>CM075942.1:4160291-4414361 GCA_038030265.1 Corythucha ciliata | reverse complement strand
GGCCATGTCGTCACTCGTCTCTTCCTTTCGTTCGAAAAAATCCAAATCCTTGCACGAACCTCCGAGATAAAAAGAAGTTAATTTTAAAAAACAAATCCCCTGAAATCTAGTCAAAAACTTCTTATTTGCTTTGTAAATAATTTATTTTTTAAAAACAACGTTTTTACCCTCGGACAATCTTTGTATTTCCTCCTTCTATATTTTTTCTTCTCATACAGCTGCTCTTTGAGGAGTGAAAGAGGGAAAAATCTTATCGAGCTTTCACTAAATCCCTGTTCCATTAAAAACACTAGAAAAAATGTGCCTTTTTTTTATTAAGAAAAAAAAAAACTATTTCCAAGTGTATTTTTATATTTTAAGGCCCATTTTCACCAACTGCGTTAAAAACCACGATCAACAACTAATCATGATTACAGTGTAAACAATTCCATTCGAATTCACATATTGACAACTACAATCACAATCAACTTTAACCGTCGATCAATTTTATTGGTGAAAACGGTCCTTAAAAATCTTATTTTCCCAATATTTTGTCTATCAAAGTCCTCTTCGCTCCCTTCATATCCCTACCCACCTTTTTAAACTGCCATATCAGTGTGTATTTCACCCTTTCGGGCCAAAAAAAAAAGTCATTTGGACCAATAATCTCTCATAGAAAGAAAAAAAAAAACAAGATACCGTTTTTTAAAATACGGAAAAATAACTATAAATGTTATTAATTAATTCAAAAACTTGTAGACTAAATGATGCATTTAGAATTCTTTGCCGTTCTAAAAGTTATGTGTGAACAAAAAATATTCTTATTGTAAGTTAGGGGGAAAAAATCAATCGATTAGTTGTTTAAATGTTGTACGAAAAGCACATCGGTGTGAAAAAAAATAAATTAAAACAATAGTTTGTAACTGACAAAAAATTTTAAATTATGTAGTATTTTGACTTTCATAACGACAGGTGGCCTAAACGGCCTATTTTTGTACATAATTATGATAACTTAATTTATATCTAATGTTTCAAATTTATTATTTTTAACGTCGATATTTTATTACTCTCCTGCCCAAACCCGGGCACGGCCGTCGTGCTAAGCTAATTTGTGTGCACACTAAATTCGTGTGAAATTAATAAAAGCATAATTATTTAAATCCCACGGATTAAAAACAGAATAACGATCATAGAAGGAAAAAAGTTTAAAAATTAAACGAAAAAAAAAAATTGTTCGAAATTAAGTGAAGAAATTTTGGAATTTTGTTGATGTTCAATAAACAAAGAAAGTTTCAAGTATTGATGTTTACTATTAATCAGAACGGAGATACCTTGAAAGTCTTGAAGGTCTCAACAATTATACAGGGTGTTCACCGGTGGCGTTGACTATATTGCACACGGCGAAAGTACATGCCAAGAGCTAAAAAATTTCCCTTTTCACTTTTTTAAAATCTCCAGCCGTTACCGAGATATGATTTTTTGAACACTTTTTATTAAGAAAATCAGTTTTCTCGGGTTCTATGTGGTGCGTTTAGAAATTGAATGACTGATTCGGATTCTGCACAAAATTTACCATAAGATGCAATGCGATTCGTTTTGGAATTACCTGGGCACGCCCATCATTCTAGGCGTCAAAAGTTTTTCGTTGCACAAAGTCAGATTTTTTGCTAATTTATTCTCTTGATTTTCACTAGTGAGAAGTAATCGCAGGTGACGCACCTGTACTGTAAAAACATCTCCGAGCTGTCAGTTTTCGAATGACGTATCACAAAACCAGCTTCTGGCTTATTTTTGCCGTCGAAATCACCTTTCTTTTAAAAATATTGACACTCAATTTTGGCATCATTCTTGAATTCTTTGGACAAGGTTGTACTGGTCAGTTGTACCAACCCTGTACAGCGTGGATTTTAGAGTTGCCCAAACGTAGATGTTGTGTATTAACATATGCTTTGTTCGTTCAGTTTATTAAATGGTTCATGACAAATACGTGTACGTGAATACAGTGGGCTCCGCTTAATTGGCACACGTCGGGGAAATCCATTCTTGTCCCGATTAAGCGGAGGTCCCAATTAAGCGGAGTTCCCTGAAATGCGCTCTAAATTTCGTTGTTCCTAAAATAAAAAAAAGAGTGGTTTTTAGTGATTTTCCAGTCTACTTTACGGTGCGCAAAATTAAAGGACAAAAAATATGTACACAAAAAGGAATCCATAGAAAGGAAGGACAAGGCACACACTTCTCTCTTACACACTGACCAAGTTGCTTGCGAGGAGGTAGTGATCGAGAAGAAGACAGACCCAAAAAATGCAATAACAAGCAAAAATTTTTTGCCACGCGATCATTGATTGGTCGGCGCGGGTCACAAAAAGAAACATAGGGGGAAACTTTTTCGGCTAGCTGTGCTAGCACCTTTTTTCTCCCTTCGAAAGAGGAAAAAGGATAGTCTACTAGATTTTTTTTTTTTTTTCTTTCGACAAGTTTGTCCCGATTACAGGATGTTTCGTCCCATTTAAACGGAGTAAATTTACACAGTTATCCCTAGTTTGATTCCGTTCCAGTGAAAATCCGGTGTCCCAAATAAGCGGAGTCCACTTGCCATTTTCGAGCGATGCTTCGTCGAAGAAGGAAGAGAATAGCTCGTTCAATGTAAAAATTCCTTCGTTCGATGCCGAAGTAACCGACTGGATGGTGTACAGGCAAAGAATTCGAAACATTTTTGATCTTCACAATGTTCCGGAGTCAAAATGGGCACTCTGTCTGTTGAGTGGCCTTGACGATGCGACCTACCGTAAATTGTGGGATATGTGTGAGCCTTCAAAGCCGGAGTCCAAGTCGTTTGATGATTTACAGCAACTTTTAGACGGATTGTTTCAATCCGCGCCTCATAAAATCATTGAAAGAATTAAATTTCAGATGCGGTCTCAAACAGAAGTCGAATCGGTTCAGGACTTTTACGCCGATTTAAACCGATTATCCAGGTATTGCGAATTTCCTAGCAATTGGTTGAAGGAAGCGTTGTGTACACAGTTCGTGGCGGGCGTAAGAAACGACGATGTTCGCGTACTTTTGTTAAGTCAGAAGGATGTCACTGTTACCCAGGCGCTGGAAATTGCTTCAGCTTATGAATTAAATCGGAAAAACGCCAAGGTTTTACGGAGTTTTTCACCAAATGAATCCGAAGTAGATCGTTTAACATCAGTTAGTAGGAGTAAGTTTTCTAAACCATTGAGCTTGAGTAGTAAAGAAAACAAGGAATGCTCCGAAGCAAAGAAATCTCGTTGCATACGTTGTGGTATTGTTGGACACTCAGATTTCGAATGTCGTTTTAAGACGGCTACATGTTTCAGGTGCAACCCAAGTAGCAAGAAAAGGTTTGAAAAACATTTTTTAAAACGTTTAATTTTACTTTTTTCAAACATTTGAAAATAGTCAAATTAAACATTTTGTTGGCCGTTTTTCAAATCCGAAAACATGTTTTTATAAAAGGTTTTTTTGATCTTTTAAAAACCTTTGATTTATTATTTAATAAACGTTTAATTGACGTTTAGTTGACGTTTAATTGTCGTTTAATTAACGTTTAATTGTAGTTTAATTATCGTTTAATTAACGTTTAATTATCTTTTAATTAACGTTTAATTGTCTTTTAAATAACGTTTAATCAAATTTTAAAAAGTGTTACAAATATATTTCATTACATATTCAAAAAAGGTCATGTTCAGTCTGAAAAAAAGCAAATGTGCTTAAGAACGATTGAAAAACAAATTTAATGAGTTTTTCTTCTTCATAATTAAGCTGAAAACTGAATGTGAAGTCCACAGGTGCCCGACGTCATTTTTGATTTTGGAAATTAATGGTCCGATGAAGCAGCTGGCTGATCTTTCATGTGTCGCTTTTGAGACCTGGAAATTATGTTATTTTATTAGTCACTTTTCTATAACCTGGAGTTTGCGGGTTCCATTCTGTGTACACCAGGTTCCACGGGACTGGCCACTTTGCTCTTTCAATACAGGTATACCTATTGGCGATTGCAGCTAAGGTAGACGAACTCTTATGCCTTCCCTGAGAAATTCTGAAACCGGTACTCCTGATTCCTAAGTTGAAAAACTCCTCTCTCCTTGTCGGCTGTTTTTTATAAAGTTGACAATTCTTCCCTTCTTTTTCTTGAACTTTTTCAGCCTTTTTTATTTATTTTTTTATGGATGCATTTCGGGCCCTACCCGGAACCCCTCTTCAGCATGCTCGACGCTAGCATAGCGCCCAACTACTCCTGCCTCACTTTTCCATAATTTTTCTTATAAAAAAGTGACCGAGTCGTGCAATTCTTACAAAAATGTAAAGTAAAAGTGAAGGCGAATACCGGTTTCAAACCTAGACGCTAGCGCTCAAGTGATAGATACAATCGCCAATAGACCGTCAATACTCTGATGAACCGTCAGTGGTTTCATATTTAATGGATTGATTTGTTCACTCTCTCCAAAGAAACAAGTAAAAAACGCCCAAAATCTTTTGAGCAAGGTGATAGTTTGACGATTTCATTTCATTATTTATTTTTTTGAGACTAGTGCTATTTCACGATCAGAACTAAATTTCAACACATTGTTGAATATTCCATGTTTTTACAGTTCTTCTCAACGAGCTGCTTTTGTTAGATTAAATAGAAGGGGGAAGCTCATTCAACGATTAACAAGAGTGGGCGAGAGTTCGTCAGAGTGTGGACAGTTCAGTTATAATGAAGTGATTTTTACAACTAGACCGGTATCATTCGAGAGCAGACTGTCACAGACCAGAATCCTTTTCTTTATACTCACGTGACTATCCTTTGGGTCGATTGTGCCAACCATTGCATAGACGCGCCTTTCAATTCTGCGTACTCAAAGTTGGGGATTTTTTTTTTAATACTTCTGCAATCAAATGGAGAAAATTACATCATCATTCGGTGACCACTCGTATTTCAAGTTCATCAATAGATTACATGCCATCACTATGACCAAATTCAAATTTTTGTCAGGACGTTTTCCCTTTTGACCATGACAACTCAATTTCTGAGTTAACTGGTCGTGGCAGGTGGCCTTCCACATGTACGTTGAACATTTTGCTACAGTTGTCCCCTCTGTAGCAAAAGCCAAGAAAGTAACCTGCATTTAACAGGCAGTAATACAATAATAATTAATTAGTATTGCTCCCTCGAAAATTTCACGTTGGGACTGGAAGACAATCCTACTGACACGGCATCATCACGGACTGCATTTTCAAACAGTCTTATATTTCCGTTACAAAAAAAAACACAGATGTTAAAAACAGCATTTCATCCAGAATGAGTAGGTGAAGGGGTGAAATTACTTGAATTCAAAGAAATACTTCTTTACGGTGTGAAACGATTGTGATTCACGGAGTAATTAAATGAGTACATACCTCTCTTAAAATTATTATTCAGAAGTAAGAGATACTAAAACTTACTTACCAAATTACGATTGACTGCAGTACGAAAGAGTATTTAATAACAAAAAATCACGCAGAATAACAAGAACGAACAAACAAAGTCTCCGTGTGCTCTATACTAGCTGAATGCTGAACTCGAGGTCGAAGTAGCAAGAGAAGAGGATGAGAAAGACAGGAGAGCGCTTGCCATTGCTGGAAGGGGGAAGCCAAAGCGAAAAGAGGACGAAAAAGGTGCTGACTATGCCGAAAAACTACTTTTTGGAACAAGTAGCAGTTGGGATGACACACATGGCCCTCCTGAAGGCCGTAGAGAGAGAGCCTTGGATTGTTTTTTGTGAATAATGTGCAGGACCAGAAATACGTCTTGATAGATTTAATGTGTCTCTATTTTTTGTATACAGGGTGGATCCGTATAAGTGTGACAAAACGTTTTGGGTAAAACTACGTTAAAAGTGGAGTAAAATGGTACCTTCGGAAGTGTCCTACGTCGATCCGTTCCGGAGTTATGATTTTTTTTGTGTTTAAAAAAGTAACCAATGCTTGCTTCAAAAAATCCGCAATTTCTCGGCTTATATCGTACGAAATCCAAAAAGTGATGCCATTTTCAGATACTACGGAACATTTCCTTTAGGATAGAGGCCATTTTATTGCTTGAAATAATCGTCAACACCCAGAAATCTGGCATTTTTTCCATAAATTTACGTGTCCTCTAAAATTTGTCCGTTTTACGAAAAGTCGCTGTAACCAAACAGCTTTCTCAACAGATTTTCGGTGTATCACAAAAACTTCCCCGTCTTCTAAGTTTCCTTTTGGCGTGTTCACATTTCATGTTACCACAGACGTTTCTCACAAAAACGTCACGAGAATGCACAAAAACCGTGTTTTTACGAAACATGGGCCATTGTCTGCGGTATTCGTGAAGGGTGCGGAGAGATCGGCAGTAAGTGAGAACAGGATATCTTACCATGGAGAAGATACCGCAGGCAAGAGACATTCAATTTGACCCCCCCCCCCCATCCATTTCTGCCGATTCCTGAGCACCCTTCACGAATATTGTTGGCACCTGGCACACAGGCAATTGCCTATATTTTTCTGTCAAAATACTGTTTTAGAAAGGGAGGACAGAATATTTTAGGAAGGAGAAGATATCGTAGGCAAACGGCATTCAATTATACCCCCCCCCCCTGAATGGCGACAATTTAATGAATCACTGGTGGGGGAAGGGGTCAAATCGAATGCCTCTTGCCTTCTCCATGGTAAGATATACTGTTCTCACTTACCGCCGATCACCCTGCACCCTTCACGAATACCGTAGACAATGGTCCATGTTTCGTAAAGACACGGTTTTTGTGCATTCTCGTGACGTTTTTGTGAGAAACGTCAGTGGTAACATGAAATGTGAACACGCCAAAAGGAAACTTAGAAGACGGGGAAGTTTTTGTGACATACCGAAAATCTGTTGAGAAAGCTGTTTGGGTACAGCGACTTTTCGTAAAACGGACAAATTTTAGAGGACACGTAAATTTATGGAAAAAATGCCAGATTTCTGGGTGTTGACGATTATTTCAAGCAATAAAATGGCCTCTATCCTAAAGGAAATGTTCCGTAGTTTCTGAAAATGGCATCACTTTTTGGATTTGGTGCGATGTAAGCCGGGAAATTGCGGATTTTTTGAAGCAAGCATTGGTTACTTTTTTAAACACAAAAAAATTATAACTCCGGAACGGATCGACGTAGGAAACTTCCGAAGGTACCATTTTACTCCACTTTTAACGTAGTTTTATCCAAAAATTTTTGTCACACTTATACGGATCCACCCTGTATATCCAGTGGATCGGATGATAATAAATTGAAACGAGAAGGAGAAGTAACTAATTGATTTTTAATTATTTCCACCGTCATGAACAGTTCGTTTGCTAAGATTCAAGGAATACAATTGAGTAAAAGGGTGGGTGGATCTAGAATCCTTCTTGGGCGGGGGAGGGGGGTTCAAAGTTTTTGGCATGGCGTGATTTTTTGGGAGGAGCCAGTCCTTTTTATTGAGCAAAATGTGCTTTCCGTGGACACCTTTTTACTTTAAATTGAAACGCACCCTTTGAACCGAGTTTTCAAAACGTAGTACATGCATATTTTTTCAAAAAATGAAGCTTATTTTGGCAGATCAAATCAGTTTAAAATTGATGGAATTCGGCAATCATGTTTAATAGGATAACTTAGGCCCGATTTCACCAACTTCTTAAACCAAGATCAACAACTAATCACGATTACAATGTAAAAACTTGTATCAACATTCATACGGGTCGCTATTGGCAACTAATCACGATAAACTTTAAACGAGATCAATTTTGTTGGTGAAAATGGACCTTAATGTTCATACTGCCGATGTCGTGCATATAACCACTTATTCTCTGCCCTCAGTACCCTCTACTATAAAAATTGTCATTTATCGCACGAGGATAAATTCTAACGTGTCACTTACTAAGAGTATAAGTCAAAAAATTGAAGTTTTCAAGAGAGCGTTCCAAACTTTTCAATTTAAATAAAACTCAAACAATACTGTTTGGTACAAGTCCCCTTAGGAATAGGAATTCGGTTTTTTTCGTGACTTATACTCTTGAGAACAGAAGAGTAGAGGCAGGCCGTCAAGCTGAGTGCAAGAACGGAAAATGGCTAATTTTTGACTTATACTATTAGTAACTGACACGATAGAATTAAAAGAGGGGGCTCGTCAAACGTCAGCGAAACAAGTGTTAAAGCTAAACCAGCTACAGCTGCTAAATTGCGAGGTTTCCGCACATCCATTACACAGAGTGAATGTAGTTTTTTGAACGAAGAACTTTGGGGTATATTTAGCGAGATTCATTGTCAATATTCAACGATTTGACCCACCAAGAGCTTATTTGCCAGAAAAAATACCACGCTTTGAAAACTTTTGACACAAATTAGTCACGTTTCAAATTACGTGGAGTTGTGTAGTCCACGTTTCCAGTGACACGAAAAAAAACTGACTTTGACGTCAAAAATAAAGAAGATGATGTAATTCACAATTTTCCCCAAAACACCACAAAAGTTGGTCGTCACGGTAATCAATTTCAACCCTTAAGGCCCGTTCACAAGCTCTATGTTGGCGTTGTGTGGAGTCTACGCAACCAAACAAATGTATTCCCTCGAAAAATGAAGCATTTTGATAGGTTGCGAAGACACCACACAACGCAAACATAGATCTTGTGAACGGGCCTTTAACAATTATTCATCAGCTTCGTTTTACCACTTAATTATGTACACATCCTACGATTTGTGTCATACGCATAACAAATAAAAATGAGTATGATGACATTTTGCTACTCTGGAAATGATACGTAACGCTCGTAAACGAATGAGAAATCATCAAGAAGAAAACGTACAGTTTTTTAACGTTTATTAAACGTATAGCAAAAAAATTTTATTTTCGTTTGCTAATAACCCATTTATTAAACATTTGGTAATACAAATTTGGTTTTTTTACGTTTTAAATAAATTTAAAAAACATTTGTTGATCAAATATTTTTTTATCAAACTTTATTACCTAAATTAAACGTTTTAAAAACGTTTTTCAAAGGACCTTTGCTACTTGGGAAGGAACAGGGTCATTTATCACGCGCATGTCCTAATCGGTCACCAAATTCACGGAAAATAAAAAACATTGAAAAAGTTGGAGATGATGTAGGAAATGAGTCACCGGTTGAGACTGTTATCGTCGATGATAGAGCCTGGTCAGTGAAACAACCACCTGTAAGTCGTAAAATTTTAGTCCCTGTTGATTTTAGAAATAATCGAACGGAGAAATTCCTGATTGATACTGGCGCGACAGTTTCTTTAATGGGTGAGGACCGTTTTCGCAAATTATTTCCTAAACTACTCAGACGGGAGATGCGGTTGAAGTTATTGGTCATGTACCTGTAAAAGTATCGGTTGTAGGCCACAAGGGAACGTTGGACCTTTACGTAGTTAACAAAGGCAGGTCGAATATCATGGGATTAGACTGGATTTGTGCTCTTAATTTGGATTTAAATAATCTGTTATTTGCAAGTGACCTAAATTCGATCGATTCGGAAGTTAAGAAAAGTAAATTAGACAGTTTGTTCAAAAAACATGATGTTATTTTCAAACCTGGCGTGGGAAAAATTTCAAAGGTACGTTAAAGCAACTTCAGTTCCAGTTTTTCGGAAAGCAAGAAAAGTGCCATTTTCTCTCATGCCAAAATTACGTATGGAATTAGAGCGTTTAGAGAGAGAACAGGTGATAAAAAAATTCGAACGTTCGGATTACGCTACACCAATAGTACTTATAACGAAAAGCGACGGATCTTTACGGCTGTGTGGAGATTTCAAGTCTACTGTAAATCCTCAGTTGGTAGTGGACGAGTATCCCATTCCAAATGTGGAGGATTTGCTAGCTAATTTGGGAAACAATAATTTTTTTTCGAAAATAGATGTTACACAAGCCTACACGCACATAGAAGTCCACCCTGATGACCAACACTACTTGACTCTTAACACTCCTTTCGGGTTGTACAGCTATTTACGCCATCCCTTCGGATTAGCAAGCTCACCAGCTATTTGGCAACGTACTATCGAGCAGGTTTTGGCGGGAATCGAAGGTTTAGCGATTTTCTTCGATGATATTTGTGTTGCCACTAAAACTGCAGATGAACACTACGAAAAACTCAATGAAGTGTTCAGTCGGTTAGCAGATAACAATATTCACGTGAATCAAGCTAAGTGTTCATTTTCCGTAGACTCTGTGGAATATTGTGGGTTTAAATTGAGTTCAAAGGGAATTCACAAATGTGAAAGCAAAATAGATGCAGTATTGAAGGTTCCTGAGCCTCAGAACGTTTCCCAAGTTCGGTCTTTCTTGGGTCTCGTATCTTTTTATGGTCGGTTCATCAGGAATTTTAGTACAATCGCACATCCACTATACGAGTTGCTCAAGAAAGATAGTAAATTTGCATTCAATGGTAAATGTCAGGAGGCTTTTCGTAAACTGAAGGAGAAAATATTGTCGGACGAAGTTTTGGCTCATTTTGACCCTAACAGGAAGCTGGTACTTGCGACGGATGCCAGTCCTTTTGGATTGGGAGCTGTCCTTTCCCACGTAATGGATGACGGTAGTGAACGTCCGATTGCTTTTGCGAGTAAAGTTTTGTCATCATCGGAGAAACGGTACAGTCAGATTGATAAAGAGGCTCTGGGAATCGTTTTCGGAGTTAAAAAATTTTACAAGTATTTATACGGCCATAAATTTACGCTCCTTACAGATCATCGTCCTCTAGTGACCATTTTTTCACCCTCTAAACATTTCTCAACGTTGACAGCTGTGCGGATGCAGCACTACGCTGTATTTTTTCAAGGATTTGATTTTGATATTTCATACAGAAAATCGTCTTTACACGGCAATGCTGATGGCCTCTCGAGGCTTCCGACTTCAAGTGAAGAAATCCAGGAGTGTCTCGATTCAGATATATTTTTGTTCCATCAGGTGCGTACATTACCTATTACAGCAGACGACATTTCCATGGAATTAAAAAATGACTCAAGCGCAATGGCGATCGTGGAGGCTCTGAAAAAGGGGAGGAGTTTGGATCGAAAGATGTCGTTTAATCAAGAGTTGGAAGATTTTTCATTGAATAATAACTGCCTGTTCTTAGGTCAGAGGGTGTACATTCCGTTGAAATTTCGAAAACAAATTCTGGTCGAGCTGCATGAAGGACGTCTTGGAATAGTCAGGATGAAGAGTTTGGTCAGAAGTTATGTTTGGTGACCAGGAATTGACGCTGATATTGAGACCTTAATTAAGAACTGTCTCCCTTGTCAACGATCTAGGAACAATCCGGTAAAAGTGCCTTTGCATCAATGGGAGTATCCTTCAGCACCAATGGAAAGAATCCATGTGGACTTCGCGGGGCCTTTAAAAAAAAAACTTATTTGTTAATAGTCGACGCCTACAGTAAATGGGTAGAGGTTCAACAGGTTAACTCGATGTCAGCCGTTGAAACTTTGCGAAGGTCGAAATTGTTTTTTGCATCGTTTGGTTTACCAAAAATTATAGTTTCAGTCAATGGTTCGCAGTTCAGAAGTCAAGAATTGAAGTCGTTTTGTCAAATTAATGGAATAATCCAGAAATTCTCGGCACCTTATCACCCGTCCACCAACGGTCAAGTAGAAAGAAACGTCCAGTCCTTCAAGTCAGGCCTTGTCCGAATTTTGAACGATGAGCGAGATATTTCAGATGCTCTTTTGAAATATTTGTATACCTATAGAAGAACACCTCATTCTATTACAGGTGTGTCACCTGCGGAGCTGTTCTTGGGGAGAACTATCAGATCTCATTTGGACATGCTGAAAGAAACTAAGCATTTTGCGGAAAAACCGCAACGAGCTGCGGTAGAAGAAGAAAAAGGAAGAACATTTGAAATCGGGGAGAAGGTCGCTTTTCGGGAGTACTCAGATCGAAAAAGCAAGTGGAGTTTTGGCATCGTATCTTCGAAATCGGGAGTACATTATACAATTCGTTCTGGAGTCATCTCTCACAGGCGCCATGTGGATCCACACATGAGATACTCGAAAGCACAAGAAAAGCAACAATGGTCACCGAAAGCGTGATGCATGTCTCCACCAGTAAAACATTTCGCCGTGTTCCGGACTCATCGTCAGCTAGAGACAAATTTTCAAATGGACGTCGGGCTCAGCTGAAACCCAACCAGCCGGCTCGTAATAATAAGCATCTTTCGCTCCCCCGATGCAATAACTGCTTCGTTCTGCATCAACCTTCACACTGCCCGTTCCTACAGGCTACGTGCAGGAGTTGTCGCAAGCGAGGTCACATCGCAGTGGTCTGCCGTTCAACCCCCGTTGCTTCCGTCCAGGATTCCGTTTCATATACGAGCAAAGACGATGCGTCATCTGAGGATCAGGAGGACTCTTATGATTCGGTTGTTAACATTGGAGGGGTATGTAAATTAAGTAGTGCCAAAAGGGTGCCTGTTAGAGTTAAGACCCTGATAGTTCCTATCGTACGGCGTTCCGTGCCAGCTAGCCCCAATGTCCACCAACCGCTTACACTATCCGTCACCGTTCCAGGCCTGTCCCATGACGTTCCTTTTTTGGTCGATACGGGTGCAAGTGTTTCCTTAATCGATAAATCGCTCTTCGTCGAAAGTGTTCCCTTTCGTTCTCTCTCGACGTTTATGGGAGAGGTTTTTGCTGCAAATGGTAAATCCATCAAAGTCGTTGGGATTTTAAGAACGAATATTATTATTGAGAACCAAAGAGTTTCCTCAGAACTTCTGGTGACCAGTGGTATGACTCCAAAAGCAATTCTCGGCAGAAATATTTTGGACCAAATCGCACCACAATGGCGTAACCTGGTTGTGGACTCATTTCGGAAGTGCAGGTCGGATTTGGTGGCCAGGACAGTAGATAGCTGCCTCAGTGTGCCAAGTAAAGCAGTCTGCGAAAAAACGTTTACCCCTGAAGACCAGTCTGCTGGTGAACCTGGGCGTCGACAGGCTTCCGTTCCCTCTGACTTTCCATCAAAATTCCCGAACGCCTTTGGGTTGTCCAATAATAATAAACCGATTAAAGACTATTCCGCATATTTGAATGTTAAGGAAGGAGCAACTCCAGTCTTCCAAAAGGCCCGTCCAGTTCCCTTTGGTATACAGAAAGACGTTGAATCATATATTTTAAACCTCCAGAAAGCGGGGATCGTTTATCCGGTCGATGATTCGGAATGGGCAAGTCCAATTGTGGTCGTAAAAAAGAAAGACGGGGGAATCAGGGTATGCGTGGATTTCAAAAAAACCGTGAACCCTAGCATCTGTACAGATATTTACCCGCCCCCGAGACCAGAAGAAATCCTCAATGATTTTGCTGGGTGCCGCTTCTTTGCCAAAATTGACTTAACAAATGCGTACTTGCAACTGGAGGTCCATAAATCGTCCCAAGAATTACTCACGATTAATACGCATATAGGGTTATGGCGTTACAAAAGATTAGTTTTTGGATTGAGTGCAGCCCCTGCTATTTTCCAGTCCATCATGGATCGAATTATGAAGGGAATTCCGAACTGCCGGACATATCTTGATGATGTCTTTGTGGGAGGTACTACCATGGAGCAATGCAGACACAATGTCCTGTCGGTACTATCCAGATTAGACAGTTTTAATGTAAAAATCAACTTGAATAAATCTGTTTGGTTAGTGCCATCCGTCTCTTTTCTGGGCATGATGATCTCGGGAAAAGGTAGAAGTCCGGATCCAGATAAAGTCAAATCAATAGTTAGCATGCCCACGCCAACTAGTCAAACAGAGTTAAAAGCTTTTCTGGGTATGGTTAATTTTTACCGCCCTTTTGTAAATCATCTATCTTCGACGCTAGAGCCTCTGCATTGCCTGCTCAGAAAAGGAACCCCGTGGGAATGGTCATCGCATTGTCAAAGTGCATTTAACAAATGCAAAAGAGACCTAGCCGACGCTACAGCGTTAGTCCTCTATGACCCTTCAGCCGAGCTTATTCTAACTACGGACTCCTCAGCGTATGGAGTTGGGGCAGTACTGAGCCAAAGAAAGTATGGTATTACTAGGCCTATCGCTTTTGAATCCGCCACCATGACAGACACATAGAGAAAATACTCTCAGTTGCACAAGGAAGCTCTCGCAATTATATTTGGCCTACAGAAGTTCCATAGGTACTTATACGGCAGGAAGTTTGTTATACACTGTGATCATCAACCACTGAAAACAATCTTAGCATCCGACAAAAATATTCCCAGTATCGCAGCTGCGAGGTTAATTAGGTGGGCTGAAATACTGGGTGCTTACGATTATAGAATAGAGTATCGACCAGGAAACTCCATTCCTCATGCGGATGCTATATCCCGTTTACCTCTACCCGTTGAACCCCATGTTCCACATGTATCGTTTGTGGAAGATACAGTGCCACTAATTTCCATAGATACGGTAAGAGAAGAAACTCGCAAAGATGACATATTGAACTCCTTGTCGAAGCTTTTAAGAAAAACATGGGGTTCGAAACCATCGAATCCTGAGTTAGCGAAATTTTTCGCTGTTCGTGACCAACTGGAAATTTCCGATGATGTCATATTTTTGAACGGACGAGCTCTTATTCCGAATAGCCTCAGGGAGACAGTGCTGAAGGCTTTACATTCTGGTCATGTCGGCATTTCTAGGATGAGGCACGCAGCAAAGTCGTTGGTATGGTGGCCAAACCTAGATGCGGACCTAGTTAGAATAACCAAGGCTTGCGACCCATGTAATATTCACGCAGCTCGGAACCCGGACGCTCCAAACCGCGTGGCTCGGCCAGTGCCTCAAGAGCCGTGGGAAAGGGTCCATCTCGACTTGTTTGACTTGGATGGACGGAAGTTTTTTGTGGCGGTGGATGCTTTTTCCAACTGGATCCACGTGGAATTGATAGTTTCCTCTACAGCTTCTACTGTCGTTCAAATAATAAAATACTTGATGGCCACGTTTGGGCTTTTCCACTCCGTAGTCACGGATAACGGTCCCCCCTTCAGTTCCACGGAGGGCGAGGGATTCGTCATATCCCCACAGCGCCATATAATCCTGCAAGTAATGGAGTAGCGGAGTCCGCGGTGTACAGGGCGAAGCAGGCATTGCGTCAGTACGCTGAAGATTTCCCAAAATCATCCTGGCAAGACAGGATTCTCTACTTTATGTCCACCCAACATGCGGCTCCGAGTGCTGACGGAATTTCCCCGATGTCAAGAGTTCTAGCTTATAAACCTAGAACACATTTAACATTCAAAAAGCAAACTCCTCAGGTGAATATGCAGCCATTGCATCCAGTCAAGTTTTCTCCTGGCTCACACGTTTGGTTCCTGCCTTATCCGGTCTCCTCTCATCCTACGTGGAGCAAAGGCATCGTAATTTCTGCTCCCTCGACTACTATTCGACATGTGCAGCAGAAGAACGGTCGAATTTTCAAAGTTCATGTACACCAACTCAGGAAATGTACGATTCAGCAAGCTCAGTCTTCTCCGCTTGAGGTTCGGGATAATAATCTGAGGGACACCTTCCTTTACTCCAGCAAACCGAGAATGACACAGACCACATCTGATGGGTCTTCTCAGCCAAACAGCGGGTTAACGTTGGTAAATTCGAGGGACAGCCCACCTTCCCGCGGGCAGTTGCACCCGTTATCGCCAACACCGGATCAGTCCATTGATCAAACTGAGCCCCAGTCAATAAATACAGAAATCCTATCAACTCCTTTATCCCAGCCTCAACCTCTCCCTCAGATAAACGTGACAGATCCGCCTGCACGAACGTCTTCTTTTGGCCGACGCATACGGGTTCCTAGGAAGCTTGCCGATTTTTGTACTTTGGTAAATAACAAGAACCCTCCCTTGCAGATTTATGACTCGTTCCAACCCGTTTGAAGAGAATTGCGTTCACAGCGACATCATACATTATTATATTTAGTTTTAAAAATTCTGTATATAGTCGTTATTTATCTTGCCAGATTGTTTTTATACTGCTTGATACATTTCCTCTTCCCCGTAAACCTGATTTATATTATGTGTAATTTCCATTTTTTGTAAGGGGAGGCGTGAAATGATAATTGGCGCTCGTTTGCATATATATTGTTTTATTATCAAGAAATGCCGGAGACGTTTAACGAAATTTTACTTTCTTTTATTTTAAATCCAAACAAACAACAACCCCCCACCTATCATGTGTCAATTTAATATTAACACATTTCCCTTTCTTTGAAAAATGGATTCGTCAATATCCAAAACGCATAGGCGGCCTCGATCTCCGCCCACTCCTGGTTTTGTAGGAGACCACTTGCCATTCATCTGCAGCCTCTTCGTTATCTGGAAATTCTCTTGTGTCTTCGGGTTCAACTGCTCGTCCCGCCTCTCTTCCTTCATTTTCCTCCTGATCTTCAGGTTGCTTTCGTTGATCCTCTTTGCTTTGTTCTTCTCTTCTTTGTTCCTCTCTTCTTTGTTCCTCTTCTCTTTCTTCCTTTCTTCTTTCTTTCTCTCTTCTTTGTGTTGTCCCATGAGTTTCGTCGTAATTTTGTCTCCAAAAGAAATCCTCATCATCTTGTAAGGGTCGAGAAATTTCTCTCCGTTCGCAATTTTTGGACTTTTCGATGCTATTATAATACGGGGAATTCAACCGGGGCTTATTTTTCGAGGGTATCAAAGCGACTCTATTTCTTTCAATCGTCCCAGATTCAGTAGAAACTATATATCGGCGAACTGCGTCCTTTGATTTGGAAGACACTGTACCGAATTTATTTTTGTCTTTGATGAAAACTTCCTCTCCCGGTATTAACTCCCTCAGTTCCCGACTTGAATGCCTTTGATCGAACCAAGTTTTAGTTTTGATGACATGTTTGTTGAAATTTCTTCGAAACAAATCGAGATCAGGCCATTTTGGTTCAAGCAATTCTGGGTCTATTGGTAGCGTTCCTCTCATACGGCGTCCCATAAGCAACTCTGATGGCGACAATTGCTGAATTTGAGGCGAGGAGCGATACGCCAGTAAAGCGATTTGTAAATCGGTTGATTTCAGAACCATGTTTTTGGCAATGTGAACCATCGCCTCGGCGAAACCATTAGCCTGCGAATGTTTTGGACTGCAATGAACAACAGTAAACCCCATTTCTTTCCCAAACTTTTCCATTTGGAATGAAGTCAGATTACTACCAGCGTCACACCTTATTGTTTCTGGAACCCCAAACTGAGAAAATAATTGTTTTAGGTAACTGATTAAATCTTCTGTTCTCATTTGTCGAGGAAACGGACGAATATCCAAGTATTTCGAAAAGAAATCTCCCACTACCAAATACCAGATCCCTTTTGCTTTGAAGAAATCCATGGCTAGAGATTGCCATGGTCGATCGGGCAGTGTAGACGGTAAAAGAGGTTCCGGCCTTTGAACCCTCGTCGTAGCACATTTACGACAGTTTGATACTTTTTCTCTTATGTTTTGGGTAATAGCTGGCCACCAAACACATTGCTTTGCTCTCTCTATGCATTTCGATTCCCCACCATGGCCATCATTGTGAATACGGTTCAAAATTTCAACTTGAAGCTTAGGTGGAACTACGCATCGATTCTTATACTTAATTAAGCCCTCCTTAATCCAAAGATCGTTTTTGAACTTTGAATAGGGAATAGTTCGAAAATCAGGAGTCTTTGGCCAGCCATTCTTGATATACGTTGTTAGCATTCCGAAAATTGGGTCACTTTCTTGGCCTTTCAAAAACTGAGCCATTCTGACATCGCTAACATTGGCATTAAAAACTTGGTCAACGAAAATTTCAATGTCTGCATCGTTCAGTACATCATTATTGCTATCATTTTCAAGATTTCGAGGGGCACGAGAAAGAGTATCGGGAATATAAAATTCCTTTCCAGACACATATTCCATTTTGTAGTTGAATTTGAGCATTCGCATCCTCATGCGTTGGATTCTGGCACTCAAATCCGCTAGAGGTTTTTTCCCAAACAAGGTCACCAGAGGTTTGTTGTCAGTGCGCAACACAAAAGGTGCCCCAATCAAAAGGTCTTCGAATTTTTCGCAGGCGAAAACGAGTCCCAAGGCTTCTCGTTCAAGATTTGAATACCGTTTCTCAGTATCAGTCAAACTCCTTGACGCGTATTGGACCGGTTTCCAACAGTTTCCCGCCTTTTGTTCCAAAACCGCCCCTAACCCCATTAAACTGGCATCAGCAGACACTCTGATAGGCAAGTTTGGATTGTAAAATGCTAGTAGGGGCGCTGAACACAGCATGTTTTTTATACGATTGAAGGCTTCGTCATGGCACTTATCCCAAATCCAGTACCTGCCTTTCTTTAAGAGGTCTCTCAAGGGTTCGGTTTCGTTACTGAGTCTTGGGAAAAATTTTGCGTGGTAATTAAGCATGCCAAAAAAACGTCTCAGAGCGGACAAATCTGTAGGGCGAGGAAGGGTCTTAATAGCTTCCAGTTTCTCGGTATCTGGTTTAATTCCATTTTCCGAAACTATGTGGCCCAAGAACTTGACCTCATTGACTGCAAATACACATTTTCCCTCGTTTAATGTGACCCCTTCTTCAGCTAGTCTGGTCAATACCTTGTGTAATCTTTCATCGTGTTCTTCTTTATTTGTTCCAAATATTAATGTATCATCTAAGAGGGTTAGAACACCTGGGATTCCCTTGAGAATACTGGTCATGGTCCTGTGATAAAATTCTGGTGCGCTAGAGATTCCCATCGGCAATCTCTTGAAAACAAAACGCCCGTATGGAGTTAAAAAAGATGTTAGCTTGGAAGAATGTTCGTCTAGTTTGATCTGAAAATAACCACTTCGACAGTCTATTTTTGAAAATATCTTTGCACCAGAGAGTTGATGCAAAATGTCATTTACTCCAGGGAGAATCACGCGCTCTCTTTTTATTGCTTGATTTAAGTACGAATAATCAACACATATCCGGACCTCGTCACCACCTGGTTTTGGGACCACGACCATTCCAGCTACCCAGTCAGTAGGTTCTTCGATTGGAGCAATAATCCCGTTTTCTTCCATTCTTTTAAGCTCTTTTTCTGTTTGGCTCCTTAGCTGAATTGGGAGCCTACGAGGAGCACTAATAGCATAGGGTTTGCAGCCCTGTTTCAATTTAATTGAATAAGAGTAATTCATCACACCGATCCCACTAAAAAGTTGAGGAAACAGCGATTTATAATATTCACTGGGTGTATTTCTCGCAACAGAGTCGATTCGCCCTAAAATACCAAGCTTTTCAATCGCAGGACGACCTAGTAATGGTTGTTGACAACCTCTCAACACATAAATGTAGTCTCTAATTTTTTTCTTTTTGAGAGCTATATCTACAGCGAATTTTCCCGCTATGTTTAGTACATTTTTCCCGGGGCCAAGGAAAGTAGAATTTACCTTTTCCAGGCTATAATTTCGCCGGAACAAGTTATTGAAATCATTTTCGGAAATAATTGACACATTCGCTCCCGTGTCAATTCGAAACTTCAGGATTTTGGAACCAATAGTCAAGTCTACCTCCCAGTTCTGATTTCTATTTGTTTTGATGAAACTTATTTCAATCAGCCCCAGATTATAATGTGATTTTTCGCGAAAATCGTCAGTTTGATTGTCAGAAACGTGGTTTACTTTTTTTGTTCGACAAACTGAGGAGAAATGACCAATCAAATTGCACTTAAAACACCGAGCTTTTGTCGCCGGGCATTCTTTACCACTATGATAAGTATTGCCACACTTACCACACTTCTGAGCAAGGCCTTGTCTTGCAGATGATTTTGTTCTCAAGGAATTGATTTCCTGACCTGGATCTTCAGAATGAATTACAGCTTGTTGTTCTCGAATTTTTTCTGCCTGTTTTATTCTTTCTTCCATGACTCGTAGAGGTAGCGTAGAATGAGTAATCTCAGTCTGTAGAAGTTCGGACAAACGTACGTCTGACATTCCCTGTAGAATCTTGTGTAAAATTAAGTCATCCTTCGTCAGGTTTTCAAAATTGCAATTCCGAGCGATAGCATGCAATTCATTGATGAAGTGTTCCACCGGTTCCCCTGCTTGTTGTTTACGAGCAAAAAATTGTGTTCTTTCGAAAACGAGATTTGTTTTCCCCGCGAAGTGACGAGCGAACTTTTCCAAAACGATCGCGTAATTGTCTTTTTCTTCGTCGTTTAAATCGAAACGCAAGTACAATTCTTCTGAGTCTTCACCAAGGGCCAGCAGAAGTTGATTTACTTGGTAACTTTCGGGCATAACATTTAGGAATGTTGCGATCCTGTATCGTTGCCATCTCATAGACCATTTCTCCCAATTCGGATTACTGACGTCGATATTACCCGGGAGCGAAGCAGCATTTGGTCGATACGTAGAAATGTCATGCACAGCCGAGGTTGGAGGCAAGCCTCTGCTCGGCTCTAGTAGGTTTCCGCCATTTTCACCTGGCATCATGTTTTATTATCAAGAAATGCCGGAGACGTTTAACGAAATTTTACTTTCTTTTATTTTAAATCCAAACAAACAACAACCCCCCACCTATCATGTGTCAATTTAATATTAACATATATATATATATATGTGTGTGTAACTTGTTAAAAACCTCCCGGTCCACCTCCGCTCGACTCCGGGCGCGGCTTTGTTTTCTCCCCGATGTGTAGCCCTTGTAAAGTCCTTCCCTTCAATACACCTGTTTCGTGTTTTCGTGTATGCCGTAGTAGTTATTACCCACATCCCAATTGATTGGTAAAAAGTTCCACCATTTGGAGCTATGTGTTTGGGTGGGAGGGGGTAATAAGTTAGTAAATTCTTATTTTGTTCCAGTATTTCTAATATATTTCGAAATCTATCAGGTTTAGCGTGAAAATGAGCATTTACAAAAATAATCTTCATCAAATTGCCCACAAGAATGATCCCCGCGATAATCTTACTTAAGTGAACGGTTCGAGAGTTACGGCGAGTGTAGTAGTAAACATTTTTCGTATTTCGACGTTTTTTGTCGAAAAAACTGGCATAAGGAGACTTTTTGTTCTTTGTATGATTGAGTTTTGTAAAATAAAATTGCAATTTTAGTGGACTGTACAATGTTAATAATATGCCCTTGAAGGGACAAAAACTTCCCTTTCTTCTCAAGGGGCGCTACTTTTTAAGGGATAATAGGCTTTCATATGCCTAGGCAGTAATCACAGAGTGGACCCGTATTGCTGTGACACAAAATTTTGGGTGAAACTACGTCTAAAACCGAGTACAATGCCACCTCCGGAGGTTTCCAATCTCGAGCCATTCCTGATTTATGATTTTTTTCTTTATAATGCAAAAACAGGGCAATTTCGTTCAAAAATTCGCGATTTCTCGGCTTATGTCATACCGTATCCAAACATTGATGGCAGTTTCGGGAACTATGGAAAATATCACGTGAGATAGAGGTCATTTCATTGCTTGAAATCATCATTAACTCCTAGAAATTTGGCCTTTCGTCATAGATTCACGTAAACTCTATAAATAGTACGTTTTCCAAAACATTGCTGTATCCAAACAGGGTTTTCCACAGACTGACGATGCTCCAAAAAAACGTCCCTTATTTTCTAAAGTTTGTTATGGCGTATTCACATTTAACGGCACCCCTGACATTTCTCGCAATAACATCGCGAGAATGCGCGGAAACGCATTTTTCTACAAAATAAATAACTATTGCTCACGATATTCGTCGAGAAACGTCAGTGGTAACATGATATGTGAATACATCATAAAAAAGCTGATAAGATAAGGACGTTTTTGTGATGCATCGCCAGTCTGTGGAGAAAGCCGTTTGGGTACAGCAATCTTTTGGAAAGCGTTCTTATTGCGGAGTTTACGTGAATCTACGACAAAAGGCCAAATTTTTAGGATTTGACGATCATTTCAAGTAATGAAATGGCCTTTATCCTGACTGAAATTTTTCGTAGTTTCTGAAAATGTCATCAACGTTTGGATCAAGTGCAACGTAAGCCGAGAAATCTTGGATTTTTCAAAGCAATTACCGTTATTTATTTTAATTTTAAAAAAATCATAAATCTTGAATGGATCTAGATAGGACCCGTCCGGAAGTGGCATTGTACTCGGCTTTAGACGTAGTTTCACCCAAAATTTTGTGTCACAGTAATACGGATCCACTCTGTGTTTATGGCCTAGGCATATGAAAGCCTGTTATCCCTTCAAAAGTAGCACCCCTTGTGTAGAAGGGGGAGGTTGTTGTCCCTTGAAGGGAATATTACCAACATTGTGCAGTCCACTTCAATTGAAATTTTATTTTACAAAACTCAATCTTTCAAAAAACAAAAAGTTTCCTTATGCCAGTTTTTTCGACAAAAAGCGTCGAATTACGAAAAATGTTTACTTCTACACCCGCTGTAACTCTCGAACCGTTCACTTGAGTAACATTATCTCGGGGATCATTCTTGT
Source organism: Corythucha ciliata (assembly GCA_038030265.1). NCBI lineage: Eukaryota > Metazoa > Arthropoda > Insecta > Hemiptera > Tingidae > Corythucha > Corythucha ciliata. The sequence goes on along the minus strand of CM075942.1, from coordinate 4,391,944 downwards.
GGGCAATTTGATGAAGATCATTTATGTTATTTTTGTTGTTTTATTTTCACGCTAAACCTCATAGATTTCGAAATACTTTAGAAATACTGGTACAAAATAAGAATCTACTAACTTATTACCCCCTCCCACCCAAACCCATAGCTCGAAATGGTGTAACTTTTTACCAATCAATATGTGGGTTGTAAGTAAGGAACAATTTGGCGTTGAAGGGAAACTTTCACTTTGGATGTTGAGGTTGGGTCGTTTTTTTGACTAATTGCACCGTACTAATATGCTTTGAACGTTCAGTTTATTAAATGGTTCATGACAAATACGTGTACGTGAATATATAAAAGTAGATAAGCTGTTAGCGTTAGGCCAGGGCTCCTCGCTGGCCACATGACGGGACCGTGACGCCCAATCCACCGGTCTTCAAAATTTTCGTTCATCCATTCCACGATGCTTCTTCCGTTAGTTCCGTTATGGGAATCATCCCATATTGGAAATTCGTGGATAAATTGTGTAGAAAAAGCTCAGATCATTCGTTGGTAAAATTGAAAGTATTCAAATTTTCGACTGATATTGAAATTACGCCGATTTGCGGATTCTGAAGGCAACTTTGTGGCTAAAATTGCGAAAAAACGCGAATTCCTGGCAAAATAAGTGTAAAAACATCCGCTGCTTCCCGACTAAAATTGATAAAATATCCAATTTGCGGCTTAAATTGAGCACAACTCTAATTGGCGGATAGGATGTATAAATACCTAGAACTCGTGGCTAAATTAAAGGGAAATCCATAATTTGATGCTACGTTAATAATTTTATTTCTTGCTTATTTAGTGACTCAAGGGGCCTCATAGAGATTTCCGCCCCGGGCCCCGATAGGTGTCGGTCCGCCAATGGCCACACCATTGAATTGTTCATTACAAGGGGAAATATGACTAGTGATTAACTAGCTGAAACTAGCTTCCCATGTAAGTGGCATAACTTGTTTTTCAGCTTTTTCTACATAACTTTGGCCCTTGGAACTCTTCGGTGATTATGTCTCCTTTTAGGATTTTAACGCGCACCAAGGAATGAACCTGTCAAAAAACGTCAATTTCCAAGGGTTGTCGAGATTTTTTTTTTATTATATCTAACGAAAGACTTGCTTATTACCCACCTAACCGTTGTTGTAGCTTGAAAGATGAGAGAAATAAGAGAACTTCGCACCTTCGACCTCCGTTCCCTTTGCCATCATCCCCACCAAGCCAACCAGAAAGCTATCCTAAACATTAGTCTTAAGTTTACACCGCCGCAATTGTTGAGAGAGACGAAAAAACGAAAAAATGTAAGTTTCATTTGATTTAATTTTAGTGTATTTTTTTTTTGTAATACGACAGATACGTAGTGTGATACGATAATTCCGAATTTTATGGTCATACAGTATAATGTATGTACTTTTCGTTGTTTGCTCCTTCAAGTCCCCTTACTCCTGAAAAAGTGGCTACACGCCAGTGCACAATTTTACCCTAAAAACTTGAAAATAAGATCATAAAAACCATAAATTTCACCCCGGAAGCTGACTGTGCACACTTACAAAGGCCTGTAATCCATCAAAAGACGGCCTCTTTTGCCTGTAAACTGTCGGCAAAGCCTTTAAATGAGTAAAAACTCTCATTCTTGCCCCCCCCCCCCAGAAAACGACACTTCACCAGCTAGATTTGACATCCCTCTCAGGAACCACAGAAATAACTCAGTCCCTCCCCTCTCCGCCACACAAACTCACAATTTGTGCTGGAAACTGCCGAGTGATGACTCGAATCTGAACTTTGGGCCTGTTATGTATTAGAAATAGTTTAAAAATATAAAAGAAATCAACTTCTAGGTTGTTCAAAAATATTTCAGACAATTTTTAAAAAAATATTATTACTTTGATCAAAAAACTTACTCGTATAAAACGGGCTATAGAGCCTAGCAGAATAGTCAATTTGGCTGGACTAGTAAAAGTTTCCAAGTCATAAAGGCTAACTTCTGTTTTTCTCAACTTGGTTTTCAGAGGCAGTTTCATTACAAAATCGTGCAATATTTGAGAGAGATTCATGATTTTGATAATTTTTTGTGCGTCTAACTTGGGAAATGATGGATTACGGCCATTCAGAGAATGAATTCAATTGGGTCATTTTAATCATCACTGGAAAGATACTAATTATAGTCCATGCAATTGCAGGTCCTCTGGCGATGTCAAGCAAGCGATGCCAATCTACGCGTTCATTTCGCCTACAGAGCTGATCGTACATCTACAAGTAACCGTTGACCCATACAGGTGTAGTTGTACAAGAATAAGAACGCCATGTTTTCCTGATGGCTGGAAACACCAGTGGAGCTTGGAATGCCACGATGAAAAAAATTCCAACTACACCTGCATGGACATGCAAGTTCGCGAGGCACGTGAAAATCAAAGCAATACTCCCGTTTATTTTTGGGTGAGAATGAAACAGGAGACCGTTAACATTGATTTTCCTACTGATACCGGGTTTGAATGGCCTGGTTGGAGTACTGAAAGAGTTTTGGGTGAAGTCATTGAAGTCACAATTCGTCTGTCACTTGACGGAGACTTCGCCTATCTCGCTAAAAAGCGAAGAAACCAATCCACGGGGCCACATTTCAAAAAGTTCTTCTCAAAACTAAACAAAACGGACGTCATCGTCAGGGCAAATGACGGTCGGTCTGCCACAGTTCACTGGGATGCTCTCGTCGCCCGTTCATCAGTTTTCAAGGCCATGTTTAAACAGGAATTCAAAGAAAGCAAAACGAATGAAATACAACTTGAAATGAACGCTGAAACTTTGGAAGAATTCTTAACGTTCATTTACACCGGCCAGGTAAGATACACGACCACCATTTTCCTGTTATATTGATTTCTCTGATACCATTTATGCATCTTATTTTTTTAGACGAATTTTGGTTCCATTGAAATTGCCAAAGCCCTGTTAGCAGCCGGGGACATGTACTTTATTGAAGACCTAAAAACTGCCGCGGAAGATTTCCTATGTGAGTCACTCGATGAAATCAACGCGCTCGATTTATTAATAGCGAGTATCAAATACATGGCTCCGGAATTGAGAGCCAAGTCCTGGAAGATTTTCGGGCCCTCCCTGGGGACCCCGACCGATGAGTTATAATGTTTGCATTTCACATCGCACATAAATCACACAAAGTGTGATTTAAACTGCAACAAGTGCGATTTAAAAATCAGATTTAATAAAATTTAATGTAATTAGTATTTTTGACCGCAAACGCGATTAGCGAGGCTACCCCCACTCCCCCCATCACCACACAGTCCATCAAGGTAAAAGTTGCACCCCCCACCAGTTGAACGAAAAATTAATCTACCACTAATCATAACATAGCTCCACCAGATTTGGGGTTTGAAAAAGCCAAATCACGAAAGTGTTGCTTTTTTATGGAGTCAATCCAGCAAAATTGGTTATTTTGAATGAGCCACACCGAACGCAATCAGTTTTTGATGCAGTGTGTTTGAAAGGAGCCGGCTCCACGAAATCGATATTAGAATGAGCTATAAAATACACCGGGATTTATAGCTTTGAGAGTGTGACCCGTGAAATTGTCTTCTTAAGGCGGGGTTTCAGTCGGGTTTCCTCGATCCCTTTCCAGTCACCCATCGCCCCTGAATTTTGGCTCCATTTCTGCACCAATCTCTGATGTCAAAGTCGGATTTCAAACTTCAGAAAGTTCTACAGTGACGTTAGATCACGATTTTTCAAATTTCATAATCGAAGATTGGTGCGGAAATGGTGCCAAAATATAGGGGCGATGGATGACTGGGAAAGGGGTCGAGGAAACCCGTCTGAAACCCCGCCTTGAGGAGCCAACACAGAAATAGTCACCAGTGCTTATTGGTTTCTGGCGAGTCAGATCCGCGACATCTGTTTTATGAAAAAGCCAACTCGGTGAAATTGCACATTACCATTGAGCCAAAAGCGGAATTTCATTCTTGAATTAGCCCAAACCACGAAAACTGAGATTTGTAGGTTCCAAATCCGCGAAATTTGGACTTGAAAATAGCTCAACCAGCCAGTGGCGGATCCAAGAGAGGGGCCACAGGGGTCATGGCCCCTCCCTTGAAGTCGCGAGGTCAAACATAATCAAAAGCACCTCCCAAAATCTAACGAAGGGTTGTCACGTTCTCAAATTTTAGGGTGAAAGGTTCTGTTCTGAGGCAGAAGAGATTTATTATTCCCCCCGAAGTGTTTTTAACAGAAAAATGCTGTGCCTTAAACGGTCCAGAAATGAATATTTCACGTTATGGTCGTCCGTATCAGCAGATTCTATTGACTCCAGGGTCACCAGTACGAGCGGACGGTGACAAAACGAAAATGTTGTCTCCTGGATGGTGCCACTAAGGAGTCTTTCGTTGGAGTTTGGGTAATCGACGATGACAAATCCGGACTGCATTGGCTGGAAGCTCGACGTGGTGCAGGCAAGTGGCATGGAATAGGACTTTCCGGTGCTGCGCGTTGGTGTTCAGTGGTTGAGGGCTGTTGAACAGGATCCAATCCACAGAACCGAACAAATGGTCGGCGAGGTGGGTCTGACGAAGTTGTGACCAAAGGGTAGAGATTTTGATCCGAGAATTTTGGGGACTGTCATTTCTCTGTTTTATTTGGTCAACGTGCCTTTTAAAACATTGGCCGTTGTGCTCGACTTCATAATGTAAGTCACCTAATCGAGTAATTACCGTGCCCGGAATCCACGGAGGTTGGTGGGAAGAATACTGCCTGAAAATCACCGTGTCTCCTGGGCAGAATGATCAAAATCGATTGTAAAATTTTGGTTATTGTTTCTCTTCGAGTCGGGTTCTAAGATCTGGACGGACGAGATCGAGACGAGTTTTGACAATTCGACCCAGAAACAAGAGAGTGGGTGGCTTGCCGGTAGTTTGGTGTGGAGACTTGTCGTACTGCAGAAGAAATTCGTTGAGAACGTTCCCAAGTGTGTGTGTGCTGTAGATCCTGACACTTTTATTGCTTTTTTAAGCGTGTGAACACACCTCTCAGCTTGCCCGTTTGTCGATGGGTGATAAGGAGCTGTAGTTTTGTGAAATCTAACTCCCTTTTCCTTCAGAAATTCGCTGAAGTATTTAGAAGTGAAATGAGGGCCATTGTCAGAGACCACAGTGGTAGGAATTCCAAATTGGCTGAAAGCGGAGTCAAGGATTTTGGAAGTCGCTTCCGAGGTCGTTGAGCTACATGCATCCATTTCGAGTAGGCTACTAGGTATTTACCGAAAATCGGTCCAGCATAATCGATATGGATGCGTTGAGAGCATCCATGAGACCTGAGTAGCCATGTTGTTTTAAGTCAAGTCCTTGCTCTAATGCTAAAAGTAATTTTGAAAGGCGCTCGTCCTTCTGCGTTTCTTGACGAATTATTTCTGCGCTCACGGGCAGCTGAACTTGATTTTGTACGAAATTGTCAAATGTAGCGTAGTTAGCACAACGAGACAATGTGAATTTCGGGAGAAGGGAGTTTGGAGCGAAAATATGACTTATTGGCTTATTGTCCGTTATTATCGTGAATTTTCGACCATAAAGAAATTGAAAGAAATGTTTGACGCTCCACACTATGGCGAGTGCCTCGCGGTCAATTTGTGAATACCGTTTCTCCATCGCGTTCAATGCCTTGCTTGCACAAGATATCGGCCGTTCGGAACCATCTGGTAGCTGGTGAGAAAGAACTGAACCCAGGCCAACAGGGCTTGCGTCTGTCGTAAGTAGAAGCGGAAGACTTGGGTCGTATGGAATTAAAACTCGGTCGGATACGATTTCTTCCTTGAGACTTTCATACGCTTGACGAGCCGCGGAATTCCAAGTCAGCTTATTTGCCGATAGCATGTCTCGGAGGGGTGCCGTAACCGAAGAAAGGTTAGGAATGAAGGAATGATAGTACGTAATTTTTCCAAGAAATGTTCGTAGTTCTTCGAAAGTGGTCGGCAAAGGCGCGTTCAGCACTGCATCTACATGTTTGGTTGATTTATGTAGGCCTAAACCATCGATTCTGTGACCGGGAGAAACGCGCATTTTTTACGGCGAAGTTTCAAGCCTGAATTTCCCATTCGTTCGAAAGTTTTGGTCAAAATTTGAATCATTGCTTGGTCAGAGTCCGCAAATACCAAAATGTCGTCAAAGAAATTTTTAGCATTATCGATTCCTTCGAGGGTTTTTTCAAGACTCCTTTTTCCATTAAGCTGGAACACTAGCAACTCCGTACTGGGCTCTAGTGGGACGAACCAAACCATGCGTTGGTGTATTAAGCGTCATGGCCTGACAGAAATTGTCCGAACAAGTCAAATTCATGAATGCATCAGTGACGTCTAGTCGGGAAAATACTGTTGCTCCTCGGAGCTGATTGAAAATATCTTCCACTCGAGGGATAGGGTGATCATCGACGATAAGCTGAGGATTCAAAGTCGATTTGTAGTCACCTGTTATACGCATTTTTCCATCTTTGACTATAACGTGAGTCGGTGACGTCCATTCGGATGATGTAACTTGAACGTAATGACCCAATGCAATTTTCTTATCAATTTCAGCGGCATAGGCTTCTTTAAGAGCATGTGGAATCGGTCTTGCACGAGCGTATAGACCGGCTTGGAACCTGGACGTAGAGAAACGTCAACAGGTGGTCCTACAAGCTTGCCAGCTGTGTCGCTGAAAAGATCTTCAAATTCGCCAAGCAAAGAAGTTAGAGCCGAATTTTTGTTGAAATCGTTACGAAGGATTTGACGTTCAGCAATAGCGTGGAAGAATTCACCGAAAGAAAGTAGGTCCGCGAAGTGAACGATCCACTCGCACGGCCGAAGATGGAGTCACGATCGGCGTCTGTCACATAAAGATTCAACAATTTCGTCCGCTGACGAAATGTTACTGTGACCGGGAGGAAACCGATGCACTGGAATTTGTCCTAGGTGTAACTGACGAAAACTCGTTGACTTGGCTGCAGCTTAGGATCTGGAATAATAGTCCTCAGGGTTTTAAGACACACCATTGAGCACACTCCGCCTGTTTCAACTTCCATTTGTAAGGGTCTGTCGTTGACACGAACTGTAATTAGTGCGGGTGGGGGGCGAAAGAATGGTGAGGCTTCCTGGGTGACATTGATAGCGTCGTGAAAGTAAGAAACCACGGATACAGGGGTAGAAATTAAATCAAAGTCTGACGGGGATTGAGAAATCGGCTCTTCTGCAGTTTGGTGAGACTTATCGAGGATTTTACTGCGGCGCACAGAAGAAATGTGTCCAACTTTCTTAAATTTGTGACACGTGGCTTGCCGAAACTGGCAATTTTGACGCCAATGAGAGCCTCCACAGCCGTAACATAGGTGAACTCACTGAGTTGTTTTGCTGACGGACGAATTTTGAGTTGGTTTAGACTGACCCGATTTTGATTTTCGAGGGCGAGAACGTGAAGAACTTCTGAAACGAGGTCGGCTTTCATGACCAAATTTGAATTGACGGTCAGAAGATGTGAATTTTGCTCCAGCAGCTGCTTCTCTCGTCGCCTCCATCTCCTCAGCAATTTTGACGGCATCTTCGAATTTATTGGGCTTTTTGAATACCACTGAATCTCTAATATCATCAGAGGAAAGACCATGGATAAACTGAACAATGAGAGAATAATCAAGAAATTCGTTAAACTGGCAGTGATGAGCTCCGGACTTGAGGCGCATAACAAAAGACGAAATTTCCTCATTAGGATTTTGTACTATTTTACGAAAACGAATGGCCTCGGAAAATTTATTTTTCGATTTTATAAAATGATCTTCGAGAAGCTTTCCTACGGATTGGAAATTCAATGATTCGACTGCACTAGGATAGCAGAGGTCTCGAAGCGTACATTCATTATATCCATCTAACAACATCTAGATAAGATAAAATTCGGCGTGGTTTACCGATCAGGAGAAGCGCCTAGAGTTTCGAGAAACAATGGACCTGGGTGGGGTTCGGCTTAGCTTATCCCTCAAAGTACGACTCCCATAGGCGTCTCCGTGGCGGAAATGGCAGCGTGCTGGACTGGTAATCCAGAGGTTGCGGGTTCAAATCCCGCCGGGGAGCCATTTTTTCTCGAAACTCGAATCGTGTTGGGGATAATATCAGTCTAATTAATTTATTAATTAATATAGGAGTTAGAATGAAAAGAGACTAAAGTCGGGGGGAAAAAGTAGATGAAACAAAATTCACATCATACGACTCCGGGCCGCGAATGCTTCCCTACAATACATGACTAAACTAAGCCAACATAGCCCATTTATGTAGTTTAGCGCTTCCTCAGTAGTTGAAACTTATTTTCCAAGCCATTTTTTCCTGATGTCAGATAACCTCATGCACTCTCCCCCTCATCATCTTTAGCAAACTTGGCGTTCAGCTTAAGCAGATCTCCACGCGATCTCATGATCCAACTTTTGTCCTCCAATGTTAGAGATTCACTATGCATGAAATCACGCCCCAAATCGAAGTTGAGGAATCTGTACAAAAAGTAAGTATTAGAATCTAGAATCCATCTCTCATGCTTGCCCACGTAATACTCAGCCACTGCTCCGCGCAATTTTTTAAATAAACCCGTCCAAACCTCTATTGGAGCTGTCACATCCCAACTCAAATTACCACCGCCGATCTTGAATTTATCCGCCGCTGTCTTAAACTTCCGGAACCACCCTGCGTTGAGTTTTCCACATTCCTCAGCTATTAGCTTCGGGTACCTGTCGTTAGACATTGACAACACCTTCACTATCCAGCTCCCCCATAACTTCACGGTATGTACATGCACCGGATCAATTCCAGTTTCCTTGTGCAAATAAGCAGTGGGTGTCCATGGAGGTAACTTGAAAAGCTTCTTAACAAACGATCTTTGCACCCGTTCCACGTCCTCAAACGATTCCAGTCCCCATACCTGCCCTCCATAGCACATTAGAGATCGTATTACTTCAAAATGCTTAGCTTGCTTCTAACAGAAACATTCCTGTTTTCGATCACTGAACTTCACGCTGTATTTATTCCTTGTCTAGCTGCAGAACATCTATCATTAAAATGGCTCGACATAGTTAAATTGCATGAGAGAGTCACTCCCAAGTACATACTTGTCATGACCTCAACCCTCTCATTCCTATAAAACCATTTCTCTCTTTTTGCCAATTTCCCCCCTTCTGAAATATCATAATTTTTGATTTAGCCAAATTAAGCTTCAAATTCCAGGTGTGATTATAGACCGCAATAGAATTTATCATCTTCTGCAGCGCTGCTGGGCTCTCAGCTAACAACACTACATCGTCCGCATATGCAAGGACCTTGATTCTTTTCCGCCCCACATGAACGCCTCCTCCATCCATATTTTCCTCCAAGTCATTCATGAATAACGAAAACAGAGAAGGACTCAGCTGGGCTCCCTGCCGAACTCCCATGCTAACCTCAAGTTCCTCCGTCCATCCATCCCTGCACCAAACAGTGCCCACCGTTTCAGCCAGCAAGCTATCAATCACATTCACCATTCTAGTACTGAGCCCTTCCCTCAGCAATTTAAAGAAGAGAGAATGGCGGTCTACAGTATCAAATAATGCAGCCGAGTAATCTATAAAAAAGCCATACACCTTTCCCATCTTCCTGTTCAATTTTAAATCCACAATTTCACTAACGTAAAAATGTTATCAATGGTCCCGTACCCTGGTCTGAATCCTGCTTGGAACTCATTAAGCACGCCCTAGTTGGCCCACATGGAAAGCCGCTCGCATATTAGGCCCTCAAGTAATTTCCCGATAGTGTTATTAAAGCATAGCCCTCGATAATTTTCTGGCCTATCTCGGCTGCCTTTTTTGTGAAGAGGGAATATTAACCCTTCTTTAAAGGCTCTCGGAATAGTGGCCTCTTCATAAATACCGAAGAACGTTTTTGTGCTACCTGGGTTTCAGCCGAGAAACACAGCAGACTTACGACGTTTGCCTTAGGGTTTGATTTCGATGGGCATTTAGCGGCAAAGTGGCCCACTTCGTCGCAAATGAAACATTTTATTTGATTGGTCTTCCCGACTTTTCCGTTTTTTCTTGCTCCCTCTCCCAGCGGACGAGGTTTAGAAATGGCCCCTTGCTGGAACGGCAGTCTCATTTCTATGAGTCGCAATCTTTCCAGAAGTAGTCTGACGCTTCTATCAGCCATCGGAATGCTTCCCCACACATTTTTGAATTCGAAATACACGGCTGGAAGTGTGCTCATGACCCAGCTGAGCAGTAGCAAACCTGACAATTTAACTTTCGACAGTTTGTTTAGCTCATCGTTGATTTCAGCAAAAAGTCTTTGAAGACGAGAGACGTAGGTAGCTATGTCTTCATCGTCCGCCTTACCAGACGAGAAAAAAGATTCCAGGAGCCTATCTAAGCGCTGGCCGGAACTTTGTTCGTGAACAGACAAAAGCCTTTGCCACGTTTCATTGGAAGTATCACAAGTCGCAGTTAGGTCAATATTGGCGACATTCAAGTTCGTCACGAGCAGAACCTGAGCAAGAGAATCAGCCTTTTTCCATTTTTTTAATGTCTGAATCACCTTCTGTGGGACACTCAGAAGTCCCAATCACCACACCGTAGACGTCGTGATGCTTGAGCAGAAGTTCTACTCGCCGTTTCCATCTCGGCCAGTTGGAACAATTCAGCTTCTCCAAAACCACTTTCAGGTCCATTTTCGCGACTTATTTCTTTTTCACGCGTGCAGCTAGGATCGTTGGATCACTGCTGGGCCCACAACCAATTAAAATTGCAGGGAAAACTAGAAAAACGCGCGAAAAATTAAGGCAACTTTTGTTAGACGAAAATAAACTTTTTTTTTTAAACTTGGGAACAACCAAACAACAATTCTCATGGTGAAGCTCATATGTAGTCCAGTCATTAGGTGAAAAATAGAAACAAGTTTTGGGGTAGAAATGGTTTTTATGGTTCTATATGTATTTTGAGGTGCTGAATCCGAATCTGAGGTTTGCCAACAAAATTTCGTGACGGAAAATGGAGAAAAATGCTAAAAACTGAGAAATTTTTGACTTTTTTTTTATTTTTTGAGTATAGCTCAAAAACTATCAACTTTTTGTAAAAAAACGTTATTATGTTATTTAAATACAAATAAATTTGCTACAGTTTGAGCGCAACCGGAGCTCTGTAGGTCCAATAGATCCCGAGATACAGCACTTCACAATTTGGCCGATTTTCGCAAAAAGTGCAATTTTTGGGTTTTGACTATCTACCGAGTCAAATTTCGGCAGAACCCCCTCCTAGAGAGATGTTATCGTAAGAAAAGTTGTAGTAAATGTTATTGACTTTAATTCAAGCGCAAAACGAAGTCGGTAGACCCCATGGTTCTCTTGCAATCTTAGAAAATCCGAAACAAGGGAAATGACGTTTATTGAGGCTCCTGGTAGGTTACTCTGAAACTATCTACTTTTTGACAAGATTATTATTTTATTCACAAGCTGTGGAACGGGTGAGCCTTTTTTACCGACCGGAGGGCGAATGACAAGGGGTATGTGAGGGGCGATAAGCATTTGGTGCGCAATAGAGGGTCAGTGCCCTTCCCCTTCTATTCATCAAAGGACGGTCCATAGATAAAGGAAGTATACTATAGATGGGAAACTGGCGTTGGTGGGGGTAAGACAGTCTTTTGCGCTCCCGGGCGTAAAGCCGCCCAACTATTTTCACCGAAATCGCCGGTAGATAGCGGTAGTTTTTCTCTTTCACGTACTTTATTAATAGGTCTGTTCCAGTGAGGTGTTGGGAAAATATTCGGAGTAGATTTGCTATAGGACCAGCCAATATTTTATTGGCTGACCCCATGGCAAATTTGCTCCAAACATGTTTCCAAACACCTTACTGGAACAGACTAATATTCCTATTGGTTCAAAAAGAAAAAACTGATCCAATATTTATGGTTGTTATTTTATTGACAAAATTTCACAAATAGGAGTATTCATGCTAAACCTTGTATTTTCGTTACTATAATACAATCCGAACAGATGGGTGCAGTTCACAGATCCATTAGACTTTTATCCCCAATGCTCTCCAACCACTTCCGAGCCAAATCACGATTGGAGGGCAAGTAATGTTGGGGCAATGTTCTGTCCTCACAGCCGGGTACACAGCACTTGTGCTTCCCACCAGGCGTTGTTATTATGTGTGGATGTAGGAACAAGGCTTCAAAGGAAAATATATCCCTGAATAACTCAGAAGTACCTTTAAGGTAGGGACAGAAGTTCGTTCTTAAAACGCTTGAAAAGTAAAAAAAGGAATGCGTTCTGGAAGAGAACAAAAAAAAAAAATCAAGGCGAGGGAGAAGTTCTGAAAATAACGGTTGAAATATAGACAGGAAAAAAGGCAGGAATGAAAGAGAAAAACGAAAAAACAAGGATTTGAACAAAGGAACCAAAACAACTAACCAAGCACGAGGCACAGAGCACACTGAAAGGCTCTGACCGACGAGGGTTTCTAAGCGCTAGTTTCATGAGCGGCTGGCCTTCTAACTAAATTTCGAAAAGGTAGCGCTCCAAGCGTAAAGCCGACTAAAAACTTTGTCTCAATTATGAACAATAGAGTTTCCACCCCATGGGACGGTCCCTCGACCGAAGCCCCACCGCCCTTATCTACTAACCTGCGCTCTCAACACATTCGGGAGTAGTTCGTGAATTGTAGCCGTTGGAATATCATCTCTGTTGTATCTATGTGCGATATTATAGTACCTACGTGCGTGTTGTGTTGACAATGTCTTCGCGCGTGTGTGTTTTGTGCGATGACGTGCTAGATAGCGAGGTCGAGAAGGTGACGACGGTGCGGGAAAGAGGTTTAAAAACGTTAAGTGAATGCAGCAAAAGGAGGAAGGATGGAAAGCATGCTGAGATCGGTAAGTTGTTCTCAGTTGACTTGCATGATCGATGCCGTAAAAGGTATATTAATGAAAGAATGATTGCTGCTCATTTGAAGAACGTAGAGGAGGGTAGGGAGGCACCCAAAAGACGATCTGCTGAAATAAATAAGTTCTCTTTTAGAACTCACTGCTTCATATGTGCTCTTCCCATACCCCCAGAATTCAATCAACAACAACAAAAGAAAAAGACCAATCGTAACACAGTGTATAAGGTTCGAGTTCTGAAGGTTAAGGACACCTTTATTAAAAGGGCCAGAGAACGAGATGACGACTTCGGACGAGGCATAATCGACAGACTTTCGAGCGTCTCTGACATAGTGGCCTCTGACTGCCAATATCACAGTCTGTGTAATAGGAAGCTGTACAATCGTCCAAAAGCTAGCGAAAAGAAAGCTAGGGGTCCTCTTTGCCAAGACATTGAGGCAGCAATGAAAGATATTGTTCATCATCTCGAGAACAGTGATGGGGAATGCCAGTTTTCTATGGAACAACTGCTGCAGCAAATTAAGGGAGAATATAGACCTGACCCCAGAACGGTGAAAGCCCACTTACTTGGAGAATACGGAAAATACGGTTCCGACGTGATTTTTTCATTTTCCAAAAAGAGGTCGAGTGGTTGTTTGCTTCAAAAACACGGGGTATAAAATTTTGACAGACGCATGGTACCAGGAGAATGCCAAAAACGAAGAGGAGGAAAGACTCCGGATATGCACAACTGCAGCTGGAATTATTGCTGAGGATATACGTGCCATTAATTATGAAAAAGATCAGTACCCCCCACCTGACACTTTCGTGGATGGAAGTAAGGAAATGATTCCTGAAACTCTACGCTCATTTATGAATACAGTCGTGCTCCACAAGAAACGAGGAGACCACGAAAAATGGGAAAATAAGAGCACAGCATTGGCTCATGCCATGATTGGCGCAGTTAGGCCCAAGTCCTTCCTGTCTCCAATTCTTCTTGGGTTGTCAGTTTTAGTATATAAGAAGTTTGGTTCAAGGAATTTGATTGATTTGTTGGCCTCATTGGGATTTGGTGCAACATATTCTGAGACCATGCGCCTGGAAGAGTCAGCCGTCCACAGTAACCCACTGCAAGTCTATCCTCCAACCTTCTCACAGCAGGTCTTCGATAATGCGAACTTCAACGTCCACACAATCGATGGACACCACACGTTTCATGTGATGGGTGGTATTTCCTGTATTTCTCCGAAGCGCGCAGTCATCCCCAACCAAGTCATTCCTCGACTTACATCGCCGCCCAACCGTAGCAGTAATGCATCCATGAAAATGTTCCACTTTGAAAGGACTAAGCCTAATGGGTTATCAGACATCCTGGTCAAAGATCTGAGGGAACTATACCCAGAAACAGAATCAACTGTGGTTCCTAGTGTGCCTGATCTGCTTTGGCTATATGGCAAAAGTCGACACATCCCTGGCCTATCTGGATGGAATGGGTTTATGGAAGATGTCATGAGGGACATGCCGTATGAACAAACTTTTATTAATTACATGCCTTTCATCAATGCTCCTCCAAGTGACTACGATACAATTCTGACAGCAATGTACAAAGGGGTAGAGAACACTCATAACTTGAATCAAGTTACCACTTTTATCACATTTGACCAACCCCTCTACCTCAAGGCTCGAGACATTCTTGCAAGTCGCCCCAATGATCCTGCTCTCTCCAATGTCATAGTGAGGCTGGGTGGATTTCACTTACTGATGTCCTTTATGGGAGCAATTGGTTTGATAATGCAAGGTAGTGGCTTGTTTGAGCTGTTTACTACCATATTTGCAGCAAACTCTACAGAAAAAATTATGACTGGTCATTCTTACGCAAGGGCAGTGCGAGCTCATATGTTGGCGCACAGAACGTTGGCCAAAATTGTCATAGACTCAATGGTCCTGTCACCAAATATGGGGGAAGACATAACAGAGATCTTATTCAACTTGGACAGAAGTGTTATTCTTTCAAATGATGTGCAAGAGAATGCGACTGTAAAAGCTTGGAGAGAACAATTCAGAACCCAGCTTCAAGTTTTGGCTGAACGCGGCCCAACTGCCAAGCTCTGGGTTCGCTACTTTGAAATGGTGACTTTGATGAAGCATTTCATTGAAGCTGAGAGAAGCAGCAACTGGAAACTACACCTTCAAACAATTCATGAAATGCTCCCTATTTTTCATTCCAGTGGCCATCATAACTATGCCAAATGCAGTCATCTGTACCTTCAGGATATGCATACCTTGGAAACTGTCATGCCATCTGCTGAATTAGAGCAATTCATCACCCAAGGGTTTTTCTCAATTCGTCGGACTGATAAGTTCTGGTGTGGTATCTGGAGTGATATGACCATTGAGCAAACTCTCATGAGGTCGATGAAGTCGAGTGGTGGTCTCACTCATGGCCGCGGAGTAAGTGCAGGTGTTTTGTCAAAATGGACTCAAGGCATGACAGCACTGGTCCATGTGTGCCAACAGATTGAACAATTTGCAGGGTTGGAAGTTGCAACATCCGAGCAACATGTTGACAGCAGAGACAGTGCCCAAAAGCGAGACCACTCTGATGCACAGAAGTTTCTGAATTGGTTTAACGAACATGCTCCTTTCCCCAAAACCACCGACCTCAAGTCAATAAGTACGGGTGTTGTAGGTGATGAGAGGATCAACTGCCACTTGTCCAAGGAAGTGGGGGTGAAAAGTCTTCAGGACTCCACTGGTGGCAATTTCCAACACATGAAATTGAAAAGAAGTGACAGAGTGCAGCCTCTTGCAATTATGAACTCAGCAATTCAGATTAAGGACAAGACTGTAGTTATCAGTCCCACTACACTTTTCCAACGGATCACCATTGTCAAGCACACCGATGAAGAGCTGCGATAATTTTTAAGCTATGAGCTTAGCCCCTGCCCGCTCTCTCTTTTCGATGAGCATGGGATAATGCGTAAAGCAACCAAATCAAGCATGTACAAGGCATTTACTCCAACTGAGCAGGACCTGACCAATCCAAAATTTGTCATTGATGGAGGATATTTACTTCACAGGGTTAAATGGAAGCTGAACCAGACGTATGCCGTAATTTGCAGAAGTTATGTGTCATACGTCAAAGCACACTATCCAGCTGCAACTGTTATCTTTGATGGTTACCCTGACGAAGGGTTTCAAGGCACCAAACAAGTCGAAAGACAGAGAAGAGCACTACGAAAGCAGTCTGCTGCGATATCATTTACAGAAATCATGGTGCCCACTGTATCCCAGGAGAGTTTCCTGGCAAACTCACAGAATAAGAGGCGATTTATCCCCATGCTAATGGACAAATTCAATGAAGCTGAAATTTATTCGAGCCAAGCTGCAGAAGATGCTGATGTCCTCATTGTTAGGACAGCACTTACAATGTCTGAAGCAAAGGAAAATGTAATGGTTGTGGGAGAAGACGTAGACCTTCTGGTATTGTTGATTGGCCTGTGCACCCCTGAAAAGCAAAATGTGCGGTTCTTGAAACCGGGAAAAGGAAAGGTGACTCACACCCTATACAATCCACATGTTGCCATAAACAAAACCGTTTCGCCTCACATACTATTTTTGCACGCGATGACTGGATGTGACACTACGTCGGCTTTGTTCAACCAGGGCAAGATGAAGTCCATAAAAATCCTGCAGAAAAATCCTGACTTACAGGAAGTTGTGCAGGTTTTCAAAGACCCTCAGGCAGACCCTCACGATATTTCAAAAGCCGGAAATATTTTTCTTATGGCTTTGTATAGTCCTCGAAAAGAGACCAGCTTGAACGACCTCAGGTACAAGCTGTACATAACGTCGTCTTTCAAAACGTCGTCCAATCTAGCCACACTCCCACCAACTGAATCTGCTGCCCAACAACACTACTTGCGAGTATACCTTCAGGTGCAGCAGTGGTTGTGTAAAGGGAGTCAGCAGAAAGATCCAACCAAGTGGGGATGGAGAAAGACAAGGAATGGTCTGGTCCCAATAACCACAACTGCCAACCCTGCGCCAGAATCCGTGCTAAATAACATCTCGTGCAAATGCAAAAAAGGTTGCCAGAACAGTTGTGGTTGTAGAAGGATCGGCCTCCACTGCTCACCACTCTGCACATCCTGTGGAGGGATGTGCCAAAATATTGAGTCCCCTGAATTTGAAGACGAAGTAGAGGATGAATTGACTGAAGAAGCTGAAGAAAACCTCATCGAAGGTATGTCTAGTTTTGAAAAGCTGCCATAATCCTCAATGTAGAAACTGTTATTTCCACCAAACTCATTCTCATTTTACCTACTCTTCTATTTTCCAGGAGACCTCGAATTTGACAAACCTCTCATCACTGATCCCCAACCAGGGCCATCAAAAAGACCCCGTTTACTGTAATATCGCATTAAATTAATCTATGTTTGTATTAAGTATAGTAAAATATCGTTGTATATATAATAAAAGTCCACATTTGTTTCACTAATACTTGTACTTTTTTTACCTGATGATATGATGTCTTTTAATGTCTAATTTAATTTTACGTATCATAAATTGTATACATACATTTACAAATATGTATACTGATTTCAACAATAATTCTTAACTCACAGAAAATTCATAATAAGTCATGTTGTCAAAAAGTAGATAGTTTCAGAGTAACCTACCAGGAGCCTCAATAAACATCATTTCCCTTGTTTCGGATTTTCTAAGATTGCAAGAGAACCATGGGGTCTACCGACTTCGTTTTGCGCTTGAATTAAAGTCAATAACATTTACTACAACTTTTCTTACGATAACATCTCTGTAGGAGAGGGGGTTCTGCCGAAATTTGGCTCGGTAGATAGTCAAAACCCAAAAATTGCACTTTTTGCGAAAATCGGCCAAATTTTGAAGTGCTGTATCTCGGGATCTATTGGACCTATAGAGCTCCGGTTGCGCTTAAACTGTAGCAAATTTATTTGTATTTAAATAACATAATAACGTTTTTTTACAAAAAGTTGATAGTTTTTGAGCTATACTCAAAAAATCAAAAAAAAGTCAAAAATTTCTCAGTTTTTAGCATTTTTCTCCATTTTCCGTCACGAAATTTTGTTGGCAAACCTCAGATTCGGATTCAGCATCTCAAAATACATATAGAACCATAAAAACCATTTCTACCCCAAAACTTGTTTCTATTTCACTGTTTGGAACACCTAATGACTGGACTATGGCTCCCGCTAACTTTCTTCAAAAAAAGTAACTCTCCAACACAATTGCGCCACGGAGACGCCTTTGAGAGTCGTACTCCGAGGGATAATCTATGCCGAACCCCACCCACGGCCATTGTTTCTCGATTAATCGGAGATAAAATTCGGTGTGGTTTACCGATCTGCTACCGAAAAGCCTAGAGTTTCGAGAAACAATGGCCCTGGCTGGGGTTCGGCTTAGCTTATCCCTCGGAGTACGACTCCCAAAGGCGTCTCCGTGGCGCAATTGGGAGCGTACTGGAGTGGTAATGCAGAGGTTGCGGGTTCAAATCCCGCCGGGGAGCCGTTTTTTCTCGATACTCGAATCGTGTTGGGCTATGCCCTTCCATCGTCGTCCGGATAACATCGGAATAATTAATTTATTCATTAAAAATACCGGCGCAGAATTATTCCTCATATCTATCTATGTCAATACATCGTTAATTTGCTGCTAAAATGCATAAAAAGTGCTAATTCGCTGATGCAACTGAGAAGAATCGCTAATTCGCTGCTAGAATCTGGGAGAAGCGCTCATTTGAAGCTAAAATAGAGAAAACGCCAATTGAAAGCTGAAATTAAGAAAAATTAGCGCTAATTCATGATTAAAAGTGAAATTTTGCTAAATTTAAAGCATTTCAAATGAGCTCCTATCCGTAGCTAAATTTGAGAGAAGCGATAATTTGAAGCTTTAATTGAGAAAACGTCTATTTTTGTGGTTCTTGGGAGGCAACATCGTGGCTAAAATTCAGAAAAAGCGCTAATTCATGGCAAAATGTGAAAAAATCACTAATTCACTACCATTAAAATTGAGGGAAAACGCTAAGTCGTCGCTAAATGTGACTACATCTCTAATAATTCACGGCTTAAATTGAAAAACATTCGCGCCAAAAATGGAGGTATGCCGCTTAATCATGACTAATTGTGGAAAACTCACTAAAACGCTACTTAACTCAAGAAAAATTGCCAATTCTCAATGGGGACCAAAAGTTGTTAAAAACGATGAATTTTGTTCTTTTTTTGTCGGGTTTTCAGGTAATTTTTTGCCTTTTTCCAGTGAATTGCGGCAAATTTTAGATCTTTCGAATCAGGAAAATAATTATGTGCTTGGATCACGGCTTACGTCAAAAATGATATCGTCGACGTGCTCCCAGCACATTCTATTCTCCTGATCGTTTGACCGAATCTTGTCAAAAACGACTACGTTGCCCCTTTTCCCCAGGGTAATGCGGCGATTTCCGGTCTACCGTATTATTATGTTGCGGTCTAGCACCTTGAGCCGTAAACATTAATATGATTATCAAGCTTAATCGGTAATGCTAGAACTTCTGCCCCTCCCCATCCAACGTCACAAAGAAGTGGATCCACTCACAAAATAGATGGCGTATGGTGGAGAGGGGTACGATCTAGCACAAACCGGCTGCTCGCGAGTAATATCTCTAATTCTTAGCGAGAAAGAAAGAAGATAACTAGTGAAAGAAATTCAAAATATCTGTTTAAGATAAGGTCAGGTCACAGATTCACAAGAATAGAATAAGACAGTCATGAAATAAAGTGTGAGCAACTATGAAGAACAAGGTATTTGACACAATTTAAAGGCAATTTTACTGTAAAAAACCCCCCGATTTTTTATAACGAAAATTGTCCCAAAAAATTAGACGATAGTCTCACTGTGCCTACTTGCTTCATCGCTACTCGCCACCCAGGCCATGCTAGTCAAGAACTGGGGCACCGACTCGTACGCGAGACGTCTCGCTTGGTCCACTCGATTGTTGATCGAGGACAGCGAGAAATTTTTAGAACTCGGCATGCCACAGGGAATGGTCTCAGTACTTGGATTTACGAGCAATTTCACGGTGAAAAACCCGCTCGATGTAAAATATATTTTTCGAAATCATTCGATCCAGCGTCTTAAGTTAAACGTACTGCTATTTCAAATAGTTGGACGTGACTAATGCCGACCGATACTTAGGATCTTTCAAGGCCTTCAACTCTTGGTTCGACGATTTTTACGTGAATCACACGATGCTGCATCAGAAACACGGAAAACTCCGTCGGTTCATACTGAATCGTGCCGAGAGGCTTGTCCATGAGAAGGACTCAGGCGCGGCTCACCTTCACAGCGGGAAAAGCCATCAACACGAATTGATTACGTGCGACGAATGTGTCTCGTTGGAAGCTTCTCGGTTTGAAAAAAAACAAAAAAAAAAAACATGTTTTTGAAACGTCAAAAAAAATCGGGGTTTTAACAGCTTCCAATACGGCTACACGACCTGGGTGAAGGATTTGAATTTACAAAGCTGGGGAATGGCGACATACGAAGGGCCAATTCGTTACGCCCTAACCTTTCAAATCTCTTTGTCGGTCGAGTACAACAAAGCTACGGATCAGAATGACTGTATAAGCAAATTGGAAGAATTTAAACTTCGAAAAGAAGACGGACCTCTTCGGGTAAGAATTTAAAGAAAATAATGTCAAAACGCAAAGTGATAAAATACGACCACTGTGTAGATGGAGACCCTGGATGGAGACGGTAGTTTCGCCTTTTTAGCCGATTATATGGACGATTGGACGTTGAACCACTTAAATACGACAGTGGCGGAAGATTTTCAAGCAGGCCTTCGTTCGTGGATGCAGTTTGTCATGATCCAGAGACAGATGTGTAAAGATTTTCTAACCTCCGGGATTTTCTCGAACGTTGAGTGATCAAAGTACGTCAACATATTATTATTTATATGTAGAATAACACGCATAATCGCCTGATAATAAAGTTTTTTAAGCAGCCGATCCTCGTGAAATTGGAATTTTTAAACAAGCCAACACAATTTGCCAGCAAAATTTGATTTGGAGGGAGCGAAGACCCCGCGGAATAAGTTCCACTTAGGACCCAATCACAAAAAAGGCTTCAACACGGAAAATGATGCTTTTTAAATGCTCATGGATGTACAGATACATATAGGTACGTGAAAGACAGTTTTGGTCGGACGGCTTATATCGACGATTTTCAGTCCACTCAACCTGGAGAATAGAACGTTGCTCAGAAAATTGTGTGGCAGAATATTCGATACGACCCAGAAAAACGCTATTCTGAAGGGTCAAATTGAGAAAATTCGCGTCTTCAGGAGTCAACTTCATGTTTTAAAACAGAGAAAATACGCTCATCCCTCAGTTTATCCGAGTCCTCAAGCGGATAAAATTGAGAAAGCGCACTAATGAACTGTTCTTGGGGGCAAGGGCGCGGCTTCAAGTTTGGAAAAAGCGCTAATACTCGTGACTGAAAATTCGGGGGAAAAAGCTCATTCGCGTTTTTTCGATTCAACTTCCAGACCTAAATTGAGAACAAATCGCTGATTCTCAGCGTATAAAGACCATGTTTGCGGTAAAAATGAAGAAAAACGCAAATGTGATGTTCTTGGTGGGCCAACTGCACAGCTAATTGAGAAAAATCGCCAATTCGTTAATGACAAAAGGAGAGAAAACGCGCTAATTCATCGTTAAACTGGCGGAAAACGCTAATTCACATCTGAAATTGAGAAAAATCGCCGCACTTCACTTGAAAAAACGCTGCAAATTTTACAATTGGGTTCATTATTCGTGTGTATAGCCAAATCGGCTTGAAATTACATTAAAATCGACACCCCACTCCCCTATGATCTCAAAACCTTTGAAAACCCCCATTTTTGACAAGTTTTTAGCCCGTAAAGCCCGGGAATTATTTGATCAAGCTGATCAGCTGTTAGGACCAACTAGACCACAAATTTTGAGACCACAAAGTTTGAGGGTGGGTTATAAAATTTTTTTCCTGACCGAAAACATAGGTGTATTATTCAGAATGAATAATAAACCAAAATGGGGAAAATAGGTAATTGTTTTTGACTAGGTTTGGCTCCCAATGACCAGGAGAATAGAATGTGCACGGAGTTCATCGACATCAGAATTTTAGCCGGAAGTTGAGCTCCTAGCACATATTCTATAGTACATGCCAAATGGGTGCGAATAAAAAAAAAAAAAGAGCATGTACCCATCTGACGGTGATTAGCCCGACAAATGGGTGCGCGCCGAAGTTAACTGCTAACGTTGGCTAGGCTCAAGTGAGAATTACTTCGTTCGCGGTTCATTGACATGGAGTTTCTCGTACGTCGGCCCTTCCGATCAGATGCCGAACACCTTTACACCATGGCGTAAACGTTGTTATGGTTGCACTTGTGTGTGTTTTCACTCGTGTGGTGTAAGTTTTCCTATCCGTCCTGTCTGAATTGAAACATATGTTTATGGAGAGGACAGTAGTTTGACTAGGTCACTGGTGACGCCAGCCGCCCTTGACTAGCGGGAAAACGAGCGAAAAACGGAATCCATTTTTCTTTTATCTTATCTCGTGTAAAGTCCGACCAGGCCTCGGTTTAGGGAGCCTCCGGGAAGTGTGTTCAGGGATAAAGATTAACGAAGGCGGCCGCAGCGGCACGACAACTGTCAAGCTTATCACGTATATTAGCTAGTGTCTACAACTTAGCCTAGACTCACCTTCGTCGGACCTGGCGGGTTTGCGGTAGCGTAGACGAGCGGAGCACGCGGGTAGTTCGCAAGGTTACGGTTCCCCCCAAAGATTCGACGTACGCTCTCGGCTGGTACTCCAAAAACCCTTCTCCTTAATTAGAGAATTCCCCGGGTTTTATATTAAATCCCAGGGCCATATTTGTGAAAACCCTAGGTGTTGTGGATAACAAGCAGTTTCCCCAAGGATATGTTGACGCTTTCGGGCTATTCCCTCCCGCTCGTCCCTGAGCTCGCCGGGTTCATTCACCGAACGGTGAATAATTTCCCAGACCGAGCTCCTTTTTCTCCATCGCTTAACATAACGCCCTTTTTAGGGCGTTACACTCGTAACGCTTTCGGATAATTCGTTGTAAAACACCTTTGAGTAATACAACAAATTTCGTTGAAAATTTATATACAGTCCACCACCTCAGGACCCAACAAATTTGGTCCACCGCGCCGCATACTTCGTGGCCTGAACATCAGAAATCTCAATCGTCTCACTTTCAAATCGTCGCCGATGGTAAATACACTCCCCTTTTCATCTCGTTTTCCTTTCGTTCGTTTTTATTGAAATCAAACACCTTTTCGTTGGGTTAGCACCATTATAGCCATTAAGCGCCTTTTTCTACATATTTTCTTGTTTACACATGCTTACCATGCCCCCAAAAAAGATTAATAAAGAAGTCGAAATCCTTTTAAAGAAAAGATTATCAATTCTCGAGCGTTTAAGTAGGTTCGAGCAGTATCTTGCTGACGTAGATTTAACCAAGCTACAATTAGGAGTACTTAAAGCTCGCCTCTCTAAAGCCAAAGACATTTGGGACGAATTCGAATCGAACGAATTGCTAATTGAAGGCATTGACGATACCTTCGTAGAACTTGGCGCCGAACTCGGCGTGAGAGACTCGTTCGAAGAGAGATATTTTCAAGCCATAGGTACGGCTGAGGACATACTTGAAAGTACCACTAAAGTCAATGCCGGAAATAGAGACGTACCTCGCAGCACACCCGACAATGACCTTCGCCTACCACCGATCCAAAGTCCGGTCTTTTCCGGAGCCTTCGACGAGTGGACCTCGTTCTTTAACATTTTAAAGACATCGTCCATGACAACAAAAACTACCACGACGCGTCTAAATTGAAATACCTAAAAAGTTCATTGCGTGGAGAAGCTTACAGTCTTGTGGAGTCGTTCGATCTGACGTCGGAAAACTATTCCATCGCATTGATCCTCCTGAAGGAAAGATATGACAACCCGATTCGAGGCGTGCAGAACATAGCTAGTCTATTTGACCTCCCCAAAATAGAAAAGGAGTTATCCTCTGCACTTCGCAGCCTTCTCGACAGTGCGCAGAAGCACACTCGATCTTTGAAGGCTATCGGACAGCCAACGGATGCATGGGACGCAATGTTAGTCCACCTCATCTCAAGCAAATTCGACATTTCTACATTTAGAGAATGGCAGAAAATCACGCCGACTAAAATGCTCCCAAGTTTGATGCTTCTCGTCGATTTTTTGGAAAATCGCTTTAGAGTCCTCGATGCCATAAATTCACATTCGTCACCAATCCCTAAAACCAAGCCTCTTAAATATGATAAGGACACCAAAAACACATCTCGATGCCTTGTATCCGGAAACAAAGGGGCTAAAACTGGAACTTGTAGTTTATGTCACGAACCGCACCACATAAATATTTGCAAAAAATTCTTGTCGTTATCTGTTGCCGACAGGTTTTCGACTGTTAAATTAAAGCAACGGTTGGTGCATAAATTGTTTACGCAATAATCACAAAGACTCCGATTGTCGGGCATCTTTATGCCGATTTTGCAACAAAAATCATCACACTCTGCTCCATCGAGATCAGTCTGAAAAATCGGCTGGTGAAACCTCCAATACATCACCTCAAGCAGCTGAATCGTGCAACATTTCGAACGAAACTCAGTCATTGTCATTAACTTCGTCATTATCTCATCCAAATCGGGCATTGTTAGCCACAGCTAAGGTGTTCATTCATGGCATAAATGGAAAACGAACTTCATGCCGTGCTCTACTTGACAGTGGTAGCCAGTCTAGTTACCTGACCGCTTCGCTTTGTGACAAGCTTCGATTAAAAAAGTACAAAACGTTCATGAATGCATCTGGCTTCAACAGCACGATCATCCCTATCAGTCATTTCACAAAGGCCAGGATCTCATCCAAATGTTCCTCGTTTTCGCGCACTCTCGACTTGCTGATAGTTCCAAAAATTACTGACTACGCGCCAGTTGTCCAATTCGACCCAAGCAAATTCAAAATTCCCTCACACGTCGTTTTAGCCGACCCTGATCTGTTTGATAAAACCGAAATCGACCTTCTTCTCGGAGCCGATATTTTTTGGGACCTGATCGTGAGCGGATCAGTAGAAATTCCCGGATTCAGCATGAATTTAAGAGAAACCAAACTCGGTTGGATCATTACTGGAAGGTCCGCTCCAGTTCAAACTACTCACTGTTGTCTTGTTTCCAATGCTACTCTCGAATCGATCGATCAAAATATACGCAAATTTTGGAAAATCGATAGCTTCGAAACATGCGAAATTTATTCGGCTGACGAGCAACGTTGTGAAGCCTTCTACCAAGCGACAACACAAAGACGCTCCGACGGGAGGTACGTAGTCGAAATGCCATTAAAAAACAGGCTAGGTCTGCTTGGACAAAGTAAAGATATCGCCATGAGACGGTTTCTCTCCCTAGAAGCTCGTTTGGAAAGAGATCCCAACCTAAAAATAAAATACAAAAACTTCATCGATGAGTACATTTCCTTGGGGCACATGACTGAAGTAAACCCTTTACAGTTGAAGGAGGATGAAAAGGTCCATTTTGTTCCCCATCATCCCGTGTTTAAGGAAAGCTCTTCAAGCACAAAGCTTCGAGTCGTTTTCGACTTCTCTTCCAAAACTTCGTCAGGTTACGCTTTGAATGACATACTCGCCGTAGGACCAACGATCCAAGCCACACTTTTCAATCACCTGATCAGAGCAAGAACCTATACTGTGCTTGTTTGTGGGGACTTGGAAAAAATGTTTCGTCAAATTCTAATCAATACAACCCAGCATTCGCTCCAAATAATTATTTGGCGAGATTCCCCAGGCGATCCTATAAAACTATTCAAACTTCAAACCGTCAGTTATGGTACTAGTTGCGCCTCATGGCTTGCCACTCGAACGCTCAAACAACTGGCATTAGACCATAACCATCCAATCACCTCGCAAATCATCCAGAATGACTTCTACATGGATGACCTTGTCACTGGCGCCGATACAACCGAGGAAGCAATTCTACTCAAGGACCTTGTAACCGAGCATCTGGCTCTCGGCGGATTCCATATTCGAAAATGGAGTTCCAACTCTTTAGAATTTATCAATTCAGTCCCTGAACCAGATCGAGAAATGAAAATTCCAGTTATTTTCGACAAAGAACCCCATGTTCGAACTTTGGGTCTATTGTGGTTACCTTTAGAGGACTGCTTCTCTTTCGCCGTCGATGAAACCATCCTTCCTGTCGTACCAGAGAGCAGTATAACAAAAAGAACAGTCCTGTCGACAATCGCCAAGCTTTTCGATCCTCTCGGTTTACTCGATCCCGTGATCACCAAAGCAAAAATACTAATGCAAGGTTCATCGGCAGATTCCTCAAATCTTGATCTGGGGTCTCGAGTAGACTATTACCGATGAGGAAATGGGCAGAGGTAAGGGCGGATAGATCGTCAGGGCTGGATGGGACGATCCTTTACCTAAAAGCTTCTTAAAGGAATGGTTCACACTTTGTGCCTCCATGGCGTGCCTGAGCAGCCTAAGAATTCCTCGTTGCGTTTCAGCCTCAAGTGCCACTAACATTCAACTTCATGGCTTTGCCGACGCATCCACAGTCGCCTTCGGAGCATGCGTGTATCTTCGATCGTCAAATGAATTCGGGACCCACGTAAACTTGATCACTTCCAAATCGCGCGTCGCTCCAATCCAGGTTCAGTCATTGCCACGCCTCGAGCTGTGTGCAGCTCTACTGCTTGTTGAGCTTGTCCAGCAAATTCTTCCGTCTCTAAAAAAACTTGAAACTGGATTCTATCACCCTGTGGACCGATTCGAAAGTCGTGCTGTCCTGGTTCAGTGGATGCCCCATCAAATGGACTACATTTGTAGCTAATCGTGTGTCAAAAATTCAAGGATTATCAAAACCTGAACAATGGAAGTACGTTGAATCCGCTCACAATCCTGCGGACCTCATTTCACGAGGACTTTTCGCCAACCAGATCAATAAAAATGATTTGTGGTGGAAAGGACCACATTGGTTAGTCAACGAACAATCGACTCATCAACATGGGGATACTGCGACCTTGTCAAGGAATCGAACCTTCCTGACGTCAGTTCGAGAAGAACTGAGACTTTTGTGGTTAATTTCGAAGAACCCCATCTCGACTTCGTTTCTTCAATAGCAACCAGGATCTCGTCTTTTAACAAAATCGTGCGAATAATAGCTTATTGCTACAGATTTGCTAGGGTCAAGGGTCAAAAAATTGGGTTTACGGAGATCGGTCCCATCGATTCGAAAGAATTCCAGGAAGCAAAAACGGCTCTTTTGATAATTTGCCAAAAACTGATGTTTCCAGAAGAATACTCTAGCTCACGGAGTGGAAAGGGTGTCAAAACCTCAAGTCGTATTTCGAATCTAAGTCCTTTCCTTGATCGTTAAAACCTCATCAGAGTCGGTGGCAGACTACAAGCCTCCAGATTAACATATGACAAGAAGCAGCCTATTCTTTTGACTCATGGAGGAAACAACGGTGTGAATAAAATCACTTTCCTTTTGGCAAGACAAATTCATGAAGACAATGCTCACCTCGGACCACAAGGCCTGCTAGCGACCATGCGTCAACAATATTGGCCGATTAATGAAAGGAACTTATGTCGCAAGGTTTTTCACGGATGCGTTAAATGTTTTCGAGCAGAGCCCAAGGTTGCCAGCCAAATAATGGGACAACTTCCAGAGGCTAGAGTAGAGCCATCTCGTCCTTTTTACGACTGTGGTGTTGACTACGCTGGTCCTATCACTATTCGTTCATCGCAAAGAAGGAACGCACCGACATCAAAGGCCTACATTTCATTGTTTGTTTGCCTATCAACTAAAGCCATTCATCTTGAACTTGTCGAGGATTTGTCAACCAACTCCTTCTTAGCCGCACTGCGGCGATTCACGTCACGAAGAGGAAACCCTATAGTGATGTATTCTGACAACGGCACTAACTATGTAGGTGCAAATAACGAGTTAAGAAAATTATATTCATTGTTAAATACAAAACCTCATAATGATGCTATCGTCAATAGTTTAGCTAGTCGTAATATCAAATGGAAATTTATTCCTCCTAAATCACCGAATTTTGGAGGGCTTTGGGAATCGAGTGTTAAACTTATCAAACGACATTTCAGAAGAATTATTGGTCCAAAAATATTGACGTTTTCTGAACTTTGTACGGTGCTAACTCAAATTGAAGGCTGTGTCAACTCCCGACCTTTGACACCTCTACCATCCAGCCCTGACGATCTATCCGCCCTTACCCCTGCCCATTTCCTCATCGGTAATAGTCTACTCGAGACCCCAGATCAAGATTTGAGGAATCTGCCGATGAACCGACTATCGCGCTGGCAATACGTACAACAAATTGTCCAGCACTTCTGGCAAAGGTGGTCATCTGAATATCTGCAAGAGCTTCAGCGCCGATCAAAGTGGAAACAATCATCAGACAGTTTGCAAAAAGATGCCCTCGTACTCCTTAAAAACGACCAATCTCCTCCGCTTTCATGGAGTCTCGGACGTGTGAAGGACCTTCACACAGGACCGGATGGTCACGTTAGAGTAGTCACAGTACGAACGCCCTCCGGCTTCTTCAAACGGAATATACGAAGTCTCTGCCCTCTTCCAATTGATGATGAAGACTGCGCTTCATGGCGGGGAGAGTATGGTGACGCCAGCCGCCCTTGACTAGCTGGAAAACGAGCGAAAAACGGAATCCATTTTTCTTTTATCTTATCTCGTAACGCTTTCGGATAATTCGTTGTAAAACCCCTCTGAGTAATAAAACAAATTTCATTGAAAATTTATATTTACAGTCCACCACCTCAGGACCCAACAGTCACTAAGTGCAAATGCCCCAGGCAGACCATCATACATTCGTATTCAGCTCCAGGGGCGTAGGTAGGGGGGGGGATATGGCGGATACATCCCCCCCCTCTATCAGAGCTACAAGTATGCGAACGAAGGGGCACTAGTACCAACGCTCTAAAGAGCCTCATAAAATCTCCAAAAATGAGAGTTTCTCGTTGAAGTTACGTTTAACAGATTTTCTCGACTTCAAGCAGCCCGAAAAGGTCCGCGTGCGTCCATGCTTCCTTGGACTTCAGACCCCACGAAGTAGCGTACCGAGATAGTGGCGAGAAGGGGGGGGGGGCGCCCGAGAAGCTTAAATACGGAAAAATGAGGATTTTTTGGTTATTGATGGATGTAGGTATGTGAAGAGGTCGGACGGTAGGACAGCGATTTGGCTACTTTCTACAAATTCCTGTTTATCCGACCTGGAGAATATAACGTTGCAAGTATTATCAGCAAAGGTGGCTCAAATTGAGAAAATTCACGATATCTTGAGGAGAATTCACGAGTAAAAGAGAAAATACACCGTGTCCCCAGTTTCATTAGATCCTTAAAGCCCAGTAAAGTGCTAATCGGCAATTAGTAACTTGCTGACGCGGCAAAAAATTGAAAAAAAATCGCTAATATTCGTGTCTATCCCTGCGAAAAAGCGCTTATTCGTGGTCTCGCGTTGCAACTTCACGACTAAAATTGAGGAAAAATCGCTGATTCACGGTGCAACGATGCCATTCTACGAATAAGTTGTGGAAATCAACGCAAAATTGTTGGTTTTGGGCCCGCGGTTCAAATTGACAAAAAACAAACGAAAAATATGCGTTCAGGTTAAAATTGGACAAAAATGGCAAATTCACAACTGAATTTGCGAAAAATCGCCCTATCGCGTATAGAATAGATGCGATGGGAATAGATGCTAAATCCCGCAAAATTAGCGTAAAACGCTATTCCACAGCTGAAATTGGGAGAAATCGCTAATTTGCAATTGGCGGACATATGTGAGGAAAAACGTTAATTCGCGGATGCAAATGAAGAAAATCACTAATTCGTGGCTAAAATTGAAAAAAAAATCACTAATTAGTGCAGGTAGAGAAAAACGCTAATTTTCAGTTCAAATTTTTTAAAGTGTTAATTCTCAGCTAAAAATGGAAAAAATGGTTAATTTGCTGCTAAAATTGAGGAAAGCTCCAAAACTCGTAGAAAATTAAGAAACTCGCTCACGGGATGAAAACGCTACTTTGCTGCGTGGTATGGAGTGTTCGCCCCGGACTCTCTATCAGACAAAAATTGGTAATATTCGTAGCTAAAGCGCTGATTCATGGTCTCGCGATGCAACCTCCAGACTAAAATTTAGAAAAAAATCGCTGATTCGCGGTAGATGGAGGCCATTCTACGAATAAATTGTGGAAATCAACGCAAAAGTGTTGTATTTGGGCAAACCCCGCGGTTAAAGTTGAGAAAACACGCTATAATATTGACAAATAAAAGACGCTTTCAGGGTTAAAATTGGACAAAAATGGCAAATTCACAACTGAAATGGCGTGAAATCGCCCATTCGCGTATGAAAAAGGGAATAGGATGCTGGAATGACCGCAAAATTAGCACAAAACGCTATTTCACAGCTGAAATTGGGAAAAACCGCTAGTTTGCAATTCGCTGATGTAAAGATGTGGAAAAACGTTAATTCGCGGATACAAAATGAAAAAATCACTAATTCGCGGCTAAAATTGAAAAATCACCAATTAGCGCAGCTAAAATGAAGAAAAACGTTAATTTTCAGTTCAAATTGAAGGAAAAGTGCTAATTCTCAGTTAAAAAAATGGAAAAAAATTGCTAATTTGCAGCTTAAATTGAGTCGACAATTCTAGGCAAAAATTGAAAAAAACTTGGTAGGTAATGCACGGGTTGGGAACGCTACCACGCTGCTAAAATTCTCGAATTAAGTGTTATGTCGTGAAATTTATAATTGATGATTTTTTGGCAGAAATGGATGGATAGATGTAAATTTTATGGTTTGAAAAGAAAAATTACATTTTTAATTTAAATTCGCACCTTTTGAAGGCATTTTTGTGGCTAAAATTCAGAAAAATGGCAAATTCATGCATGGCTACAGTATAATGTTAAAAAATACGCTAATTGACGGCTAGAACTGAAAAGAGGCAATAATCTATACCTATAAAAGTTATATAGTTTTGCTAATGCGGTGGTCAAACGTGAAAAACCGCTAATTTGCGGGTAATATTTAGAAAATAAAATAATCAACCTGGTCAAATTTAAGAGAAAGGTTAATTTTAAGCCTAAAAATTGAGAAAATTGCCAATTTTGCGACTAAAAATGGAAAAAACGCCAATTTACAGCTAAAATTTCGACAAACGCCAATTTGTGACTGAAATTGAGAAAATTCGCTAATTCACAGGGTTGAAACGCTACACGCGTCACCGTTACAATTTTAAAAAAGCGCTAATTCGTGGTTGAAATTGGGAAAAATTCCACTTTGAGCCAAAAACTGAATATACGCCGATTTGTGGATTCTGAAGGCAACTTTTCAGGCTGAAATTGAAAAAAAGCGCCAATTTGAGGCAATATTGGCGAAGAAACCGCTAATTCGCGAGTAAACTGGGAAAAATCGTTCATGAATTGCGTATGGTGAACCATAAAAATCCTAATTCGTGAAAAGTCCCCCTATTTTGTGGCTAATATTGTCGTTTGGTGAAAACTGACTGAGAAGTGTCGACGGCATTTTAAAGGATAAGTGTCAATTTTTCTTTCATTTGTTTGAGAGGAGAGGAAGGCACCAAAAATGGAAATAAATATTGATTTATTGAATGAATCGAAAGAAAAGTAAGGGAGAAATGAAGAGAAAACTGTCTGTTTATTTTCTGAAAAGAGAAATTCACCCCTTGGTCAATTGTATTTCACCAGAATTAAAGAGTTAAAAAAAGATTATAAATCTGTGTACTTGCGTTTGACTTTGAACCCTTGAAGAACGAGAAATTGATTCCACGTAATTAATTAATTTTAACGTCCTTCCAGCCTACGCAATTTTTTAATTGAACTTATGATATCCGGCCCGGAGGACCATTTTGTTTTGTTAATTTTTTTTCTTTAGTGGACTCTATGTGAAAATTATGTTCTGGTAAGCAGTGGGGATTAGTATATGTATAAAATTTAATTGTTCTTTACGCGGCGAAGTGTTAGGTAAATTATAATGCGACACTCACCTTTGAGTAATTAATTAAAGAATTATCCTCGAACTATGAAGACGCGAGAACTCGTCGTCAAATTGAACGCGTCACTTCGCTTTGTAAACGAAAAGGATTTCACGCCCAGATATGCCGCTCGGTCATGAGTCCGGGAGCACAAACTCATGCTTGTTTGAAGTACCTCGAGGGGGCTGAACAAACGATAATTTCGGCTAAACAAACGATATTATGAATAGATAATGGCGCTAAACAAACGATTCCAATCATGGTTTGGTTACGTAATCAATTTTTTTTTGCGAAAAAAAATTATAAACAAACGAATAGGGCCGCATTCGCGGTTTTATGCGTTGTGAGTCGGGTCAGGTTCACGTGCATCAACAATATCACTGCAACGCGACGGTCGATAGTTCCGTTGTATTGTACGTATAAACCTCCGAAACAGGCCTGTGGGTACATAAAAAAAATGTGACCAGTATAGGTACTGACAATTTTAATAATGATTAATTAATTTTCCTTGAATCCTTAAAAGAACGTAGATAAATTTAACGAGTTAATCCGTAATTATAATTATAACATTAACTATAATAATAGAGTAATAATAATACTGAATCACAGACACCAATAAATGTGCAAAAAATGACAACGTTTTATTATTACGTATTAACAGAAATTCATTATGAAAAAATGACACAAACAACTTTGAAATTGATCTCTTATACTTCTAAGTAACTTTGATGGTAATTACATGAAAATCTTTTTTTTAAAGTCTTATTTTCTTAATAATAAAATATAATCTTGCAAATTCGCACACATTAAGGCTTTTAATTACATAAATAATGGAATCAATAAAATATTCGTATTTAAATGCGAATTGGTTCTAAGTTCCAAGCATCACAACTAATTCCCCATTTCTTGCTTGGGGTAGAGGGGGAGGGAGTCTATTAAAAAGAGAACATTTCTAAATAACACCGAACATTTAAAATATTTAAAACATATTTCGGTAACTGGGTGAACGTCAATGGCTTTGAAATTTTTTTTAAAAAGAGACAAAAACGATTATAACGTTTACCGGGGAAGGAGCGGGAACTATGAGCTTCTCGGGACAGTGATGCGTTAAACTGGAAGGCGTCTCTACTGTAATTCGAACTACAGAATAGAACTTGACTTTGTTTTTGAAAGAAGCGAAAAGTTTTTTTTTTTTTTTTTTTCTTTCTTAGATAACAGCAACATTTGCATCGCGCATTCACGCTTTCAGGAGGGCAAACAAATATAATAAAACTTTTAAAACGAGACGGGAAAAAGGGGAAGTTGGTTGGGGGAAAAAAAGCCTAAACTTTCCTATAGATCCACTTAATTCACATTTCAAAACTTTTGAAAACGTAAGTGCAAAGTGGGAGTGAGAGGGCCCGTGTAACAAAAGAGACCCATTTATGCCGAATTACAAATACACAGTCGTAAAGGCAATGCCGTAGCTTTTATTCCTGTTGGAAAAAGGGGAGAAAAAATTGGGCTCAGGCAAAAAACTTTACCGACTAAAAATAAATAAACTCCTCAAAGTTTCTGGCTACTACAATCACAGTGAAAAGACTTTTTTATTTATGATTTGAAAAATAATAAAATTCAAACCTTTTTTCAATGGGAATTCCTCACTATTTACATTTCCCTCAAACAGGCCACGTACCAATTTCCTAGTTAAAACGATGAAAATCTATTCTTTCTATTTTTTTTTAACAATATTATTTTAATGTTATTATAAGAATAAAACTTTGTGCTTTCGCTCAAAGCAAAATAATTAATTCACGAATCAGTTTCTCAACCGGTAAAATATTGACCTAAAGACTTCCCTTTGAAGGAGAACCGTAAATAGTACGTTATACTTTGTATTTAAGCGTGAAAAAAGGAATAAAAATAATTCTCCTCTTTCCTATTTTCTAATGCAAATAACAAGATTTTCTCTGTTTTATTTTTAATACTTAGGCCATTAATCACTTACGTTCACAAAAAAGACCCCAAGAAACACGTAAAATCTGTGTTACTCTTTTTTTAATTGAATTCCTTTTTTTTTTTTTTTCATTATACAAAAATTAAGTCATCCAATTGAAAACATGGTAGACGATGAATTACACGGTTATAAAATGTTAAAAATTAAAATATACGATTGCTATCTACATGAAAACTAATGTAACAACTATAAGTCGATAATGTAAATGTTTATATCAGTAAAAGTCCAATGAAAAATGACTACTTCCCTCTTTGACCAGTTTCAAGTCAAATTTTCAAATTGAAAACAATACAGAGAGAAGGAATAAAGAATGTGAAAGATACGTTGACAGTAAGAGTCGGAAAAATACGGAAAATTAACTAGACTCACCAATCTAGACGTTTGGATTTTTCATCTTAAATAGAACAGTCTCTTCGAAAATGTATTTCTTGAGAGTCTCTTTGGGTAAATCATCGAGTTCCATTGAAAGTCTAAATGGTTCTTCGGCGACGGGCTAAAAAAGGAAAAAAAAAGAGCTTTAACTTGTTCTTGAAACGTATGTGAAATTAGGCGAATTTACCTCATCGGCTGGATCGTAATATTGTTCCAGGTATGGATGCGCGAGAGCGTCATCAACAACAATCCGATTGTGCGGGTTGAATGTTAACATTTTATCGAGAAGATCCAACGCCTTTGGGTCGGCGTTGGTGAAAATTTTATTCCAGGGGACTTTGGGTTTATAGGGTAACGACTGTAGGTAGCTTCGAGCCTGTAACAGGGGTGTGGGGGGAGGGGGGGCAAGAGGGAAGAAACGATGTAGTACCAACATTTCTTTCATAGAGAGAGAGAGAGAGGTCACAGTAATCAGCAAACTTACTTTCTCGTTGATTATACTCTCCAAATCCTCAGGCGTCGGAGATCCAAGAACGCCGAGAATGTGATTTAATTGATCCAGATAGTGCTTGCCAGGAAAAATGGGGCGATTCGATAGCATTTCAGCCAAAATGCAGCCCACGGACCAAATGTCAATGGACTTCGTATAACCCTGCGAACCAAACACATAAGGCAAACTGAGAAACCGGTTGAATAGTCAGTGTAGCCGTGTTTTTTTGGGCGCGAATAGTCCACTTTGGCCATTTTTGACAGGGTTATGGTAGATGTAAAGTGCCGAAATAATCTGTTCAGGTATTTTAAAGGGCACGACAATAAAAAAAAAACCTGGGCTAATACGTTTAGCCAAATTTTGGTTGTGTAGAGTCAATTTGGCTATTTTTTGAGGAAAAATTGCCAGTTATCTTGTTTTTAGCGCTCAAATAGTCAGTTTAGCAGTTTTTTGCGCTCGCAAAAATAGTCTGTCAGGCTAATAGCGTTGGCAATTTTTCGCGCCATTTTTTGGCGCGCGAATGGTCGATTTAGCCATTTTCAAGGCGGGGATCATGTTTAAAATTAGGAAAATGCGCTATAACATCCCCCGGTTCCCGATATAGGTGTAGGTCCGCCAGTGGGAAGAGCTGGCGATATAGTTCAGTCCCCCCCCCCCCCCGACTTTGGCGTCAATTTCTGACAGCCTTGAAATTCCCTGATTTTTTCCGGTTTACCTGGTCTGTGAGGTTCAGCCTTAAAATGCATACTAGAGCCAATCATACAATTTATGGTGATTCGCCTCAATTTTGACCCATCTTTGGCAATACAACTGGCACTTCTCCCCGTAGCGTTCAGATCTGCAGATCCATAAAAGCCTGCAGATCGGCCTCTTTGTGTTAATTGTTCAGCCTCAAAATGCATACTAGAGCCAATCATACAATTTATGATTCGCCTCAATTTTGACCCCTCTTTGTCAATAAAACTGACACTTCCTCCCGTAGCGAGCAGATCTAATGCATGTATGAATGGTACGACTGGCTCTAGTATGCATTTTGAGGCAGAGCAATCAACGCTTAGGGGCCGATCTGCAGGCTTTCATGAATCTGCGGATCTGCACGCTAAGGGGTGGAAGTGCCAGTTGCATTGACAAGGAGGGGTTAAAATTGAGGCAGATTATCGTAAATCGTATGTAAACCTCTGATAGGTGATTTGAGGCCGATCTGAAGGCTTTTATGAATGTGCAGATCGGCACGCTACGGTGGGAAGTGCCAGTTGCATTGACAAGGAGGAACTAATTAAGCAAAAGTGATTGATGGAGAGAGTCGCAAGTAATTATTGTCTCATCAAAATACGAGCGGCAATGTTGTGCCTATTATTGGTCTACTGTAACTTCTTTTTCCATTGCAGTCCTGTTTTAGTTGTATTTTGAAATTTTAGGTGTTAATCTGCAGATGTGAGGTGTTAATCTTGCAGATCTGCAAGTTTTAGACAGACCCGAACACAAGTTTTCTTCCAACATGAACGAAGCGCTTCCTCCACTAGTACACACAGACCGGGCAAGCAATACTTCTTCAAACTAGCCAATTATCATTAAAACTGAACATTTCGCCCTTGAAAAACAACAAAATATCGAACTTTCGTCCAAGAAACAGATTTTCCACGTTAAAAATAGCGATGTTTGCCAAGAAACTGGAAAAGCCGCTTGGAAACAAATAATTTCAGTCCCTCCAGGAATGACCACATTATGGGGAGATTACAAATTTCGACCCTAGAACCTTGGATTGTCTATAAAACTTGAGTTAAAATCCACAAAAAGCAAATATAGCTCTATAAATGACGGTCAAAACTGACTTTTTGGAAATTTTGTCTTAGAATCAAATTGCCCAGCTCCCAAAGTGTTCATTTCGTGTCTGAACCTCGAGTTCATTCAGTGGCCTAACCGACAATGCGGTCAATAAACCGTGGTTTCGGAGGTTAACCATCTGTAAAATTACCTGTCAGTGCGTGAAATAGTCACGAAACTGCACAGATTCAGGGCTATAGCCCCTGTCAAGAACATGAACCCGCGGGCAGCGAGGGGGGGGGGTTCCTCTGTCCTCTGTGTTGTGTTGCTAACACGATGCAAGTTGGAGTAAATTCCCTCGGAAAATGAGTTGAGGTTACACGGCAAGCCGACTATTAGCTGTTAAACTGACGATTCTCACTTCATAAATGACTAAATTGAGTGTTCGCAGTCTAAAATTGACTAAACTGACCATTCGTGCCCTGAACAAGTCACACTGACTACTCCTGATCTTAAATTCATAAATCTGACTCTTTTCACCCTAGAAATGGCTAAAATGACGATTCACGCCTTTAAAATTGCCCAACTGGCTCTGCACGCCCTAAAATTGGAAAGTCTGATTCAAATTCACCTTTAAAATTTCCAAACTTTTGAAAATGGCTAGACTGACGAATCGTGCCCTAAAATTAACTCAGTTGGCGCTAAAAATGGGAGAACTAATGATTCGCGCTTCGAAAATACCGGAACTGACGATTTCCGGCGATAACACGGACTTATTAACAGGGACATGCGCCAGGTTTTCAGTCCGTGCAATCTGTTTATTGATGAATGAATAATAAAAAAATAAAAAAAGGAAATTCAGTCTGCGACGCAAGTTCCAAAATAGAATTGTATGGTTTTCACTGACGTAATATGACACAAACGTGTTATATAAAACATAATTGGACGCCCATACATCCCTCCCCCACTCCTTCCCACTGATCGTAAGTTACGGAAAGGGGAGAGGAGTTCGAAAGTAATCATCTTGGTTTATGAGACGGCCGTCTCCCTCTTCCCCTGACTGGATCCAAGTTCCGAGAGACTTAAGGGGCACCTCGTCAATAAGCAATAACCTCCCCTCGAACTCACCCCCCCCCCCACGCTTTCTAGAAACGAGCCAGAACAACTTCGCCCAAATTATTTTGGCTCTTAAATCAAAGAGAATGGATTACCTTTGAATTAAGCATGATTTCCGGGGCTCGATACCACCGAGTTGCCACGTACTCCGTGAGAAATCCCGTGTGGTCGTGATCAGGGTCTGCTACTCGCGCGAGTCCAAAATCGCAGATCTAAGAAGAGAAAAACAAAATGCTTTATAGAAAAAACTAAAAATTTCAACTTTTCTTAATAAAACACTTACTTTAAGGTCACACGTAGTATTCAGCAATAAATTACTTGGTTTCAAATCTCTATGAAGAACATTAGCTGAGTGTATATATTTCAGGCCTCTGAGTATTTGGTATAGGAAATAGCAAACATGGTCATTGCTTAACCTCTGTTGAGTCAATAAACAAATAGTTAAACACAATTATAAAGGAAAAAATCAAACTTTTTTACCTGGGTTTTGAGCAATTTGTACAAGTCAGTTTCCATCAGACACTGAACAATATATACATCTCTCATTAGATCAATGTTGTCGGCCCTTAAAATATCTCTTATGTCTATAATCTGAAAAGTAAAAAAATAAAAATAAAATCAAACATTGTTTTAACCGTTAATGGCGTTTGAAAGGTTTAGAGCATACGTTTTCATGTTTAAACCTCGTCAGGATCTTTATTTCACGAAGTGTCCTTTGACAGTACGTTTGATGTTCAAATGGTGATATTTTCTTAATGGCCACTTTAGTTTTTGTAACGTTATCGTACGCCGACCTGGTAACAAATCAATAGACAGAAACATAATTATTTAGTTTAAAGAAAATAAGAAAAGATCATTAATTATTTCCTGGATCGAGAAAAATGGATCACAAGTCGGAAATTAAACCCTCAACCTCAGATATTTTAACCGGCGCTGCGCTCTACCCCGAAACCCGAAAGTGGAAGGCGAATCCCCCCCCCCCCCACCGCCGTCCACCATATCTCGAACCAGGAAATCATTCAAATTCAAAACAATTAACAGTGGGTAAAATAGATCCTTCTCAAAATAAAATCATACCACCAGACACGACTGAATATTTAAGTTGAATGTATAAGTGTGCACAGAAGTTTCAATAGACTTGGCAATTAATAATTTAATATAATTAAGTCAGTCGTAAAACTTTGGTGGAAGTTGAAAAATGAACGCTCGAAACGACCCAACTTCCAACAACAAACTGAAATCCCTTTGATCCTCAAGAGTATAATTGGGTCACTCGTATTTCTTAATAATTACCCAAAAGTAAGGGAGTTGACATTTAATGGGTAACGACCTGAGGGAGTGCTTAATTTCGGGGTGAGGCGTGAAAAAAGACGAAAGGGAGTTTCGAATGACGACTAAATGCTTTTTTTTTAAAAATCAACCGTTGCACAGAGACATTTTGTTGGAAAGAATGGGGGAATAAGGGGAATTAACGGGCCCTCCTTAATTTAAATTACGGGGAACGGAATAGTAAATGTTGTGGACAGGGGTTTTAACGTGTCCTGAGAGCTTAAAGTTGTACTCTTGCTAAAAGCGTGTTGTAGAAGAGAGAGCGAGAAGAGCTTTCGAGTTTAAAACCGAGAACCCTAAAGATTTGTTATAATTCCCGCAGCTTATACCGAAACAGATTTTTGCAAAAAAACATGTTAGCACAAGTAATCTTATGAGAGAATTCACGAACCATCATCCTTGTTTTCAAGCTATTAACCTCTTCCCTTGCCATGGGGGTATGGCTAGTGCGACTAGATCATTCAGCAGTAAATAATGTGCTTCAATCACCAGCTTTAGTGCAAGAAAAACACGAGCTGGGATTAATTTTCCATTTTACTTCCATGTTCCTGTATCCTTAAGCTAATAAACTTTCATTTCTTTGGGTCAAACTAACACAATCGGGGCTTTCTCGTGTTTTCAAGCGATTTTCGTTTTTTTGTATTAACCGCAAATACACAATTTTATAAATTTCCTTCTAAATAGCGGACATGATCCAAGAGCAGCACATTTAATGCTTTTTTAAAATAAATCTTAGCTGTAAAAGGACCGTCACAAACTGCGAATTAGCCCTTTCTCAACTGCAGTCGCTTTTTCTAAATTTTATACCCGCGAATTAGTGCCTTTCCTTTTTCAATTTTTGCCGTAAATTGGCAGGTTACCCTTTGCCATGGATTAGCGTTTTCCCCATATTTTAGCCGAAGTGCCTCCAGAATTCGCCTAGCAACAATTACCTATTTCGAGAGCCAACCCCTTCAAAATTCAAGTGTCAATGACGCGATTTCTTACGGTGTTTTACAATCAATGCAATACCACTTCTGTGGTGTAAGTTTTTCCAACCTTCTTCTCTGAATTGAAACATAATGTTTACGGAGAGGACGCAACACTACACTTGTGTAGTGTGATGAATGGAAATCGCTGTAAAACATGTAGTCCAGTCATTTGGTAGTTAGGAAAGAAAAAAAGTACCGGCTTAGTTTTTTGGCTTATTATTTCTCAATAATAAGTATTTGTGATCGTATCGCAAAAAAATGTTTTGACCCCCCCTCAAAATTTGTAGTTTTACGTTTCAAAGTGCGTAGAATCCAAATCTGCAATAAAAAAAAAATGTCCGTCCGCCGTCCGGGCCATATCTTGCCCTAGGATTGCTCGAAAAAACTCGTTCTTTCGCACATAGACTCCATTTGGGGTCTAGTTGGTCCTAACATCTGATCAGTTTGATCAAATAACCTCCTTGGGTTTTATGGGCCAAAAGCGGGTCCAAAATGGGGATTTTCAAAGGATTTGGGGTCATAGGGGTGTGGGGTGTCGATTTTCATGTAATTTCAAGCCGGATTTGACTACATCCATGAATAATAAACCCACAGTCGAAATAATAAGGCATTGTTCGATAATTCACAGCGTTTTTGACAGAGTTTTATGTTTTTTGGGTTGCTGAATTAGAAAAACCAGTTATCGACTAGATAACTGCTGATTTTCTTGGCTTCGCCATGGAAATTGCGAAAAACCATAAAATTTCGGGTGTTTTTTTTTTTCTTTTCGCTTATAACTTCTGACAAACGCACTCTAGAGCAAAATCAGTCCTATTTTCAAAAGAAGCTGATAAAATTTCCAAGAAATAGGTACGAAAGCCAACTTTCTACGTTTTTTGTATTAACCGCTAGAGAGCGCCAGTATTCGCCCCCAGTTTGCAACTTGTCCAAAATATTCCCATTTGAGCCGTTCAAAGCCTGACATACCCCACAGCTGGTCTACTATTCGCAGCACATCAGTTGCCATGAGACTGACCAATAAAATTTAAGTTGATAACATGATATTGGCTGTTCACGCCAATATCATCACACACCGCCATGTAGTTGATTCATGTCCCGAATTTCGGGAATTTCATATAAAAAAGAGAATAGATGCTAATTCGCTGCAAAATCAGCAGAAAACGCTATTTCACAGCTTAAATTGAGAAAAATCGCTAATTCGCGGATAAAGTTTAGGAAAAACGTTAATTCGCGGCTGAAATGAAGGAAAATCGCTAATGCAAGCGATAGAAACGCTACTGTGCTGCTAAAATTAAGAAAAAGCGCTAACCGGCGGCTAAAATTGTGGAAAATGACTAAGCGCTGGCTAAAAATGAAAAAACGCAAATACGTACAGCTTTTGTTCAAGGCTGAAACTAAACAAAAAACGCTAATCCATATCAAACATTGAAAGACAAAATGCCAACGTGGGACAAATATGTAAAACAACGCAGGCAATATTGAAAAATTCACTAATTAGCCTGGCATAAATAGAAAAAACTCTATTTCTCAGCTCAACTTGGGAAAGGGCTATTCCCTGCTGAAAATGGAAACAATGGCTAATTTGAAGCAAAAATTGAGCAAAACGCCGGTTCGTGGCTAAAATTGAGAAAATTCGCGAACTCAAAGGTTAGAAACGCTACTATGCTGCTAAAATTGAGAAAAATCACTTATTTGCTTTGAACCCGGCAGGCGCCTAAGCCTCCATTGGGCTTCTACGATATACCCAGATCTAACTGTGCACTTCACACCGGCGTTTCGATCGGTGCGCGGTTTGTTAAACGCACACCGCCAGAGGAACGCCCACACGAAGCCGAGTGTGCCGTGTCACAGCTCGCTGCAGCCTTATAGTGTAATGGGCAATGGCTGGGTTCGAACCCAGGCCAGCTGAGTTGCGAAGCGAGCATTGTATCCATTACACCATCGAGGCGCGCTGATGATTCCCGGCTAGAACTGAGAAAAAGCGCTAATCCATAGCTAAAAGTGAAAAAATGCTAATGCGGTGCTAAAATGTAAAAGAACCTGCTAATTTGCTGCTATTATAGAGAACATCAATAATTAGCCTGGCTTAAATTAAGAGAAAGAATAATTTTCAGCCTAAATTTTAAAAAGTGCTAATCAAAGTGCTGGAAAAAATGGAAAAATTGCCAATTTGCAGCTGACATTTCTCAGAAAACGCCAAGTCGTGGCCAATTCGCTGAACAAACGGGTTAGAAACGCTACCAAGCTGCTAAAATCAAGAAAAAGCGCTAATTCACTCCAAATCGTGGCTTCCGCAGGCAACTTTGAGGCTAAAATTTGGCAAAAAACCGCCAATTTATGGATTTGGGGGGAGGGGGAAACCCGCTTTGCGGCTTTAAAAAAAAAACGCTAAACCATATAGTGTATGGTGAACAAAAAATGTTAATTTGTGGCAAAAAGTTAAAAAATCCCGCTGTTTTGCGGCTAATAATGAGGAAGCCACCTTAAGAAAAACGCTAATTTTTAGCTCAAACTGATTAAAGTGCTAATTCCTGGGTCCCCGCTTAAACAAAGTAGAAAAACTCCCTAAATTTGCAGCTCAAGTTGAGAAAAACGGAAAATCGAGGAAAGTCAAGAAACATAGCTAATTCAAGGGATAACGCTACTTTACTGGGAAAGTGAGAAAAAACGCTAATTTCTGTCTATTGGGGGGGGGAGGGGTTACCCCGCTAATCCGCGACTGAAATTGAGAAAAACGTTACACGCGGCCAAAATTGAAAAAAGCGCTAATTTGATGGTAAAGTTGACAAAAAGCACTAAGTAAGTATACTAGTACGAAATATTTTGTTCTCTTCCCGAAATTATTTATTGGCGGAACTAGTTTTCCGCCTTCGAGGCCATTTTCAACGCCTTTTTTTACTCCAGTCCAAGACCTGCCGCAAGTTGAGCCCACGCGTGTGTCACCCAAGCTCAAGAAACAGTTGAAAATGAATAGTCTTTCAACTGTTTTTTGAGCTTGGGTGACCCACGC
Source organism: Corythucha ciliata (assembly GCA_038030265.1). Lineage (NCBI taxonomy): Eukaryota > Metazoa > Arthropoda > Insecta > Hemiptera > Tingidae > Corythucha > Corythucha ciliata. Next base: position 4,348,846 of record CM075942.1, on the reverse strand, counting down.
GTGGCCTCAATTTGCGGCGGGCCTAAACGGGTTTTAGAGAGTTCCACCCATGTCACTATGTGGGGCGTTAAAGTTGAAGGTGTCCTTATAAATATTAATTTACGAATCTATTATTAATGTAGGTATATCATTCACGTTTTGATCACTTTATTTATCGGCATTTCGTTACATCAAAAAAACAAACCCATCTATATCTGACGCGGTGACGTCACCCGCCCATGTTTCATACAGATTTTTCAGAAGTTATCGAGCCGATTTGGAAAAATCTGAAGAAATCTGGCGGGACAACTCTGCGGATCCTCGAAATCAGGACAATCCCGATTTTTCGGGACGCCTGGCAACCCTTAGGAGGAATTTCCATTGATTGCAGGACCAATTTTGCTAAACTTGTGTGTGTCAGCATATGAGCTCTGAGCTTGCTCTCTCTGATTCTCGCGCCCGATGTTTACAATGCCAGAGGGGAGGGGAGGGGGATGAAGAATTTCAGATCACGGTCATGTCCCGCCCCAGCACCAGCTCCAGACCAATCCTCTCCCAGACACAAGTTAGACCGAGACCGTTAAGACTCACTGTGTCACGCGGGTCATTGCGTACCTTTATTTCTTACAATTAGCATTTACTGGTAAATCCTAGTATTCACCTGCGACATTGGTTAAAGTTCCAATGATTCATGAAATTCGGGCTTTTACCACTCGACATACGGTAAATCGTAGGATTCTCATTCAAATGTATAATTTATAATGAATTACAAATTGATCTTGAAAAAACTTACAAGAGTTTCGAGTGGTTAAAGTCCGAATTTTATGAATAATTCGAACTTTAACCAACGCTACTGGTGAATGCTAAGTAAGATTTACCAGTGAATACTAAGATTTACCAACAGTCGGTCTTTTACTGTAACATTTATACAAATATCTCCGTAAATTGAACAATGACAGCAAAATTAGGGGAAACCCAAACGCCAGAAAATGGAAAAAAGTGTATAACTTATTGGAAAATATTCCACGACACGAATAAGTGACCCTAACTCCTTCGGAAAAGGGGGAAGGGATGGCCTTTCGTATCCGCCGCAAGTATAACTGAATTTTTGACACGATGAACCGAAAAATGTTAGGTATCGATGAAACCGCGTATCAGAGGGTTTCTCATCGCGGAGAGTACAAACATCGAAACTGATTTTTTGGATAAGACAAACCATTGAAGCGGTTCTCCCTGCGATTCCAACGTATTTTGGCCAATTTGGCCCGGACTCACGGGGCGCCGCGCACGGTATTTTCCCCGTATGACGCGCGGCGCCCCGCAATCGACAACTCTTGAAATCCCAAGAGAGGTCCTTCGACGCAAGCGGACCTGGCCGAAACCTAACGACCTGACTATAACCGCGAAACACTCATTTCTACTCTATTTTAGGAGCTTGGGAGACCGCCGAGATCGATACTGGCTTTGGCTGAGTCGAGACCGAGACCACTCAAGTCACATTACTAAACAGAATTAACCTGTGGAGTCAGATGCAGTTTTTCGGAAATTTGATGCAAGAAAAGGCTTGCAACTGTTGGAAAGAGTGCTAAAACTAAAAAAAATAAATGTTGAGCTAGAAAACTAAACCCCCGTCGAAGAGCAAAACGTATCGAACTCCGCATTATACCTTGGAAAGAGTCGAAGCAGACACTTCACAACAAGTCAGTATAAACGCTTTCCAGGTTACTTCAAGAATAGTAAAACTTGTTCAATTTAAAATTGACTCCGGAGTCGATGTGAGTGGAACGAGTGGCTGAAACGCAATGTTTAATTCGATATAGCAGTTGGGTGACAAAGAAGAGTGAAGTTAATATTTAACTTTCTCTTAAATACCAAAAAATGTATCCCGACTTTTAAAATAATCTAAAGCCAAAAAGAGCCTTTGTAGTGGAAAGGTGCAACGATGGCTTCTGGTTTTATTAGAATTCAAGCATTTTTTCAGCACCATTTTAACCGAAGGAACTATTGTTTTCTTATTTTACTTATTTTTTTGACTTAATTATTTATCTTTTATCTTCTTAATTAATACTTTAAGCTCGATTCGTGAACTCATTTTATAGGAACAGTGGACACATTTTATAGGAAATTTTGTGCTCTTTCCAATGAGCTGATTAGTTTTGGGCTAATACCATTTTACGAGCGAATGGCAAGCATTCAAGTGGGAAAAAAGGGAATTCGTGAAAAAATCATAAAATGTGTGATATCTCGGAAACAAGGCGGAATTTTCAAAAACTCCAAATAGTAATTTCGATGGCAAATGATGTGCCCCATAACTGGTTTTCTTCTGTCCAGGTAATTGATGAACACCCAGTATAAACATACCCTAAAGGGGTAAAGGGGGCACAATAATTATTGCGCGATATTTTGAAGTTTACCCTGCCCAGTATTTGGGGTTTTACTTTATTTTCCCGATGTTTTCAAATGAATAATTTCAGAATTTGTTCAATTTTTTTTTGGCTGTTGTTTCAACTTGTAGACACCATAAATTTTATTGAACCATACAGCCATGGTGTTTTTTAATGAATGCATTTCGGGGCCATTCCTGGTGCCCCTCATCAGCATAATCGCTTCATCTCTTAGACCAAACCCGGCCTTTGGTGTTTGGCCTTAGAGGTGAAGCGATAATGCTGATGAGGGGCACCGGGAATGGGCCCGAAATGCATTCATTAAAAAACACCATGGCCGTATGGTTCAATAAAGTTTATGGTCTATAAATCAAATGAATAACGGTTTGCAAAATTTTGCAACCCATTCTACCCGAACACATTCAATTTTATTGTGCAAACGTTTTATTGCGCAATATTAAGTGTACCAGTATGGACCGCATAAGACACGATTGACAGTTTCCAGCCCGAAATTAACAGTTTCGGGACGACAAACGACGGCAATTATAGGGGACGAAGAACGAAATTGATAGTTTTCGGGTCAGGGCGCTGAAAAATCCGATAGTATGAACCCAAATTGTCAGATGGTGAGTCTCTAAATTGAAATCAGGGGCCGTAGTTAGAGTTGTCGGGAAAAACTCACGTGAGGTGGTTGCTATGGCGAGATAGTATTATTTCTGATGTAGCGTCCTTGGATACCGCTTGCGGGATTTTTTCCCGACAACTCTAACTAGGGCCCCAAGTTGGAGATTTTCGCTCAATTGTTGTAATCGAAACGTCATTTTATTCCCGAAAACTGAACACTGAATTTTCCAACGCCGATTGATACTTGATTTGGGTCTTCAAATTGAAAAATGAAGAACAAACCTACTGAATTTGAAAAAAATAATGAATAAAACGGCCGCCCGCATTTCCCGTTCCAGTTGGACACGTCTTTTAGGGCACGAATCGTCACAGCTTAGCCACATTCAATGGACGAATGGTCAGATCGGCTATTTTCGGAGCGTCAAACTAGGTCGGTTTTCATTTTCCCGGCACGAACATCATCAGCTTAGACACTTTCATGGCTCGAATCTTCAGTTCTGCCATTTATCGGGCGAATTTGAGTCAGATTTGCCACCAATTCTAGGGCGTGAATAGCCAGTTTGACTATTTTCAGTGCACAATATTTACACCGTTATTTTAAGCATTTTCAAGGCGGGAATCATCACTTTTCCCATGTTTAGGGCTAAGAAAGTTAGATTTTGCCAATTTCATGGTGCGAATCGTCAATGATCGAAAACCCCCGCCTCAAGGGAGCAAATAGATTCGTGGAGCGGGAATGGTTCGTTTTGCCATTTTCAAAGCACACATTTCGGCACATTAGGGTCAATTGAGTCATATTTGCCAATTTACAGATCTAATAATCAGTTTGGCTATTTTTAGTACTCATATTGTCAGTTAAGCCATTTTCAATGAGTGAATTATCGGTTTAGTCATTTTTAGGATAAATTAAGTCAGATTCGCCAATTTTAGGGCGTGAATAGCCAGTTTGGCTATTTTCAGATTACAATTTAAATCGTAAGTTTAAGCATTTTCAAGGCGCAAATCATTAGTTTTCCCATTTTTAGGGCCAAGTGAGTTAGATCTGCCAATTTCAGGGCACGAATTGTCAGTTTAGCAATTTTTCAAGGATCAAATGCTTAGTTTGGCCAATTTTTAGAGCGCAAATGCACAGTTTTGCCAGTTTTAGGTTCGTGAATAATATTTGTCAGGGCACGAATGGTAAGTTTAGTCAATTTTCCAAAGTCCGATAATGTTAAGAAGTTTAGCCATTTATTGATCGCGAATAGTCAGTTTAACCGCCAATGGGTGGGTGGTTTGCCATGTTTAAGGAATGCATGTGTCTAGTTGCCCAATTTTTAGGCTAATTAAATACGACGGTCAATTTTACCGTGACTCAACTTATTTTTCAAGTCAATTTACTTCAAAAGATGGTTACTTCCATCGTGTTACCATTACCGCAGAAGAAAGATGGACCAAAGATGGCGTATTGCCGAACCTGTGCTTAAGGACTGTTTCACACGATCAAAAGAAATCAACACTACACCACAGCTACACAAATAAGATACGTCTTTCAGACGATCAACTCAACACTCGTCAACTTTTACGACCGTCGTTCTGTGGTGTGGTGTGGTCTGTGTTGATCGTGTGAAACAGGCCTAAAAGGCCCTCTAGCCAAGTTTCCACTTGAACCTTTTTGCCGTTCCACTCCTTTCCTTAGATGGTTCGGACAAAAACCGACTATATGTATAGCGGGTCGAACCGCTCCAATCCTTTTTCCCCTTAAATCAGTTTAAAACCCAGTTTAAAGGTCCAGAGTGATATGGAACGGGTCAAAAAGATACAAGTGCGGAAACCGGGCTTAACGACGTTGTGCGTTTCACTTCAGGCCTGCGGGTAGCCTGAAAAAATCCGCGGCCCTTGAAAAAAAACAAACTCATCTTTTGGTCTTCAATCGAAGAGCACTTGTTATTCGTACACTCCTGTTAATCACCTCCTCTTTTTTTCTCCTCACCATTGCTACTCTTACCCCATACACTACACTTCCCTGCGATTTTTTTTGGCATCGCGAACACCAAAAATAATTTATTTTTGTATAAGCAAATACCTTGAACGCTATCGGAATTTCATGAATGAGAGGGAACATTATGAACTGAAAGGAAGTCGTGCTCGCTCGTTCAATACCCCCAGCTAAACCTTTCATCGTTGATGATCATTTCCTCCACCACCACCACCACCTTCCTTTGCACTAACAAACCACTCATTAAACAGTTTATGATTACATTAAGGTCAAAAGAGTTTCACGGTTTTTCAAAATTGGGAAAGGGGCAAACATAATAGAAGCTGATGAGAAGAAACCTATGAACACAACGAAAATAAAAACTCTAAAATGTCCCATCAGGAGTAAAATGCCGAGTTCACTAGGACAATTTTGTCAGAAGAAAATCGAAGATAATTTGACGGAAACAGAAACTTTATGAAAGGCGTCTTCAATAAAATGACAGGGAGAAGAAAGGGGTCCGTCTGATTTCTTATTTGTGCTCAAGTTGCTTAAAGGCGAAATTAGTTTTTACAGTCGTGTATACCACAACCAAAAATAATTAATGAAAATGATTTGAAAAGGGTGAAACTAATGGCTTTGGAAAATCAAATAAATAAAAAAATACTGTTTCTTTATTGATCAAGTGAAAGCCTTTTGCCAAAGAAGATGGAGGCAGGCGGAGCGAACAAGATTCTTTTGGTTATTTGAAACATTTTAAATTATTTTGCTTCGAGAGTTTCATTAGTTATAGGCAATTGAACGAAAAAAAATTACCAATTAGTCGCTAAAAATTAAAGGACGAGCAAAAAAATCTGAATTCCACCACTCTATTCTTTAGACGTGGTATAAAATGAATAATTGATGGATCTGCTTCAAACATTTTAACGCTGTAATCGGCTTACTTTTTTTACAAGGAGGGAAAGCGTTACGATGTATAGAAAAATACCAAGAGAGAGAGAGTGAGTGAGAAATAAGTCCTGAGTCAGAATTCACACTCTTCTGAAATTTATTTTTAGCGAAAACAACGAGGAATTTGACAAGGGACGCTGTGCCTTCGGCAGTATGAGGCGTCCAAAGAAATCAACATCCTTCACCGAGCCCGAAAGGGAATGGAACGTCAGCTCAATTCATTCCAGCCATTCTCCCTCCTTTTCTTATTCCATTGAGATTTAGAAGCAGCACAAATTGTCCAAATATAATGTCGCCTCTCAGGAATTCTAGTTTTCTCTTAAAGAGAAACGTCATGCACGAGTGACAAAAAAGTTCTTTTTAAAAAACATTTTGCGAGATGATTTCACAAACGGGATTTAAGGGAGACCCGTCAACGAAACCTTTTTTTAGTGACGATAAATGGCAGAGGGATAAATCCACTTCAACTATTTTTTTTTTATCTTAAAACAGAAGATTTTAGTGGTGAACAAATAACCCTGTTTTTCCTGCATTTTTCTATTTTATTTATTTATTTATTTTTTTTTCTACCTTGTGCCCCTAAAAACTTCTAACCCACTTGTAGATCCAACACTATGACGTCAAGAAGCGCCCTCAAGCCAGCGTGCCCAACCACGCCCCACCCCAACAATACCTCTTATCGATCGAACCCTCACCCTTCAAATAGAGCGGAGTGTAAACGTAGTAAGTAGGGTCATCACCCCGCCAATCTTGATGGCGGGGGAGTAATGTTTACTTGAATATTTCTATTCGAGGCCCGAGAGAGGAAAATACAAAAATTATACAAAAATAGAACGGGCTATATTGATTGGAAGCACTAGTTGAACCCGATATGACTTTTTTTTTTCTTCTTCTTCCGTACGAAAAGCAATCTAAATTTGATGCGGCAGGAACAGAGACAATATTTCGTTTATCCCGGGAAAACCCGCGTAAAGTGAAACAAATATATACCTATCGAGTTCTCGAACTCCACAAAACTGACCAGATAGGTATGAGCCTGATTTTACAGGTTTCAACGCTATAACGACATTTTACACAATCTCAGTCCTCACGAAAAATCGTCCCAGCAGGATCTGTTTTTCATTTGGGTCATAGAGCATTCAAAGTCCGCGCTAATGAGGAATAAAGTAAGTGAACCTAAGTGACTCATACTCGACAGGAAATGAAGTCCTCCTATAAAAATAGGAGATTCCACGCGGAAACCCCCCAAGTGAGAAACATAACAACGAAAAACCAGAAATTTTGGTGTGCCTGTTGAAACAAAAGAAGCAATGACTATAAACAGAGCGAGAAACTCGGAACAATTTGAAAATTTTCAAGGTTTCCGCACTGAGAACTATACTAAAAGCGGTTGAAGCGCTCCGAGAAAAAATAATCTGGAGCACCTTTCATTTTTTTTTCTATTTAGACCGAACTTTAGCGCCGCCAGTTTTACAGTGCCCGGTAAAAAAAAATAAAAAAATAAAATCGCTCGTGAAAGCACACGCTGAAACTATTTTGAGAAGAGGGGAAAACACTTCTTGTACTCGTAGACGCGGGAAGCGGTGAACCAACCATTAGCGGTAGCTCTACCGCCAGTAAGGGTTTTCTTTTTTACATGGTTTGCTACGCGACTAAACCGAGTACATATTTGTTTTTCACAGAGCCAATCCGTTCCCAGACGTTCATATGAATCCCCCCCCCCTTTTTTTTTCCTATCAAGAGCTCCGACTCCGGGTGACTTGACTGATTATATGTGTGTAAAATAAATTCCAGTTTATCTCATCCGAAGAACAAATGTGTCCTTTTCACAGCCTGTTCACTTCGCGTAACTCACGGAATAAATCATATTTGTTGTATGAAGCGTAATTCCCCGTTATAGGCTCAAACATAATAATTAAAGCTGTTTGGTTGGAAAATCATCTTGGCAGCAAACTATTAATTTTCAACGAAACAGTAAAATGACACGCATCCCGTCATTATTTTGAAATTCTAGATCCTTATCCAAGAAAATCCAGGCAGCATTCTCTCAAAACTTTTTAAACAATTCCGCAGCGTTACAGAGCCAACGCAGATGCCTACACCTTCGTGCCTCATAGTCGCTAAAATTAATTTTCTAGCCTCTCTGAGAGGGGTTGCATTCAAGGTAGGTAAATTCAATTAGACGAACAGGGCGTAATTAAGGGGACATACAAAGTACTACCCCTTGCCCGTTATCCCCTCACCGTTTTACGCGCAAAGTATTTGGAATATTTCATTTTTTAGGGTCTCACATGAAACTTTACAGTCTTGAGACTTGCCCAGCAGAGCCCGAATTTCAATTTTGACATACAAAAAAAAAAAAAAAAAAGATAATAATAATAATAAACAAGAAAACTTCCATGGCCGTATCAATTTTTACAGTGCTCCGACCCCTCCGATTTCATGCTGGTTAAAGGGGGAACATGGGCGCGTTAGTCGACAAATGCGAAATAAAACTCGAGCGCCCATGTTACCCTTTAACCAGCATGAAATCGGAGAGGTCGGAGCACTGAAAAAATTGATACGGCCAAGGAAGTTTTCTTTTTTATTTTTTTTTTGTTTTTTTATGCATTATTGATGAACATCATATTTGCCAAAAACGGGAACATGGAAGTATCGTGTGGTCCTCCACACAATCCCAGAATCATCAATCACGCAGTCTTCATTTCTCAAACATGAAAGTGTCCATAACACTAAATAAAAAAAAAATTCTAATCTAAATAATCAATAATTTAAAAAGGTAAACAAATTAGACTAAGAGCCAGCGACGTAAAAAGTGAAACCATTTGTATACTTCTCTTACCCAGCGCACTGGAATTTTTCGTCCCTCATCTTCTAATAGGCCCCATAATACCCTGACACCGACAAGCGGTACTTCAAATAAAAAGGGATTTTCGGCTTTTCCGACTTGTCCTTTGGCTGCAGCTGCAGGACCCGTTCGCATGAAACGTAACATTCATTTCCCAATATTATCCAACGCGTTGTCACGAGAATAAAACGTCTTTGCCGTCTGACAGGAATTTGTGTTACTTCTCCCAAGTGCACCTTTGATGCCGTCGGCCACCGGTTTCGTCACGTCCAAATGGAGTCAGACAATTTTTCCTCCTATTTAGGGAATTACTCTCGATTTTACGCGCTGGATGAGAAAAGTATGCAAATGGTTTCACTTTTTACTAGTGATGCACCGAGACCGAGAAAAAGTCTCGGTCTCGACTTTGCATTTTCCGGACCGAGACCGAGACTAAGTCTCATTTTCTCGAGACTTAGTCTCGGTCTCGGTGTGATCCAAAAAGCTCGATGCATATAGCTCTGGTATAGATATTTTTACTCAACAAATGAACCCAATCCAGTGGCGGATCTAGGTTTTTGTCTTGGGAGGGGTTACACACCATAAATCCACTCTTGCGGAAAATGCGAATTAACTCTATTTTTCTCTATTTTCCATCGGATAAGCTCGTAAGTCCGATTAACTCTCTCTTAATTCTGAGTTTTAGCCCGAAACTTGCCTGTGTAGTAACCACGAATTGGTGTTTTCCCAATTTTTGCCGCGATATAAGCACTTTTTCACAATTTTAGCCGTGAATTAACAGGTTTTCTCAAATTGATCCGCGATTTATTCGTTTTTCCCCGTTTCAGCAGCGAATGATCGCGTCTTGTCCACTTCAGCCACGTATTTTCTCGAGTTGAGCAGCGAATGAGCTTTTTATCTACATTAAGCGATATATCTTTGAGCAGACGGCTGATCCAGGATTTCCTCAAGGGGGGGGGGGGTTGGGGAAATTGTGTCCTTCGCTCTACTAAAAATGACTCAACAGCGATTTATTACTACCTAGAAATAGCTATTCCCACCATAAAAACGGCTAAACTGACTATAATCGCGCCCCAAAATAGCAAAACTGACGATTTATGCCTTTTGAAAACGGCTAAACTGCGACTAATTATACCCTAAAAATTGGCAATTAGGTACCTCTCTAAAAATGGCCAAACTGACTCCAAGTGCAAAAAATTGGCTAAACTGACGGCTCACGCCCTGAATATGCCTAAACTGATGATTCCTGCCCTGAAGGCTGCAAAATTGAACATTGGCGCGCCAATAATGGTCAAACTATAACCTTCATGAGACTAAGCACGCTAAAAACAGCCAAACTGGTGGATGCGCCGCTTTAAAGGTGGCCAAACTGACTTTACGAGCTCCAAAAATGTTTAACTGAGTCATTCTTGCCCTGAACGCGCTTAAATAAATTATTATCCCAGCCCTGAAAATGGTAAAATCGATCAGTATTTCGCCAAAAAATAGCCAAACTGACTATTCTCGCCTTGGTATGACATCGTATTCGCGGCTTTTGAATGAAAAAAAAAAAAACAAACTCATTGACTATGCGCCCTAAAATTGGCCAAACTGGCTATACAAGCCATACAATTGGCAAAACCTGCTCTACGCTTTCTAAAAGTAGCTCAACTGACGATTCGCGACTTGAAAATATCACGCTGACTATTCATGCCCTAGAAATTGCCATATACTGGCAGTTTGACGTATTCACGCCCTAAAAATTGCTAAAACTAACTCTATATGTTTAATAACGTGGCCTATTAAGGGTTAAACTGACGATTCGCGCTTTGAAAATCCCTAAACAGATTAATCATGTTTTGAAAAACGACCATTTGTGCGTCAAAAACGGCTAAACTGAGATATTTTCTCACGTTTAAAATGTCTGAACTGACGATACGTGTCCTAAAAATAGCAAAAAGCTGTCTATTAAGACTCAATAATGGTCAAACTGATCAAACGCGAAAACGCCCCCCCCCCTTTCCGTCACCACTGCCCCAAAGGAGCGGGCTCGAGTCCCCTGGTTGTGAGGAAACTTTTTTTCTTTCTTCAATTCTTGAATTTTATTTTTTTTATTTTTTTTTTTCAGTTCTTATGTCATGACTTTATGTGGATTGGCGTTATCTTCATTTTAGCCGCGAGATACCGCGTTTGCTAAATTATAGCCACGAAATAGCGGATTTTCTGCAATTGATCCGCCGAGGTAGCGGTGCCGTGAATTATTCCCGGCAAAAAAAACAATTTCACCCGCGAATCACCGCTCTTATTGAATTTCAGCCCCGAATTAGAAAATCCGTGAATTATCGTTTTTCTCCATTTTAGCTTCAAAATCAGCGCTTTTTCTCAATTTGTGCGGCCAATTTTATCGGCGCGCCGCTAATTTCTTAATTTTAGCCGCGAATCACCGCAGTCCTCAATCTTAGCTGTAAATTAGGGAATTTTCTTAAATTGATCCGTTTTCTCCATTTTAGCACTGCCCTTCTTAGTCGTGTGGATTAGCGATTTTATGGAGTTTCCTCAATTCTAGTAATTTTTATCTATTTTTTCCTCTTTTATATATTTTTAATACAGCGGAATTTTATGCAAAAGGAAAACGCTATCAATTTTATGGCTGCCCACCTCTTCACCCCTCCATCGATGCACTACTGGCTGCATTGTAGATGAGGAACGAATACAGGTGAGGAGGGTCTATAGGAATCATCTGTGCCGCGACCCTTATTCAGCAGCCTTGGCAAAGATAAAAGAAATCTTTCCAATAACCAGCAATAGCATACGCCATCTTCTTAGGGGGGGGGGGGTTAAACCCCGTAAATCCGCCACCGACCCAATCTAATGCTTCCCTCTCCGGAAACGGTTTGGGTCTTTAGCCCGGACCGAAAACCGGCCTGAATTCGATTCGTTTCGTGCAGAAATAGTGTGCCTCTAATTTCGCCAGTTTGGAATACTGTGACCTACACACATAGCATCAAGCATCAAAGGGCGAATCGGGACCTTTTAAAGGGGGGGGGATAGAATAACCCCCTCCCCACACAAGTTTTCAGCGATTTGACAAGACCTGTACTAGCCTACTAGGGTTAGTCCCATTTTTACGCCCATTCTTGGATCGGATGTAGACTTTTTCCCCCCCTAAAGTGTAGCATTTTGACCTTACATAGCCCACAAAATGTGTACATATAGATCCAAGGGCGGATCTGGGACCTCTCTTAGGGGGAGGTAATCGAAATCCCTCCCGCTCGCCATATACTCCCCGACCACCTTCCCACCCCACCCCTCTCCAATGTTTAAAGGGATTTGACAAGCTCCAGGAGGGGGGCTGAATTCACTTGCAGGGGGGGGGGGTTATAAATTAAATGCTCCATAGCCGACCACCAGCTTCCGGAGAGGGCGGGGTAACCGGGGATCTGTCAAAATCACTCTAAACATATAGGTGGGTTGGTGGCGGGGGTGAACCGTGGGAGGAAGAAGGGTTTTGATCCCCCCCCCCCGTCCACCTTCAGTCATTAGACCGAGACTTAGGAGACGAGACCGAGACCGACTTTTTAAGTACGAGACCGAGACCAAGACCGAGATCATCATGCTAATGACCGAGACCGAGACACGTAAGTCTCGGTCTCGGTCTCGTGCATCACTACTTTTTACGTCGCTGGCTCTTGGACTAAATCATGCACAGACAGACAGAGCGAGCATTCGAAGATAATGAAACTACCTTAAGCGTTTTTCTATTTAAATTGCCATGGGGGTTCTTTCTTTTTCCGAGACGTGTTTAATCGCTTAGCACGTGCCAGTGGGAATCTTAAAGAGATTTTTTTGTCCAATTAAAAGCTCAAAGATTTCATTTCGCTTCGTTTCCAAGATCTTTATTAAAACAATTTCGCCATTTTCCATCTCGGTTCAAGGATTTTTTAAATTTTCTCTTTAAAAAACACACAGAAAAAACTTCTATCAACAAAAGAAGGAAGAGCATTAAAAATAAAAGGCGCTAATTAAAGTCCGAGGAGCATTCCGAGGAGTTTTTCCTCTCCTCCTTCCCTAACACTAGGCTTCCTTCTTTTGTTGTAGCTAGTCCGGGAAAACATTAACCCGCAGGCAGTGCAAGTTTGAAACTCTTGAATCCTTTCAATTCCACTAGAATGAATGAATTTTGGGGGCCTTTTCACAAGGACTCTCAAAACACAAAGAGTGCAAAGTGTACACACAGTGTGTGTCGAGGCCACATGCCGTAATTTGGCATTTCATGAAATGACCAGCCATTTCATGAAATGCGCGCTCTTGATGTAATGAGGTTAGAACACCATCTGACCGGGAATTCCGGCCATTTCATGAAATGCACTCAACCTCTGGGCACTTCATGAAATACGAAAGGATTACACCATGTGGCATTTCAAGAAATGACCAGTAATTTCAAAGTATTTTGATGAATTCACACTGTAAACAACTGGCTGTAAATGGCCGTCTTTTTCAGAATTCCTGTCCTAATTTACCCTGCTTTTTCTATACTTTGGGTATTTCACATCCCCATAGTGTAAACCCTATAGTGTAACGAGTTTCCATTGAGACTCCAAACGCTCATGATAGCGAACTGCCGTAACCGGTGCGTTTTAAGGTCTATCCACACACACCAGTGCAGTGAACAGCACGTGCCCCGTCCGTGACACGTGTGAACGAGCCCCTTCAATTCCCATAGGAGAATGATATATTTTACTTGCCGGACTTGTCACGGACGGACTGCACTGATGTGTGTGAATAGGCCTTCGGACGCACCGGAACAAGGCAAGACCGAACATCGTTGGCTGCTGTACGGCTACGATTTCATGCACGCCTTATTCTCTTAGCAGTAACGCTTAAATTCGAGCTCGTGTGCCCCTGGCTCGTTCTTCGTTCGTTAGTGCCTCGTCTCTCACGCCTCGTCATTCCCGCGACTGGGTGAGTGTAACCATTCACAATTTCACACCAAAGAAACACGATATGGGCAGGCATTGGCTACTCGAACGTTAATAATTAATTATTTCTCTTAAGCTCGAACCTTTCTCCGCATTATCCCGCATACAGGTGAGTCACTAGGTATTTTTTTCCACGGCTATGCGAGCGCCTCATATTTTCTTAATGCAGTGTGTCATACTAGAGGCTTATTTAATATTTGTTATGAGCTCCTGCTCTGCTTTGAGTTTCGCGGACAAGAACTCACTTCGCGATTTAATTTATTCATTAAATAAAGAGCGGCAGGGGGGTGGGGTGGAAAAGAGTCTCCAATAAAAAGGCTAAAATCAGAAAAAAGGTAGTGGATTTTCAAATTCTCACCACCATGATAACAACGACAATCATAATAACACCTTATGTCACTGCTTTACAGTTAATCGGCCACCGGATTAAGACAGCTAGATCTGTCAATTGGAGCGTCGAAACGGTCGGTGGGCGACTTTTTAGATTGCACGAAAAGCGAGGGTAGCTTACAATTACGAAAAATGAGACGATTCAACATAAACATGATATAACCTTTGATCAAGAAACAGTGGTGAACATCAGGAAGTTACACCTTCCAAACATCAACACCCGCCCCATAATTCCCTTTACCACACGATACGTTTTATGAATGACGCCAGTCACTTCTTATATTCTAATATTTTCAAGTCGTGAGTACAAGACGTGACGTGAACAAAGTTTACACGATTCCTCATAAAAGCCTATAAACGAGGGCGTTTACACGCTACGTGCCAAAACAAACCAAGTGCCGCACTTAGGAAGTTTATAACCACCATCAAAACGAAAGAGCGGTAGAGGGTGATCTTTACAAGAAAAGACCAACGTCGGCACCGCCGCCAAATCGTCTTTCACAATTAACTCCGCTTTTGTCACTAAAATTGAAACACAGCCGAGTAAATTAACTCCAGGGCTTGAGCTTTGAATTTATAGGGCATTAAATATTTTGATCACGTATTAGGACAAATTAGAAATTCTCAACGTGCAGCCGTTGAATATGAAAGGCGAGAACGACAAAAGTTATTGTGCTTGAAAAATTAGCAATAAAAGTATTGAAAAACGAGATTTTCAGTCAATAACACCCGACACACATTCACGTCACCCATATTATTACTATACACACAGGGGCGGTAATATTGAGATCCGATAACAAAAAAAAAATCTAATAAGAAGAAAATTGAGATGAACCAAAATTACCTTCGTGTGAATGATAAAAGCAAATTCGGATTTCCTCTGGCTTAGCTATTTCTCTGGAAGAAAAGGGCATACTCTCACTAATACCCCCTTCCACCCACACATTCACGTTTGTATCAGTTCAGAATATCACACAATGAAAGGGGGGCTTTATATGTACGGATACGCGGCACATATAAAGATAAAAAATTCGGTAATGTCAGTGAATTCTGCTTCTTTCCCAGGCTCAACAAATTTTCGTTTGTTGGACTTCCACGTCTAACAATTCAAGCACAATAATAATAATTATGTAAAAAAGAAAATAGATCTGTCTCCAAAGAAAAATCTGGAAGACCGAGCGGTCGTGAAGGTTCTGGCCTACCTCTACTACCATTTATTCAATCCTGTACTCGTTACTATTGGAAGCACGTATGCACAGTCCGATAGCGCTTTGATTGCCGATCGGGACCTTCCACACTGAATCAACGAACCCATCGTATCACGTGAGAATCTATTTTCTGGTGGACAATGGTGGAAGGAGATCTTCATTATGTATCGGCGAACAAAAACTAGCTGGATACTATAATGTACCTGTATCTTTCTCTAAATATCACATCCACCACACAACAGATTTAACACAGCTTTAAAAAAGACAAGAGAGGGCGAGCGAAAGAAGAAGCTAGTGAAAGGGAGAAGAGATAAAGTAAGTAAGCGGACAAATAGGAATGCTTCTCACGTCAGTTCTTCATTGCTAGTTTGGGGAGGCGTGAGTAGCACATAGAAATAAATGCGTAAATGACAGAAAAGCGAGGCAAATACTTTTTCTCTGCTGCAAGAAAATAACAGTTGCCCCCCCTCAACCTTCCATCACTATTTTTTCACTCGAGTTTTACATAAATCTGTGGAACGTGTTCTATTATTTAAGTAAGTGACCATTCTTCTTCTTCTTCCCTGTCATTGTTGCAAAACTTTATTTTTCTTCCAAGCAAACCAATTTCCTTTCCACTTCACTTTTATTTCCTTTACACCAGATACGAAGTGACAGACAGCAATATACTTACATGTTCTCACCAGTAAAGCATCCCCTTATAATTAATATTGGCAGTGAAAAGAAAAACATGAATCTGGGAAGGTACGTAGTCCGAACGAAAATAGCAACCTCATAGGTAAAGAGGGGTGGGGTTGAATGGCGGCTTTTGGGGTAAACACCCCAATGTATTGACGGCCGAATACTTTAAACCTCACAAGATTGATACATAACAGTATGAAATCATGACAATCCTGTATAAAATGACTTTCTGTATACAGTATCGGTCAAACAACTATTCTCTCTCTATAGTAGTGCCTACTCCAATATGTATATAAGGAAAAAATGTTATGTGTGGATCAGTAACGGATTTACGGGGTTTGAACCCCCCCTCACCGTCTCCCCCAAGAGAATGGATTCTCAAAAATGAACACGTCCGACCCAGGCAGAACCTGTCGCGGATATTTAGAAGACCCGAAACTTAAATTTCGCAGGTAGTTAGCTCCAGATGGTATTTCTCTCAATTTTAGCTGTGAATTAGCATTTTTTCTCAATTTTATCCGCAATTCGTATGTAAAACATTGAAGTACATCACAATAGCTCTGTTCGCTTGTCGTCCGGAGCTGCGCTAACTACTAATTTTTCCCCTGTTATTACACATGATAAACGCGCGAGGTTAAAAAATCACGTGCTGCTCGGAGTAGTCCGGGACTGACAAACAAACGGAGCTAATAAGTCAAAGTTATAATGGGATGGGGTGGGGGAAGCATGGAAACCTAACTGACAAAATGTTTGAAGCATTGTTTCATAAAAATAAAGAGGTCATGAGATTTATGATGGAACCCCTGCCAAGATAAAAACCTGGATCCGCCACTGCGGTGTGGATCTAGGCGCACTCCCAACCTCAAAGGTGTACCAAGAGCGACGGAAAAGCACCTAAGAACATTTGAGGAAACACAGCTAACCGAATGAAGGAATAACATTTGCTCAAACTAAACAAGTTTTGCCCCCAAAAGAACAACATGAATGCCATTTAGAGCCCAAAAAGTGATAATTATTGGTGGTTTTGGTGTTCACAACATGAAAGTTGTCGGATGGCTTAGAATTTAACGTATCAAAAGCCACCGTTTGACGCTAATTTTGTTGACCCCACCAAGGAAGCCAATTATCTTCCTTAATGACTCCCGCATAAACTTGGCTTAATCAACCAACAATAAACAACATTTTCGTTTTGATTCCAGTCCGAGAGCTTTAGTACTTGACAATAGCTAGGAAAATGTATCAAATGTCACAAGCTTGGAAATGTTAGTACAGTTTGAGTACTCTTAAAGAGCCAAGGGGTCTGTAACATCAAAAGACGATTGCAAATTAAAGGGAGTAGCACAATGGCGAATTATTTCAAAATGTTTCACTATTCTAGAAAGAGGAACACAACAAATCGATAAAGCTAATTCAAGAAAGTGGTACTATCATCCCCCCCCCCCTTTGTAACACACTCGTGGCCCACAGGGAGAGCCACAGGACTACTCAAGCCATTTGAAATTTTACAAAAAGGACGAGAAAACTTGGAGCTGAAAGCCTTAAAAAAAACAAACAATCAACCGTTATGAACAAGTCCTTTAGGAAATTGGAATAAGAAAGATTGCCTTTACGCTTCTAAAAGCCTTGCACAGAAAAAGAGGCCTTCAGTTCAAGCTTTTGCGACGAATTTGCTGTTTAGAAAATATGTACTTCGATGGAGTACCTGTAGTACAAAAATAGACCTTCTTTCTGCAACGTTCGTAAACTCCAGGTTTCAGAATATTTACTTGCTCCGCACTACATAATTGTTGTGAAATTTATCCTATACATAGTGAACACTGAAAAGTAAAAAAAAAAAAAAAAATTAAAAAAATGGAATAAGAAGAGGAGAAAGAGAAATAGAAACTCATCAAAATTTATAGTAGCGAAGCTTTGATCACTGAAGCCAAAGAACTCTTTGAGATTAACTCGTTCAATGTCACCGGTTTTTATGCAACAGATGGAAAATGGAGCAATGATTTATTTAAACTTCTCACCTACATAAATGTTTACAACAAATACCCTCGAGACTTTTTCACACCCTCACACAGATTCCCCGTAAAATAATGACTATAAAAAAAATGAAAATAAAATGAATGTAATCAAAGAACTTCGCGAAAAATTGCCCCGTAATCCTGACGCCTCGGGCCGAATGAGATTCGCAAAAAAACTAGGTCAAAGAAACCCGTAACGGGTTCAAAACAGTTTTAACCTAATTGAAATAACTTTTTGGTAACAATTAAAACTAAGGGAGCGTGGTACAAAATGGGTTGAAAACTCTCAGAAACTCCAACAAGCAATCCACTTCTAATCAAATCCACTTCTGCCAGCGATAATACGGTTAAACTATGGATATGATCGATGGCATTCATAACTGCAGAGGGGCAAGATTATTCTAATTTGGCGTAAGTTGACGATAAATCTACGACTTTAGATAGTTTTAACTTAAACTGGTGAATGAATCACCGCCAATTCGTTTCGAGGGACATAGCCTTCGGGCAGGCCAAAGCCAACAAACTGGAAAATTAAGAAAACATATATTTCTCGAACCCTTGACTCCACGGGGATGCAAGGCAAGGTATTATTGATCAATATTTCCAGCCAGGAATCCTTTATGAGTGTATTAGGTCCAAAGCTAATTCACAATAATGTTCAACAAAATTGACTTGTGAGTCAGCCCTCCCTATCGCCACTTATAAAAAGCAACCGCAAATAACTTGAAACATCGTGCGTGGTTCAGGTTGCCTCCTTCATGCGGCGAAACTGCGAATCCATATGAACTGATGTACGTTTAGAAGTAACTTTTCACAGAATTAGTCAAAAAACGCTTTGACATAAAGAGGGGGGGGGGCGGAATTGTGCTTGGGCTTGCTAATTGGAGATCTGATGGCTCTGTTCCTGTCATTACATTCATTCCTATCCAGGTTAATTTTCTTTTACGTAAATAAAAAGATATTTAAAACCAGTAAACGTACAACCTCAATCAGTGCGGAATAATTAAGCGCTTTAAAGTCTGGGTAGCTCCCGTGGAACTCAAATGAGTGGTAGGGATTTGTATAAACGTGGGATTTGTAAAACTAAAGTAAACGGTTATATCTTCAAAGAAAAAGGTTTAGCTCTACGTCACTGTAAATACGCATAGATTTTATGAAAATCCACTGATGTAAGCATGGTAGGAACTGGGAAACGAGTTTTCACGCTGCATATAGCGCAAAAACTTAAAGCGACAAGGAAATATGTATTATAGCATCACTGTATCAATCACCCTCACATCCTATATGCTCACTTTGCAACAAAAATTCCAAAATAAACGCCAATCACTACAGAAGCCTCATCCCAGCATGGCAACAAACAAGATGACTACTCTGATTGGGGTGGGGAGGGGTGAGTAAGTCATGCGAAGTGATGCACTGCAAATGACTACCTATAGTTTTTGGGGTTTTGGGCACTTTGGTCCGTTTTCCCGCGGTCAAACAGTCGGTAGGGCGACTCATACAAATAAAAAAATGATTTCACGGGTTTGTCTTATGTACTTATATCTCTTTAATAAATACATTTTGCATCGGTGGGCCACCAAAAACACAAAATTTCGCGGGTTTAGCTATCTAAAAATCAATTGTCGCAAGTTTGGGTTTTTTAACAAATTGTATTCGGGGTGGCTCTTTAACGTGTAATATTTCGGGGGGATTGCCTCCCCTAAAACGAAATTTTACGGATTTGGCTCGTCAACAACCAGGGTTGCCACAGTATTCCCCGACTTTTCCCAGTTAGTGAATTTCCTTGACCAAATCAGGTAGGATTGGAAGAACGAAGTCAACGAAATTAAACACTTATAATTCTGTATGACAAGACAGTCAGTTAGTAGTAGTGTTTGTTCTAGTTTATTGACCTCCGTCAAAATTGGCTATTGGCAGGCTAATTGTCCGGAAGAATTAAGTCAAGGACAACAAATAGTTTACTGTAGTTGCAGCTATAAATCATGCACGAGGCTTTTGTTTGATAAACCGTAGATATTTGTGGTTTTCTAGATGAATTTGCGGGGTAAAATTACCTTTTTCATCAGTGTACAGTCAGTTTTCAAGGTCAGGATATTCCACGGCGGGTCAAACGAGTTTTTTAATGGTACAGTGAGTTTTTAAGGGATTAATTTCACAAGCTTCATAGCAAAAAAAGTCAATTTCCGGCAGTTGAATAGCTACGTTGAATAGATTCGATTTATGGGGCTTGTAGATAGGAAAGAGATCACTTGAATGAGAGAAGGGATGATCCTTGCACAAAGAAGTTGGATAATGAGAAGACGGGAGCGCGATACGACAAAAGATGATTACTCTGACTATGAAGTTTGTCCTTACGTAAGAATTGGTCCAATGTTACACGGCGCGGGTTATGTTTCACCCATAAGAGTACGGATATGAATAAGCAAGTCAGTCAAATGGAACGTGGTTCACGTAAAGATCGTGTACCTGCCTGTTAGGGGACGTCAGCCCTGATTATCACATTCAAGGAACGATATTTTTGCCAATCGGGGACGTTTTCGGGAGTAGTATAGGAGCCAAGTACAGAACATTATAGACAGAAAACAGATTAACCTTTGAAACAAGAATTACTCCGCCAGCAAAAACCATTCAAGTTGGACATCGATAAAGGCGAACACACAAAAAACAAAATCAAACGTCACAGATTCGGCTCGGGTGGAATAACTTTTCATTGTTACGTAGTAGGCATTAATGAACGGACTAAATTAATTATAGGGTGATTAATTACGTTTTTCCACTAATTCAAGATCATTAATGGTGTGGGTCGGTAGCATTCGAAACCAACTCTTTTGAATTCTTAATTAGGCTGGTGGATCACGAGAATTTTAATTAGAGATTTTCAACCTCTGCAGGTAAAGTGATCCAAGTTTATTTAATCACAGTAGAGAGGGGCTAATTTACTGAGCCACAGAAAAACATTATTTAAGATTTCTATCATAGAGTTGAAACGATGGAAAGAGAAATGTTTCAAGTTACGCTACAGATCAAGGCGGTGCCACTGATAAAATGTGTGCCTTTATTTCCGTTCGATCGTACAACAACAAAAAAAGCAGAAGTCAATGTTCACACTGACACGATACCTAATTTTATTCGGAACGACTAAAAGTGTCTTCGCATTAGAAATCGTACGAGTGTTAAAAAATATTAACAAATAGTACTACATTTTTTAAATGAAATGCACTAAAACATGAACACAAAACCAATGGAGATGTGTTGCCATCCCTCTATTTTAATAAAAAGTACAAAAAGCAAGCAATAAGTGTTTTACTTTGCTTTTTAACTACAGACCGCT
This sequence comes from Corythucha ciliata, assembly GCA_038030265.1. Lineage (NCBI taxonomy): Eukaryota > Metazoa > Arthropoda > Insecta > Hemiptera > Tingidae > Corythucha > Corythucha ciliata. The sequence continues at coordinate 4,327,520 of CM075942.1, read as the reverse complement.
AAGATTGGCCAAGGAAATGATATGAAGGTTACAAGACATAACTTCCAGTAAATCAAGTTCCATTGGGTTGATGAGCAGTTGGCATTTGGCCTAACATAATGACCTTATTAACGAAAATCAAGAGGTTTTCATCAATTTGGACGAAAAAAGTCAGAGATGTAAGAATACCACAGGAAAGAGTTTCAAGGAGCAAAGTGAATCTCTAAGCCTGATGAACTGAAGAAAATCCACTCAACTAATTCAAGGCTTGCTCTAATCTTTTCTCCTCGCCATACCACTAAATAAGGGAGGGCACGAATTATTGTTTAGTATGAAGACAGCACACGTGTACTTTTTTTAGCTAAGGATTTGGAAAAGCAGATTATCTCCGTGGCACCGCCGGGGGAAAAGAAGAAAATAATCTTCATCGACCTCAGTTTGATATCGCCTTCTCTCATGGTGTCCCTTGCGTGGATGCGACTCAACGTACCAGGAAATGGATCGACATTACGAAAATCCAACCAAGAGAAATTCGTAATTTACGAACAACATTTTCGCAGACACGGACGTAATTCGAGTGAAATGAATTGCGGTTTCTACTTTTCTCGGTCGTTGAAGGCGGATTAAGCGACATTAAATTTTGCCTCTTGGAGAACGGAGACTTCAGCGTCTCGTACCTTTGCCCCACCTAGGATTATTAATTTAGAGAGAACGATGCTGAATGTCCTGGGAGAGCACCGCTAAACTCCAATGGTGGAGGGGGAAGGGGAGAGTATACATGCATACCATTAATCCCTTGAATAGTTCGCAAAGTTGGAACTGAGAAATTTGAATACAAGGGGCGAACTTAGCGCGATATTATTCCCCGAAAATCATATTTAAATTACAGGTAGCGCATTTTTTATGGATTCCAATATTTACGCAAGAATCATCAAAAAAGACGAATAAAGTAACCCATCCTCACACATTTTCATTCTCTCGGCTGACATGAGTGCACAAATTGATACGAAATAACACACGGTCATTTCCTCGCCTTTTCATCCCACACATAACCACCTTGGTTACATCAAACAAAATGTCATTTTTGATGTTTCAAAGGACAGTGGACTATTCCCCATCTCTCAATAGCTTGAGTCAAAAATTCTTCGCATTTGGCCACCTATTATACCGAGGGGCATCATTATTCAACAATTTGACTAGTTTTAGTGAGTGCTTTGTCTAACATGAACAAGAAATATATAGAATATCATATAGAGGTATGCCGCTTGAACCACGCTCTGTTACAAGTTTCCACAAGGCAAATTGGCAATGAATGAATAAATCCGTGACTCGGTTTCATTACCTTAAAAAAATGTCTCTACACAAGACACAACCAATAGGTACCAAAGTCCTGTATTTTCTGCTTAGTCGGGCTTTGGCCGCTTAATGCGCGGTGACCCGCATTGTTATAGTACCCAAGACGTGTTACAATTTTTTGAATATCTGCGTAAAGTAGAGGGTAAGCGAGGTATAGTATCGAGATAATATCTAAAATACGGTAAAGCGAATGTTTAAAAACTCCACAGTACGAATCACTGAAGCCTGACTGGAAACAATCAGAACGAACCGTAAAAACGGGAAAAAACACATTTTTCTCGTTGGCCCCAAAGTGTAACAAAGTTTTATTAATCGGATCATTTAACGCTCACACAACTTTTTTTTGTATCTACAGAAGAACATCATAATTAATGACGCTGACGTAAAAGTCTAGCCATAGTTTTTTTAGAGGTCGTTATTGCGCCAGTCATCGCTTTTTAATCTTCTAAAAATTTTCCTCTTCTTCTATCTGGAGCAACAGTGACGTACGAATCATTTTTCATACAATTTACAGCCTAAATTACGCTTCCGTTCTTTTTTTTTTCAAGCTTCCATTTCAGCCACAGTGAGCTAGAACGTCGCGTTTGAATTCATATAGGATTCCATTCAAATACATAAATGATCGTGGTCATTTTTCAGCTTTTCTCACTGTTCTTCAAAATGAATGCGAGCGGCGGGACCGCCGATTACAGGAGTATAGTTTCTTTTTTATTTATATATTTTTTCAATTAAATTTCACCGCGCGGCCTATAACGATGACAATGAATTCATCGTTTTTCAAATTAAAAACTAGATTAGAAGCAAGGTTTGTCTTGTAAATATTTACGTATTAAAAAGGAGGTTTTAACTGAAGCTATCAAGAAGTTCTGAAACGCTTTTGCTATGGTTCAATAAGTATTCTTCAAGTTAAACTGTTGCAAGGTTTCAAACTATCTAAAAGTTTAAAACACAAACTTGGAATGGTTTTCATACGAAAACCAGGCAGCAAACGAATAAGCCTTGCATTTTACTCTTTCTCAATAAACCAGTCTATAAAATTGATTGACATTGCCCACAAACCAAGTAGAAATCCTATATTGCAACCTTTCACTATACATGACACATGAATAACAGTAAAATCTTCGGTGGATCCGGATTAGTTAACGATCGACTCCCGACCTCCAATGAAAAATTTACCCACAATAATTCACGAAAATCTGCCAAAGGCGGACATTCAAGAAATCAAACAAAGATGAATTAAGTACTTGGAACGATAGATTCGCTTCAAAATTGGATGAAAATCAAGCCTTCAATAAAATGTATGTACACTGGACAGGCCCCCATTTATTTATCAGTGCAACCGTCGTATAACTTTCCTACCACCGCACTATTGAAAACTCGTTCATTGCTCTGATGTATTTTGCTCCCGCAAACTTCACATCTACGAACCGTTATTCTACGTTTCACCCCCGAACGATTTTTTCAATTTTTCCTACTCTTTCCTCAATAACTTTAACCACTCAACGCGATGAACAAATAATAAAAAAAAAGGCAAGTTCTCCATTCCCCGCATACCCTGAAAAGGACTAAACTGGCAATGCATACGCTAAAATAACCAAACGTCCTAAAAATGTCAATCTTCAAAGTGTTTCCGTCTAAAAAGGGTCAAACTAGTCATTCGCGCCCTTTGCAAATGTCAGGGACGATTCGCCACTTGAAAGTGGCTAAACTGACTGATCTACGCCCAAAAAAATGGCGATACGTAGGTTTTCATTAGCTATTTGCGCTTCGCTCTACTAAAAAATTACTAAAAACAACTAAATTATTGACTATTTGCGCAACTCACGCTCGAAAAATGGCCATTCGTGCCTCGTTCCCTTAAAAGGCAAAACTGACGATTCGCGCTCCTAAAATATCCAAGGTGACAACTTCCGACCAGAAAATGGTAAGAAACTGACCGTTCGGCCCTAGTAAACAGCTTGACGGACTATTCGAGTCTCAAAAAATGGCAAATCTGACTATTTTCTCACAAGTATTGATAAAACTGAAGACAATTTGCGTCTTACTGGTTATAAAAGCCCAACATTGCACACAAAAAGTTGCAAAAATGAATGTATGTGTTTTAAAAATAGCTAAACGGATGATTCGCGCCATAAAAATGTGTTTAAACCGACGATGTGTGCCCTGAAAATTGCCAAAACCGTGCATTCGCGCTCTAAAAATGGCAAAAAAGACCATTCTGCGCCATAGGAAATTGCTAAACTGACGATTCGAGCACTAAAATAACCAAACACCTTAAAAATGTCAATCTCCGGTCTAAAATGGTCAAACCCGCGCTCTTTGGAAAGCTTCAGGGACGATTCATCCCTTGAAAGTTAGTAGAACTGACTGGCCTTGACCTCTGCTGGCCGTACTGACAATTCAGACCCCTCCCCCCCCCACCTGCCAAATGGCTAAACTGACTAATTCGCGCTTTGGAAAACGACCATCGACCATTTGCATTCCAAAATTGGCTAAATTGACTATTCTCGTACCCTAACGAGAACTAATATGAATATGACTATGACTATGATCACTAATATGACTATTGAAGCACTAAAATTGTAAATTCTGACAAGTATTCGGGTTTCCGAATATGGATTTTCCTAGTCCCTCAATTTCGTCCTTCAAGCTGTCAATTTCGACTTTAAAAACTGACTGTGATTTCGACTTTAAAAAATTACGCCCGAGAAACTGACAATTTTGATTTGAAATCAGTCAATTCAACTTCATACATTATTGACATCTTTCATAGATACAGCAGCGCTCTTGTCGAGCTAAGATGAACTAACAGCCTGGGGTAACATCTGACCGGTGTCACTTGCTTTGTAATGTTTATTGTGGTAGTGAGAATCAGAAAGAAAATTATTGAAGTAAATCCAATAGAAAATTTAAGGATACCCCAGCAGGTCGTTTCACTTAGTCGTCACATGAGCGCTGGTGTATTTATGAAAGATGTCAATAACAAAATATCACAAAACTTGATTTCGAGATTCAGCAGCAGACAATTCGGGCTCACAACATGGTGTTTTTGAGCCTATTTACCTGAAACAGTCGAATACTAAAAACTCTCACAAGGATTCCGCCCTGTAAACTGTCAATTTCGGACTGAAAACTGTCAATTTTGCCCCAGAAACTGTGTAACACCCTAAAAAAGGGCGTCGTGTTGTGCGAGGGTAATTACAGAGAAAAGGAGCTCGATTCGGGGCCCAATTCGCCGCTCGGTGAGCTCAGGGACGAGCGGGGCGGCGGGGAAATGGCCCGATAGCGTCGACAAGTCCTTGGTGAAACTGATTGTTATCCACAACTCTTAGGGAGCTTTCACACATGAGATTCCGGTATCCGATTCCCGAATCAAGGATACTAAAAATACAATGCGGCAAACGCGCTTATTCACAATTAAGATTCCGAAATCTGAGTGTGAAGGAGTGCCTTGACTGTAGTGTATTTTTAGTATTCTCGATACGGGAGTCGGATTCCGGAATCTCAAGTGTGAAAACGACCTTAGGGTTTTAAAAACACGTCCCCGGGATTTTAGTGTAAAACCCGGGGAATTGTATAGTTGATGGGAAGGGGGGGGAGGCACAGCTGGAGTCGGGAGTTCACAGCTGGAGTCGGGAGTTCACAGAGTCGGGGACAGCGGGACGCACATCCATGCACGGGGGTCGAAGCCCCGCGACCAGTCCTCGCGCCAGCTCGTGTACCTACTCGCTACCGCAAGCCGACGGGCCTGGGGAAAGATAGCGAATAAATAGCATGTACATCACGGGGTAAAAGAACAGCTTTGTTCCGGTTTGAGCCCCTGTCGACTCTCAGGCCCTGAACCCACACCTTCGGCGGTACAACTGTCAATGTTGTATCAGAAACTGCCAATTTTGTCCTGAAAGGAACTGTAAATTTCCAGTTGAAACTATCAATGCCGAGCTAACTCTGTCAATTTTGTCCTATGAAACTCGTCGTCCGTGAAACTTCAAATTCAAATTTATTGCCAACGCACCGCAAAAGCTGAAGTCACGAGGCAACGTCAAGGGCTTGTCAATGTCGTCCTGTGAAGGTCAATTTCGTTCTCAAAACTGTCGATATCATTCTAAAACAAGCCAATTTCGTCCTCGAATCTGTCAATTTCGCCCTAGAAACTGTCAATGAATTTCTGAAACTGACGGTTTCCAAGCCACTTCACTGGAAACAGTCGAGTACTGGAAACCGTCAATTTCGCCCTATAAGCTGTCAGATAAATGTTCAAATCTGTCGATTTCGTCCAGGAAACTGTCAAGTTTGTTTTTCAAACTGTCAATTTCATCCCGAAAACTGTTAATTTCGTCCTAGTATTGTCAATTTTGTCGGACTTTTAGAACGAATTTGATAGTTTTGACGATGAAATTTACAATTTCTTGTCAGTTTCTTGAACGGGATTGACTGTTTTCGGGACAAATGCCCATTGAGAGTTCTCAAGACTAAATTGACAGTTTTGAACGACAAAATTATTAGCATGAAATTGGCAGTCTCAAGGAAAAAAATGACATCTTTGAATGATTCTAGTACGAAATTGACAGTTTTTAGGACGAAACTGGTAGTTTCAGGAAGACATTGATGGATTTGGCGACGAAATTGACTGTTTCGTTCATCCTAGAACTAGTCAATCCCGACATTCAAAACTGTGACTTTCGTACGTGCAATTTCATTCTGCATTGAGGAAACGAAAAACGCGATAGAAATAAACAAAAATTATATTCTTTAAACAAATTTTTGAAAAATCAAAGGTGAAAACACAGCGCAGAGGTCAGGCAGTAATTTACTACATCGACCTCTTTATGGAAATATCTATGTTTCATGTAATATTTGTATTGTATGTATTCTACAACAATATGTATGTATATATGCATGTAAGTACGTAGAACAATAATAATAATTAGTAAAGTTTATTTTCGAAGATGGATGTGAACAAACTGATTAAAAGAGGTCCTTCACCCATTGATCTTTCGCTACCTATTTACTGAAGGGGTGAAGAGAATTGTGTTTGCTCAAGTGCCCAGTAGGGATTTACGGCAGTTACCCGAAGAAAGAGATAAAATCAAGAAATTATTTATATTGTCGTCCCACGGTCCCTTAAAAGTACTATGCCGACCGTGGCAGCAATACGTCTTTTTTTACTACCGCCCAGCTCTCATTTAAAGCCTTTTTCTTGTCTAGCGCCTCTCACTTCTATCAGCCCAACAGTAAACTGCTGGAACAACAGACAAGAGTTCCAACGATATTGTTGTTGACAAAAGCTGAATAAACCGCTTTTGGAAGTTAGATTGAGGAAACGCGTAACAGTTGAGTCGTGCGGTCGTTGCAGAAGTCGAGAGTTATTTACCCTTTATTAATTCCCCACACTCCCTGTATACTCTGCCACCAGTCGGACTAGAGTGCCAATCAAAATGAATGATAAATTAAACTTGCCCTTCTCTATACACGAGCTATCAGACACTCGGGAATTACTAGAAAACCCCTCCGCCCTCACCATTCTTATAACGTTGGGTCGACATGGACTATATAAAGGTGCTCATCACTTTATAAGCGGATTTTCTATTCATACTCAATTGTAGGTTATGACGGACGCAACACGCGCGAGCATCAGTCATTTATCAGAACAGGGCACCGCACTTATTTAGCCGATATTCAGCGTTCGATTCAAGTTAATCTCTTTCTAACTTTATGACCTTCTTCCAATATTGCGAAATTAATAATCCTCGATTGAAAATTGTGGGTGGCAAACGACGATGAAGTCTCAAAGTAATTCGGTCTTTTATTGCTGTCTAAAACACATCCTGGATCACTCACTTTTAAAACTCAGCGGATAGTCTTCTGTTTTAACATTTTCAAAATCATGGTTGACTCTCGTTGATGATTATTTTTCACTATTATGATTGGATCCCCCTCTCATTCTCCCCCTGATGATGACTTATAATTTGTTTTCTTTCAAAAAAGAGTCCATGAACGAAAGTAATTGAGCAGTGTCTCATTTAAGTCCAGTGTTATTCGTTGATTCAACCCCTTTCATCTAGCATACAACGCTTCACGAACGAAAATACCATAAAATATGCTCGACGATGATTGCAAATCATAACTCATCATATAGCCTGGGAAAGGAAAACAAAATTGAAACAATCTGTCACGCCAGATGTCAGACTATTTCATCGGTCAAGAAGAGCGAACGAAATTATCGCAATAAAAGTACATACTGGAATCGCCTCCACAGACAAAGGTACCATATAGATAACCTTAGGATCATTATCAAAACAAATTGAATTGCGTTACAACGTTCAGCCTATTTCGGAGAACGTGCACCTTCTTCCATAAGAACTGGCCCTTACAGTTATTCCATGTATCCGTATACCTACGCGTAAAAAATTAATAAAGAAAGCTGAGTGATGGAAGGGTAAAATCAATGGTTATCAAAGGTAAAATCTTTCCATAACAATCTCAATCGAATGGCAATACATTGCCCGTATTGAACGGCTATTTTTCTAGACTAAAATGCGCTTCTCCGTTCCATTATACACCCTAAAATCTTGCTTCGTCAATCGTAACGATAAAATAAGAGCCCATTGCGACGGAATCACCGAAAAATGCTATCAAACTTCACACTTTTCTTTCACAAGAAATGTTTTTCCCCATATCTTCTTCAATCGGGACATTTAGAATTGCCATGTCGCCATTGTTGAATGGAGTATTCTGGAGACGATGGAACAGATAGAAGGAGGGGGTAGAACAAGGAGCTCGAAAAATGCCAATCGGCATTGCTGATTTTCTTCAGATTGGGATCCCCTCCGAGGGGGGGGGGGGATCCTGAAATAATGTGAAATAGGGAAAACTACTTTAATTAGGAATGTAAATCTTGTTAAAGTTTCATGGCACAGTGTTGAATCTTCCGCTTGCACTCTAATTATCTCACAAAATAAATCACGTTCGTATTATCCCCGCCGCTTGTCAGGCTAATATGAGGTATAACGACGCTTAGCGTTAAAACAACAGCCCAGTATAATGAGGAACCCCTCGCCCTTTCCCACTCATTGAGTCTGAAATGAATTGTAAGATCAGGGAGAGGTGAAACGTCATTAAAAGAGGTGAAAGCAAGAACAAAGTTTTTATGAATCCTGTTTAATGGCTTCTTTTAGCGTCTACGAATTCCTGTGGCGGGAGCTAATATGATGAAAAATGAGTTTTTATATCAACTTCTATTACGAATATCGTAATTGGTACGATGACATTGTTTGGCATTACACCATTTCGGGACTTCCGCGAGTTTTCCCTATTTCACCCCTTACAAGAAACCATGTCGCCTCTTTACCCTCCCCCCCAAAAATCTCGGCAACGAATACTTAATAGTACTCGACTCAATTGCCAGGCTAATAAGACCAAGACCGAGTAGCTTTGGCAGCTGAAGGTCCGAAGCCGTACCTTGGGTGCTATTTTCATGTTTCTCGTATACTTAAAATTTATAATAGTGTTGTATTGGAGGGATAAAATTGCAATTCCGAACATTTACGAAAAATACATGTTTAGAAATCTTGAAATAACCACGTCTATGACTATGGATCAGATAAACGATGACAAAGATGGATTAACTTAGTTTATAGCTACAGCTCCCTCCCTCCATGGCTATAAAACACGTCAGTCACTGCACATACATACGCTTATATGCATAAGGGATGGTACCAAGTTCACTACGATTTTAAATTTCCATTTGTATACGCAAAAGGTCTCTCAACATAAATAGGAATCCCTTTCAAACGAACTATCAATCTATCCAAGCGATTCTATCACGTCTCTTCCGGTAGAGCAGGCATTAAACCTTTTTATTTCACTTTCCTCTCATCTGCCCTGCTCACGTTCAATCTGTCCCGTCCCGCTGCTCCAAAATAATAAAAGTAGTCAGTCATCAAATTAATGGTTCAATAAATTTATTGGAAAACAAGTTATGTACGAAGCGATACCATAATTCTAATTGTTGGTCCAGAAAAGACGAATACAACGGCTTTCCACAATGTTTTCTTCGGGTCCCATGAGTTAAAAAAAAAAAAACCTATATAAAGCGTGAGAACGCATAGTATTGAGACCCCCCCTCCCCTTGTTTCGTTTGGGTGAGTTCGAGTTTTTATAACCCGAGTGAATGTGCCTATAATTGGAGCTGCTTCTCCTCGCAAGAACTTCACTTTACTTTTGCAACTTACTTTTTTACCTTCAATCCAATCACTTGGTTCTAGAAAGAACCATAAAAAAAAACCCTACAGCCGAGGGCAATCCACTGGCTGAAATGACAGAGGTATGAAATATGAGCATCTTGTATAGAATCCTTAGATTGACGTCCTTTTCAGAGAGGAAGAGAGCAGGAAAAAAAAGATAAGGTGTTCCTTACAACCAGCTTCTTTCTTTCTTTTTTTTTGCAAAACGAAACCCCATGAAAAGGGTCAATGTACATTATTTTGAATTTGATGAAATAAACCTCGAACCTTTAACACTAATTCTGGCGGAATAAAAAAGTCGACCAAACTTGAATCATGGAAAACGAACGGAGGGCTTACAGTTACAGTGGTGATCTAGGGCAATCATTTAAGAATCCGATATTGCAAAAAGTTCTGTAAACTTCATTTTGAGTGCGCTAATTTTAACTGAGAATTGGCTGACTTGATTCTGGATGAGAGGACCAGACTGAAATAAGTTACAGATCCCATCGGTGACCTACCAAAATTACCCAATGAGCTACTCAGAGACGATTTACACCCCTTCCCCGTCACACTTGGACGCGGCTCAGGATGTTCCTAATCTAGGAAAAACCATGAACATTTTTTAAGCTTTCCAAAGACATACATCATAAATATATGCAAAAAGTCGTAGCTGTAGGAGACTACTTAGTCAGTCTTACCTCGTCAAATAACGTAAATAAGACATTAGTAGCTAACTAAATTTGGGAAATCTCAAATTACGTCGTTTTCCGCTACTCAACAACGTATTATGCTCAAATGAGGCACTGCAAAGCGTACGCGATAGAAGTCGAGGTTAATGGCGGGATGGTGGGGGGTGGAAACGTTCCCGCAAATATAAACACTTTCTACCCATATTACGCCTCACCCAATCGTCGATTTGAAGCCTGAGTTTTGCATCGGCGTTTCAAGGACAGTGAGCAAGGAGACAAAATTTCCAGATTTTCATCTTTGGTCCCTCTTGTCTTCTGTGTAGTAATGCCAACACGCGAAGTGACCATCTTTTGGAGTAAATTCACTCGAAAAATGAGTCGAGTCACGGTTAAATAGACCACCAGAGTGCAAAGTCCGTGTTCAGGACTCAAAAAAAGGATCAACGGTGTTTAATTAAGTAAAATATTGTTAGATAGATACGAGGAATTTTGTCACTGCTATTTTTAATTAAAGATATAAGTTAATTAACTGATGTCCGGACGACTCGGGAAGGCAAAGCCTAACACAACACAATTCGAGCTTCGAGAAAAAATGGGCTCCCCAGCGGGATTTGAACCCGTAACCTCTGGAGTGCTAGTCCAGTGCGCTACCAATTTGCGCCACGCCAATTAACCACGCCAAACTATCAATACTTTCGATTCGCACCCTAAAAATGGCTAATATAACATTTGCGCCCCAGATGTTACCAAACTGGCAATTCTCTCGAATACACGCGCTAAAAATGGTAAACCGACCGTTAGTGGTTAAACTGGCGATTCACTCTCAATAAATGGCTAAATTGATTCATGCCCTGAAAAATTCGCGCTGACTATTCACGCCCTGACTCAAATCTGACTCAGTTCACCTTGAGAATAGCTAATTTGTTTTTCATTTTGGTGAGTGGGGGGGGGGAGGCAGTCACACACCTGAATTGTGAATGAGTATAGGGAGGTGTTAAATCGCCCTCTTTTTGACCTCGCAGCCATCTTCTATCGTTGGTCACTTTGTATCACAGTTAGAACCGAAAATAAATCAACTTTCGCGAAATAATTTTTACGGAGCCAAATCTGCGAACTTATAGGATGTTAGAAGGGCTAAACGGAGATTAATCAGATGAGAGGGAGTTTCAGTCAACGAAATTCTAGCCTGGGACTAAAACTTACATTGAAAAGCTCATTAATCATATATGCAGAACTCGTGAGCATGGCATGTAATTACATTTTTGTTTGAGTAGATTGCTCAGATCCCATACGAAGAAACAGTTTGATCCAAATTTAATTATACGCATTTCAACTCTCATATCACAACCCAGTTCCTTCCAGGAACGCGATAATTGGGCCTAAATAGTACAATAGAAGTGAAGCCTTGTCAAAACAAAACCACATCAACCGTATATAATTCTAATAATTGAATTTAATGAAATTTATCCTCATGGGGGAGAACTCAAAAGATCAAAGGCGGTCGTTACGAGTCTTACATTTTCCTAGAGTTCGCACACGAGAGAAGAAAAAGATGAAAAGCGAAAATTCGTATCAAGGAGGGTGTTCCGCGGGAGCTTCCAATTGCAAGAAACTGGATTAGTATATCAAGCCCTTTATAGGTAACATAGGCCCTCTTGAACCGTGCCCCGTTTACACCGCTTCGAGAATCCTCTTAACAATGGGAAGGTCCCTTTCATTCAAGGTTCCTTATTGGTAGAACAATAACGGAGAATTAATGGAAAGTTCGAACTACTTGACTCCGACCATCAAAGCATGAAGTCCCAGGAAGAACATGCATCACGAGCAGGAATCAGAGAAGTTGTTAATCTTATACTGCCTAAATATCATCTTAAAGAAATGAAGCGAGAACACATTAATTTATCGGTAATACCCTCAATAAGACAGGACGCCGCAGAATACAACTAATGCAAGTTCTGTAAAAGTAGTGAATTCTTGCACTAATCGAACCTTGGCAATGCTTACACGAAGCGATTCCCCTACGATTTTAACGAGGCACATTATTGACACAGTTGACAGAATAACTACGTTCATTCTGTATATTTCATAGTAGGTGGTTCTGATGGGAGCGTACGTGCTTGAAAAAATTGAATTTGGGAAAAGTTGTACCAAAATAATTTAAAAGAAAATTTGCACCGCACTCGGAGTGAACTTTCAATGTGATTTAGTATGGCGGAGGCTAAAAAGTATTTTTCGCGTTCCATGCAAAATCCACTATTTAAAGACTTTCTATGCCTTTATAACCAACTCCTAAATAACCATTTATCGTTTTGGTTTCTAATTTATTGAGGAGAACTCATTCCTATGACAATTTCCCACGGGGTATAAGTCATCGTCACTTCACTTCAAACGTTTGAATTCAATTTAGCCCTATTTGATCAAAGATAACCAATCACCAATTTTCATTCGTCAACTGTCAACAAATGAGACAAGTAAACCGCAAGGCTAAAGACAAAACAAACAAGCAACAAGTTTGATCACTCAACTCGACAAGCTTAATGACTTTTACGTCATATACACTTTTAAAAAGGAGAGAAACAAAGGGAATGTCGGAGTTATTTTGTGGGCGCCGTTCCAACCTAACATACATCCGGCTTATATGTATCTGACACCTCTGACCACAACTATACACTCTCTTTGATCACAAACACGTTCGTCTTTCTTCTTGTTTCTCTCACGCACACAAAATTGATCGCTTCCTTGAACGTAAAGGTCCTTCCTGAAGTCCCCCTTTGTTTTATTCCCCAACAAGTTTGAATTAGGTTCGCGAGAACGGTTCTTTTAATCAGAAAAAAAAAAATCCAACTTGGCGGCAAACGGCATGATGAAAAAAGGAGGCCGGAAACTGAATGTTTTAAAAGTCTGAACAAACTCGCCCTAATCGAAAAAAAAAAAAAAAAAATACAAATTTTTGAAATGGTTGAAAGTTAATTTGTATTTGACCTTCCTTCGGAGAAATGTTCGTTTGAATGGTACAGTGGCTCGTTAGGAGAAAATGTAATTAACCGTGCAAATTGAAACTTCTCGCGGAGTGTTCTTGTGAACAAAATATTAGGGGGTTTCCTCGTGAGCGGTGAGCTGCCCAATCAAGAACGAGGGAGAAGAAACATTTCATCAAATTGAATGAAAATTGTAAAATGGCTGAGTGGAGCGTAAAACTCAATGTTGATTATTTTAACTGGACTGGACGCACTTAAAAAGCAAAATACACACATAAAGAACGAAATAAAAAAAATTGCCAGCTAAACGAGAATGACCGTTGTTCCAGCGCCGGGAAGTGGAACTTCGCAGTAATAGAAATAAAAACCATACGACTCGATCTGACTTGAACGTGAATCAAGTTTTACCAGGAAATTATTCGAGGGCGTAGATATCAAGTAAAAAATTGCAGTGCAGGATGGCATAATGGTTGGCAAGCGACCATAATTATAATTAAGTCCGTTACATGTTGAACCTCTTTGTTTTTAAGCCAACCAATAATTTGTACTTCAAGCAGCAAACAATTAGCGCTAAGGATGCTATTCCTCAACATCTCCTACCACAGAAAGTACAAATAAAAAAAATAACAGCACAGAAATGAAAAAGCAAAGGGAGGAAAGCAAGAGTTTTGAAGCCACAAGTTAATATCAAACTCAATATCACACCATAACGCCAAGCTTACCCTTCATAAGCAATTGAAAGAAAACAGAAAGGATCAATCCTTGCGGCTTTACAACACGTTGCTTTCCTTGTCTGACTTCGACATTGAATACAGGTCTCGATTACCATATATATTGCTGGGGAACTTTGTAAATGTAATGAAACTTCTTTCTCTCAGTCTAAAACGAAGCAAAGGCTCTAGAAAAATGTGGCATTTTATGTACGATAGGAGAGAAGAGTTAAAGAGAAGGCCAATCAACCCCCCCCCCCCCGTCTGACAGCGGAATGAGCGAGCTTTTAGGATGGAGGGAGGAGCAGTAGCTTTTTAATCTTCTGATATGGTGGTTCTGACTTTAAATACTGGAAGAATTCACTAACGTCGGGCCACACCACTCTACGATTAGATTGGCGAACGAGAGATAGAAGATGGTAGCAACATTTGTTGGTTTAGGTTTAGGTAAGAGAAATTTCAAGTTTCTGGGCTATATTTTGCCACGAAATAGCAATTTTCTGTGCCATTATTTTAATAGGCACGAACCCTGGTCAAAAACATCGCCGTTCAACAATAGTATCGCGGAAATACACCGGTTTTGATCACTTCCACAACCAGTGGCGAATCCAAGGCCGTTTTCACAGGATACTAAAAATACACTACAGTCAAGGCGCTCATTCACACTTGAGCTCGGTGCACACGATGCATTTTTTGAATCATGATGGCCTGCCTGTTCTAAAAAAACAACCGGTCACTACCGGGGATCATATGTTTTTTTTCACCATGCATGTACACATGCTTTGAAAAATGCATCGTGTGCACCGAGCTTTAGACTCCGGAATCACACAATTTTAGTATCCGATAACAGAAACTCAAGTGTGAAAGCGCCCTAAGATTTCACAGCTGAAAATAGCGGCTTCGAATAGCAGCGAAATAGAAGCAATTTCGCGCGTTCAGCTCGTGAAAAAAACAACGATAAACAATTTCGCTAGTTTGACTCCTTCAAAAAGTCAAATTTTGAAGCTTGTCTTCCCCAGCTCAAATAATTTCACCGATCTGGAAAAATCCCAATTTGAAGGATTTAAGGAAAATAAATCTGGGGAATGTCTTAAAAAGCCCGAATTTCTGTGTTGACCTTCTTGGTTTCTTGGCTCAATTTTCAATTGCGGACGCTTTTTTGGGGCGGATCCTGAGACGCCAACTGGAGTTTGTTTGATGAAAAATTCTATATCAGAGTGATTAGGTGCCGTTTCATCGTCATTTTTGGCCGTCAGGTGAATGTCTGAAACTCCGGTTGGCTAAGTTCCACCCGTTGATGAGCACCATTTCTCAACATCGGGATCGAGCGAGGTTTGAAACGCAACGTTGCTATAGAAATCCCGCCCCCTCCGGTCTATCAAATCATATCCAAGAATCCACCAATCATGTTCGAGAAATCTTGGATGCAAAACGAAAGGTGCCCATCCCCGATTAGCCGAAAATTGACGTTTTCCCTCTATTTCAGACGGACATTAGTGTTTTCTCTCAACTATACGAACCAGCCCTGTTCCTAAATTTTAGCCGTGAAAAGGGTGTCCGTAAACCGTGAATTAGTAATTCATTTTTTAAATTTTGGCATAATCTTTTCATCGCAAAACCGTGTTCGCGGTGCGTTTTCTTCATTTTTCCGCGAAATAGCCCTTTATGTGAGTTTTAGCCGTACTTGAGCGCTATTTCTCAATGTTAGCTATGAACGGGCTCTATGTCTCAATTTTAGCCGTGAATTGGAGTTTTTCTTCAATTTTAGCCGCATAATAGGTCTGTTCGAGCAGGCTGTTTAGAACAAGTTCGGAGCATAGTTGCCATGGGACAAGCCAATAAAATGAAATCAACTTAAAGGCTCTAGCCGGGGACAAGGGGGGTGGGGCAAAAATGCCCCACCTGGTGAGTTACCTATCATAAGTATAGTCTGTTGCCAGAGTTTCAGGCCTGGATCTCAACTCTAGGGCCCGGAATAGGTGAAACACTGAAATTATGTTCCCCTTAAACCCTCCATTTTTCCGTTGCAGTAATATCGATGCTAGCGGCTTGAAATTCTTAGGATACCATTCTTATGGAAGTTGAGGAAGGCTGGTAATTTTTAGGGCCAGATCCGACCATATAAAACCGAGACAGTGCAATTTATTTAAAGAAAGAGGCTTAAAAATATAGCGTAAAATTGGCGAAACAACAGGCATAACTCCCAGGCGCTTCGAGCTGCACATAACAAACTTTCACCAAAGAAGTATTTATGTGTCAGGATAACGTCCAATTTTTCACACTGGCACATTCATTTATTTTCGATCAAGGTAGCACCAGTTTTCGGAAAAACGCATTTTAGGCCATAAACAACGTGACTCTCAGCAGGGGAGCTACAGAAAACATAATTGCTCCGTGAATAACTCTACATTACGAATCTACATATAAGGCCGCGTTCATACTGAGGCGATACGATATCGTTTCTACATCACTCTGACTCATTTCCAGTTGTTACTATTTGTCCCAGACGCTGTTTATTTGCGTCGGCGATATCGAAACGATATCGTATTGCTCTAGTATGTTCGCCACCTAAATGATAAATGTCGATATATAAATTATAAAAATAGAATCTGTAAGTAATAAATTCTGCAGAAACCAACGACGAACGCTCATTTGTGTAGACACTTTGGGTTGGGGGGGGGGGGCGCTGACGCGGCCCCTTATGGGCGTTTCCGCCGATACCCACTGCATTTCTCAATTCACTGCGGTCTGAGGGACTCACAAACCGCGTCCGCGTAAAAATCTAAACACGTCGTAAAAATGACTTAAAATGGCTCATTTTATGCCAATATGAAGGCACATTGCCAGAAAAAGGCCCACTTCATAGATTTCTCACGTTTAAAATCAAAATTGCCCGTTAGTTTTGGCTTATTTTTAAAGAGACACTTCGTCCGTCTGACTCCTTTCAAAAAGAAAAATTTCGCGGGCTAGGCCCTTTCAAAGCCCGCATTGTGTGTATTATTCTCACATACAGAGCCAAATGTCATATACATAAATAACTGTAAAAACGAATGATTATACTCAGGTTGGCAGAGATTTGTAATGTACAGTCATTTACAGGGCCATTATGACTCCATGCCCGTATTAAGCGGGCTCCTCGTCCGCCGGTGCGTGATTTATTGAACGCCCACACCAAACCGAGAGCGAGGTGCCACAGCCTTATGGCGAATTGGGCAATAGCTTGATCTCAGTGTCGTACCTTCTTCCCTCGAAGCCCGGGGCGGAAATCTCTATGAGCCCCCTACCATCATCCTCCGCTTGTCCAAATGACCAAATTCGAGGGTTTGGTTCTTCCAGAAAACCAAATTTTGCCGGTTTGGCCCTTTATAAATACCAATTTCGCTTTGGCGGTTCCAAAATTGAATTTTCATGCCTTTATCTCTTTCGAAGCCAATTTGGCTGTTTTCACGCCACTAGAAATTGTTTCGCGGGGTTTCCACTTTTCCTTAGCCAAACTTCTGAATGATCGCTTTTTCTTAATTTTAGCGTGAATCAGCGCTTTTCCTTCATTTAAGTCGTGGATTTGCCCGAACACTAGAACTTTCAGCGCGTAATTGCCCCCAAAACAGCAAATTAGCGTGTCTTCTCAATTTTAGCTGCCTTTTAGGACGTACAGAAACTGGGAATTAACGGTTTTTCTCAATTTCAGGAGTAGACTAGCTCGTAAGCTTGCTCGCAGAAAATGACTGCGCACAAGGACCTCGGTAGGGCTACTCGCACGAGGAGGCTACAAAAACCCCACGTTAATATGCACAAACGTGCCATTTTCGCCGTCGCCAACGGCCTCTAACAAGGAGGCGTTTTTGGTTGGGGCTGGTAAAAATGGACCTGAGAATCGCCCACTTGAGCGCTCCGTGTCGGTAAATGGTGGTTTAGACAAAAATGGTCAAATTTAAAGTTGGATGGGGCCGCGTATTGCAAAGAAGAGAGCAAAGAAAATTGCTATTTCCCGAATATTCAGCCAGAAAACTTAAAATTTCGCGGATTATTTAGCTCCCAAAAGTTTGCATTTTGTGGTTAACTTCGAATTCTGAGCGCTGTCACGGGCGGCTAAACTATCCGGGTTCCTCAATCACTAAAAATAAGCCAGAAACTTACGATTCGCGAATACTTAGCCTAGAAACTCAAATTTCGGGAAAGTAAAGACCAGGGAACTGAAATTTCGCGTAAGTAAAGGCCAGGGAACTGAAATTTCGCGTAAGTAAAGACCGGAAACTTGCAACATCCCCCAAACTTTTAGGCCCAAATTCATAGTCGTCCCTTGAGGAAAATATTCCCTTGAGGGACTGGAAAACATCTGTTTTGAATCGAGTCGAGGAAATAAGCCCAAAAAATTGATATTTTGCGGAAAAATATAGTCCAAAAACTTGCAGTATCACGAAAATTAAGAAGAGAAACATCGATTTATCGTGAATTACTTAAAATACAGTCCCAAAACTCAAATTTCGCGAGAATAGCGACAAGAAAATTTCAATTTTGAGTTATAGACCAAGAGCCAGTGACGTAAAAAGTGCAACCATTTGCATAATTTTCTTACCCAGCGCATAAAATCGAGAATAATTCCCCAATAGTGGGAAAAATTGTCTGCCTCCACTTGGACGTGACGAAATCCGGTGGCAGACGGCATCAAAGATTCACTTGTGGGGAGAAGTAACACAAATTCCGATCAGACGGCAAAGGCGTTCTATTCACGTGATTACGCATTGAAAAATATGGAGAATTGAATATTACATTTAATGCTATCAGGCTCTGTGGCGTCGAGTCAATGGTAAAGTCGTGAAAGCTTGAAACCCTCTAATTTTAAGTATCGGTTTTCGGTGTCAGGGTACTGTTTTCTGGGGGGAAATAGGATGAGAAATCTGAAAAAAATATGATAAAAAATCTATGATGAATAGTTTTTATGCTATCGTAGAAAAACAGTGTCACTTCAGGTAAGAACACACCCCAAAAAATACTTTAGGCTGCAGCGTGTGTAAAATTATGGTTACTTTCACCGCGAAATATGAAAATTCATAATACGCATTTTCCATGCTCCGTAAACCAGAGTACAGCCGATGGGAACTTTCAAAATGCATCGAATAAATAAAACGGATGCGATACTAGAATTTTTCGTCCCTCTTCTTCTAATAGGCCCCATATACCCTGACAACGACAAGCGGTACTTCAAATAATTAAAGGGGGTTTCGACTTTTCCTTTAGCTCGCAGCCCCAGGACCCGTTAGCATGAAACGTAATATTCATTTCCCAATATTTTCCAATGCGTTATCACGAGAATAAAACTTCTTTGCCGTCTAGTCCAGTCAAATCGTATTAAAAAAATACCATACGTGGACAAAAATCTCGTCTTTGATTTGTCCATTTTATTCTATGTTTTTTGGGGTGAGGAACACGAATCTGAAGGGACCCAACAAAATTCCTTGTGCGTTTTGAAAAAATCGCGAAAAACTGATAATTTTTGGCACTTTTTTTAGTTTTTCGCTTGCAACAGCTCAATGACGCATCCTACGGAAAATTGTACCCTGTTCTTTTTTGAATAGCATCAAGTTCTGCGTCGAATCTTTTTTCATTTGTCACAATTGACCCAGCCGTTTCGCCGGTATTGATTTTTTTGAAATGGTCATTTTTAGTCGCTTCTGGCAAAATTGTGTGAAAAAATAAAAGTAGTTCAACTCTCAGTTGAGTGATGTAATCTCTGACGCTACCTATAGTACTGGTGATATGTTGAGTTTTAACATTTGTGGACAAAGTTGGTGGGCATAACCACTTTTTTTGAAACAAAACCTATTTTCATCGCCCTGTACAGAATATTTTACGGACCTTCAAAAATTTGGCAAATATGGTTCCTGACCGTAAATTTCATTAGCTTTCACTGAAAAATAGTGCAATTTTCATCGGAAGCTTCGTTCGATAGTTATTGGTAAAAACGTTCGGCTGAAGAAAGGAGTTAGTGGAAAATTACTCATTTTGCGAATTTCCCACTGCGTTTTATTGCCACTTATCGGGTCTTTATAAAAACGCCATACATGACTCCTTATAGGAAATTTAACGAGCTTTCAGATGAGTTTCTTTAAAGTTTAATCGGATGGATAGTTTTTGAGTTATAGGCCGAAATGTGACAAAAAAGGTTTTTTTTTGCAGCAAATTTCAAATTGTTTGACGTTACGGCCCTGTCTTTTGTTCATCTTCAAATGAAATTTCATATAATAGGTCTGATAGAAAATTCTATCAGCTTTCAGATCGTTTTTCATAGAAAAACATTGGACTAATAGTTCCCGAGCTACTGGCAAAAATGCGCAGAAAAACGTGGTTTTTGGGCCGTTTTTTTTTCGCGTTTTTTGTCGCATAACTGATACCACGGATTTTTCTAGTAGGTTTCAATGCTTTTCACTTATGTAAAATTCAATTCTGAACCACTTTGATTTCATTACATTTTCCGATTGGAATAGCCGTTTTTAAGTTGCTGCTGCCTTAGTAATTTTTATTCATTTTAACATAAGTGGCTAAAAATTACCATTTCAAAAAAATCAATACCGGTGAAACGGCTGGGTCAATTGTGACAAATGAAAGAACGATTCGACGCAGAATTCAATGCTTTTCAAAAAATGAGAGGGTAATATTTTCCGTAGAATGCGTCATTAAGGAGTTATAAGCAAAAAACTGGAAAAAGTGCCAAAAATGAGCAGTTTTTCGCGATTTTCTCAAAACGCACAAGGAAATTTTGTTGGATCTCTTCATATTCGTGTTCCTCACCCCAAAAAACATAGAATAAAGTAAAAAAATCGAAGACGAGATTTTTGTCTACGTGGAACTACCGTTTGACTGGACTAGTCTGGCCGGAATTTTTGTTACTTCTCCCCACAAGTGCATCTTTGATGCCGTCTGCCATCGGTTTCGTCACGTCCAAATTGAGGCAGACAATTTTTCCCAGTATTAGGGAATTATTCTCGATTTTATGTGCAGGTAAGAAAAGTATGCAAATGGTTGCACTTTTTACGTTGCTGGTTTTTGGACTAGTACCAAAATTACAATTTTAACCTGAAACTTCAAATTTCCGAATATCCAGTCAGAAAACATTCAATTTTAAGGGTTAGGCCGTCTACACACGGAGGAACTGAAAAGAAACTGATTGGAGACTCGAGTTAGTAACCAGTCCCTTTCGAGTTTCTACATGTGTATTCAAATGAGAGTCTACACACGGAGCTACTAAAAAGAAACTAAACTGTTTGGAAACATCAGTCACTAACCAGTTTACAACTCATTAGAAACCCGACGCCTTTAAAATCTTCAGCCTTTTCAGTTTCGGAATGGATGTTGGACCAAGGACCAACGAGTTTCGAATCGCAATTTTCTTCAGAAAGCAGTGATTCCAGTGACAATGAACCCCGCTTCCCATGGGCGTAGCCAGCGGGGGCCAGGGGTGGGCAGTTGCCCTCCCCTAGAATCAAAAACGCAGATTTCGTGGGGCAGCTGCCCACCCCCAAAATTCGGAAAATATCTTCCCTGATCTGGCTAACAGAATCACAAATTTATTATATTTCGCTCATTAAAACCCATTTTGCGGATATTTCTTACTAAAAAACAACACATTTTCGCTCATCGGTTTCACCAAAAATAAAAAATTCGCGGATGTTTGTTGCTGACAAACCGATTTCAAGGGCCGGCTTAATCGGCTTGGAAACCGATTTTGCTGATTTTTCGCACTAAAATCCCATTTTCGCAAGGTTCGACGCGCAATTTCGTGTGTGGGTTAGCTCAAATCGTGTTTAGCCTGCTGGGGCGTACAGACCTATGGTGGGAGAGAAACTGCCTGCTCTGTTTACCGTCTCAGGTCTAAAACTTTCCGGGGTGGGAGGGAGAGAAGTTTCAATTTTTCGACATAAAATCCAGAATAGAAGGCTACAAACGACAGGTTCCCAGCAGATATTTATTTTTTGACGGATAGTGGCCGTTTCTGTGCAAATTTAGTCTCTGATGACCGTGAATTGACGCGATTCCAACCTCCAGATACTGTTATAAGCCTGCAAAAAGGCAATGATGCATCTGTTATTTTCGCCAGTGAAGCTGCCCACAGAGGCGTGGAACCGCAATTTTTCCTCAAGAGGAGTTGCACAGAATCCCCCCCCCCCTTTAATTCTTGAATGAGCACTACTTGTAGCGTCAAATTGACGTTTTTCTTTAATTTTAGGTGAAACTGAGTGCTTTTTCTCAATTCTACCTCGAACTATAGCCTATTTTCTATATTTTGACCGTATAAAGGTCTCAAAAAACCGTGAAATAACGCATTTTTGATTTACTATTTTAATTACGCTTCGCCTATAAATCGCGAATAGGTGCGTTCTTTCAATTTCAGCCGCAAAAGAACAGTTTTTCCCAATGTAACCTGTGAATGAACGCTATTTCTCAATTTTAGCCACGACAATTACACTATAATCAACAAAATTCTGTGACAATTTTGCCAATTCCTTTTCCCTCAATTTTAGCCGCAAATTCGTGCTTTAATCTCAATTCTGCCTTGAGCAATTCCCACCTTCGAATTTCAGCCGTGAAAAGGTCCACACAATACTCATGTTAACGAATTTCATTAATTTTGATCCGGACTTTGCATCGCGAACCTTAAAATAGGTGTTTTCCTCAATGTGCCTTAATTTTAGCCGAAAATAAGAACTTTTTCAAGAATGTGTGCGCTAAGTCGCCCTCTTTTTCGATTGTACCCGCAAACTTGCTATACTATAAATGTTTAAAAACAGTCAATTATCACTTTTTCGCAATGTTCACCGAGATGTTGGTTTGAGAAACCACGAACTGGTGCCTTTTCTCAATTTTACCTGCGTGAATGAGCTCCATTTCTCAATTTTAGCCGTGAATTAGCATTTTTCCTCAATTTTAGCCGCAAATGAGCGATTTTTCTCAATTCTACATTGAACGCGCAATTTATTTTGTCAATTTTAGCCGTGAAAAGAGCACTGTAAACCGTGAGTTAGCGCATTTTCTTAATTTCGGCCCGGACTTTGGATCGCGAAACCGCAAATTGGCGTGTTTTCTCAATTTTCAACCGCGAACAACGAGCAGATTTATTTGCTCAAGTTCAACGTGAATCAGCGCTATTTCTCAATTCTAGCAGTGAATGGGTGTTTTCGCTCAGTACTAGCCGGAAAATGTCCTTTTCATGGATTTCATCCGCGAACGAGCACTTTTTTCTCGAAACGTGCGCCCCCCCCCCCCCCAACTCTGAATCCGTGTGCCTGGCTGGCTGCCCACCCCTTGATCACAAATATAACATAATAATAAAACCTATCTTTGGTAAACATGGAACAACTTGCTTGGCACAAGTATTGGACGAAACAACCGTGGATGGGGGATGGGGAAAAGCATGGGGCGGGAATATTAAATTAGCCCCGGGGCGGTAAAAAGCAAGATCCGGGCCTGGCTGAACCGACTTCTACCTTTCATGTTTTTCCCATAGAGAAGCTGATTTCAGTAGATAAATGACAACCAAGCGAAAGTAAAACCAAAAAAGTATTTCGCCTCGCCTCTATTCAATGACACAAACTTGAAGTGACATTAAAGAAAGGATTTCCAATGAATTTTGACTGTTTTTGAAGGTTTACAAACTGGGCGAGCACCGACAGATGATTCCCTCTTTGCGCAAAATCAGGTATGACCCTGTTGATTAATTTCAACCAATATTGTTATGAAAAGTCACACCCTCCCCTGTCAATGGAGATAAATTCAAAATAAAAATTTACAGATGCCACGCCTTCGAAGATAAGACAAAATGCATCAGCAATACAGAGGTTGCTTTCTAGTCGCGGGGCGTAATTGGATTTGACAGAATTTGAAGAAGCATAGAGAGGAACTACCTCAAAAATTCTTTTGATGGTATTATGGAACGAAATCGTGACAGGCAAGAAATACAAGACACGATAGGTCACACAGAGGAGTGATAGACACAGTTGAATTGCACTAGGAAAATCTGCCTCTCATAATTCGTATTTATGACGAATTCGTTGTTTCAAGGATTTTAAAACATTAGATATGCCACTGTGTAATTCTAATTTCCGGCAATTTAAGAATAATAAAAATAATTAAACGATAAGCGGAAAAGTCAAAAAAATGCATCCTGTCTGATAAGAGACGTAACCTATAACTAGTTAACCAACTAACAGCCAAATAAACAATCAAATAAATATTTAAGTTGTTCTAAAATATCAAATTTTTACTCACACGACCATGCCGTAGGCACCTTCGCCGATATACGCCAAATTCGTGTATCTCGGGCCGACTTCGAAAATCTGTCCGCGAACCGCTTCAACGTTACTGCTAACACCCTCGGAAGTCATAGCTTTGAGGGTGAATGAAAACTCGCGAAATGGAAAAAAAACTGAACGCGAAAGAAAACTTCTTGAAAAGGGGAAGGAAAATTAAAAGGGAAGAAAAGGATTAAAATGTCCTACCAAGAGCAGGGCTTTGAAAACGCGGTCAAAACAACTCTGAGGGGGAAAAAAAAATTAATTCAGACAGGAAACTTCCTCGCTCACACAGATAGCCGTGAGCCGACCGCGCCGTGGTGTGTAATGACAACAAGTGTAGCGGCTCTGCTACCCCTCCCTCCACCGCCACACCATAAGATCAAATCATCCAACTGGAGGTTTCTTGAGATCAAAAACAGATGGCGCTCGAGTTGGCGAAGGTTCTGCACTAGCAGGTTGAAAAATCATTTTGCTATTTACTCCGTTCGCCTTGGGTGCTTGTGTTTTGTATTTTGTATATTTTTCTCTATTTTCCTCGGATTTCTACTTTAATTAAGCGAAATGAACGCTCCTCCAACATTTGAAACGTTCCTGCTCTACGATGGGGAGTCCAAGTATGTACTTTTTTCGTACTATTGAGTTTATTTTCCTCGAGATTATTGGTACGTAATGCATCGGGCATAATTTGCTACATACTCCATACAGTCAATATTATGCTTTGACTTAGACGAGGATATATTGTTCGAATCCCCTTATAAAATGTCAAATGTCTCCAGCAAGTGTATGTTTCCTTTTAAGCATCGAACGTTAGCAGTACGTTAATGCACTTTGCCTTCTGCGTCTGTTTACACGAACTGTGAAAAACCCATCAGTGCCCATTTGACTCGAAAATTACCGCGTTCCTTCAATTTTGGCCGTGATTTGACGGGTTTTCTTGAATTGAGCCGCTGTTTATTGTTTTTCTCCGTTTCAGCCGCGAATAAGCGCTTCTCGTTGGGTCCTCCTAATTTGCGGACCAACAAAACGAATTCTGCGAACCAGCCCATAACTCGCCCCCTAAGTGTTCCGACTGGGCTAATTTTCTGTATTTAGGCTCGGCTCCGGTGGTAGTACAAGCCATCAAAATTTGATGACAGTCCGGTAATTTGCTCCCCTCGCCGGAGTTTGTTGAATTCTGCGGACCAGCCCATAACTCGCCCTAAAGCTTCCTGACTGGGCTGAGTTTCTTTGTTTAAAATCCGATGAGGGACGAAGGGGGTCAGCAAATGATTGAATCGTCACAACATTTTGTTGGCTTGCACTGCCACCGGAACAGAGTCGAAATCAGCCAAATGTGAAAATCAGCCCAGTCGAAACACTTAAGGGCGAGTTATGGGCTGGTCCGCATAATCGGCCCCAGAGTACTTCAGCCCACCACAGTTAAGAAATAGAAATAAAAAATAAATAAATAAAATGAAATGAATAAGTAAAAACGTAAAAAATCAAACAAACAAAAGAAACAACAAAAATGTGATTTGTATGACCCTAAAAGTTCGTTTTTTAGCAATTCAGTCCCGCTAATTATCCACGGCATAATGGTATTTATTCCACTGTCCAGGCATGGATGCAGGTTTTCTTCAAGAGAGAGGGGCTTAAGAAATTCTACTAAAGATGTCTTGGCAGCCATTTGCTGCCTAAAATTAGCTATCCCCACCATACAGAATCCTAGACTGAGTATACTCGCGCCCAAAAATGGCCAAACTAACTATTTGAGCCATAAAAATTGCCAAACTGACTTCACGCGCCCTGAAAATGGTTAAAACTGATTCCGCCTTGAAAAAAGCCAAACTGATTACACATAAGTGCGCTGAAAATAGCCAATCTGGTGATTCCCGCTCTAAAATTGTCCAAGCTGACTTTTTTTAAGAGTCATAAAACTGCATCAACTGGCAATTTGTGCACTGATAATCAGGGCTGGGCAGTAATTGAATTACGTAATTCAATTACAATTAGTAATTGGTAATTTGTAATTGATTACAACACGCCATTGTAATTGATAATTTGTAATTAAAAGCACTTTTTCGAAGTAATTCGTAATTAACTATTACCAATTACATTTCCATCTTCAGAGCCAATATTAGTACGAAAACTCTGCGGGTACTATTTCGCGCCTTACTTGGAGCTTTTGGAGGAGTTTTTGCATGAAATTCTCTGAAAAAAAAAGAGTTTCAAAGCAATTATGACACGAGCGATATCCTCGAGCTTAGGGTTGCCAATTTGAAATTTGAGAAAAACGGTACAAAAGTTTCATCGAAACGCCAAACCAGTGGCGTAAGTAGGAATTTGTCTTGGGGGGAGGGGGAGGATCAGATTGAAATCTCGCAAGGTTGAAAGGAGGCGGGTAGTTTCACATTTTAGTCATCATTCCTTCCAGCCAGCACACTCTTGAATCTGGACATCTTGCTGGGCCTCATCATAGCCTCAATCTCTCAGTTAAGGGCGATTTTTGGACTCTACCCGCAAATTAGCGCTTTTCTCAATTTTGGCCGAGTGTATCGTTCTTCTCAATTTCAGCCGCAGATTACCGGTTTTGCCCCACCCCCTCCCATAACCATGAATTTGCACATTTTCTCAACTTTAGCAGCAAAGTATCGTTTTTATCCCGTGAGCGATGTTTCTTAATTATCCACGAGTTTTGGCGTTTTCCTCAATATTAGCCGCAAAATAGGGGGGGGGGATGCATGAGCGATTTTCATCGGTTTACTCGCGAATAAGCGGTTTCTTCACCTATTGCCACAAAATGGCGCTTTTTTCAATTTCAGCCTGAAAAGCTGCCTTCAGAATCCGCAAATTGGCGTATATTCAGTTTTTGGTGCAAATAAGAATTTTTCTCAATTTCAACCGCGAATTAGCGCTTTTTTAAAATTGTAGCGGCGACGGTCGTGCGTTTCAAACCTGTGAATTAGCGAATTTTTTCAATTTCAGTCACAAATTGGCGTCTGGCGCAATTTCAGCTGTAAATTGGCGATTTTTTCCATTCTTAGCCGCGAATTAGCAATTTTCTCAATTTTTAGGCTTAAAATTAACCTTTCTCTTAATTTTGACCAGGCTGATTATTTTATTTTCTAAATATTACCCGCAAATTAGCGGGTTTTCACATTATACCACCGCATTAGCAATTTTATAAAACTTTTATAGATATAGATTATTGCTTCTTTTCAGTTCTAGCCGTGAATTAGCGTAATTTTTATCATTGTACTATAGCCATGCATGAATTTGCCATTTTTCTGATTTTAGCCACAAAAATGCCTTCAGAAGGTACGAATTTAAATTATAAATGTAAATTTTTTTTTTCAAACCAAAAAATGTACATCTATCCATCATTTTCAGTCAAAAAATCATCATTTTTAAATTATAAATTTTAGGACACTTAATTCGTGAATTATTGATGTTCCTCAATTTTAAGCGAATTTTCGCTTTTTCTAAATTTTAGCACCGTGATAGCATCTCCATGCAACCCGTGCATTATCTACTGAATTTTTTCAATTTTTGCCAAGAATCGGCGTTTGACTCAATTTAAGCTGCAAATTAACAATTTTTCCCATTTTTAAATGAGCATTAGCACTTTTCCCCCAATTTGAAGTGAAAATTAACGTTTTTCTTAATTCTAGCTGCGCTAATTGGTGATTTTTTCAATTTTTGCCGCGGATTAGTGGTTTTGTTCATTTTGTATACGCGAATTAACGTTTTTCCATAACTCTATATCTGCAAATTGCAAATTAGCGATTTTTCCCAATTTCAGTGTGAAATAGCGTTTTGTGTTAATTTTGCGTCCATTCAGCATCCTATTCCCTTTTTCATACGCGAATGGGCGATTTTACGCCATTTCAGTTGTAAATTTGCCATTTTTGGCCAATTTTAACCTGAAAGCGTCTTTTATTTGTCAATATTATAGCGTGTTTTCTCAACTTTACACAAAACTTTTTGCGTTGATTTTCACAATTTATTCGTAGAATGGCCTCCATGTACCGGGAATCAGCGATTTTTTTCTTAATTTCAGTCTGGACGTTGCATCGCGAGACCACGAATCAGCCATTAGCGAATTAGCCAAATTAGCAAACCATGACTATCCGGGGGTTCCCCGTGACAGTTCGCAGGCTGGGATGTGGGGCAAATTAGTCAAATTAGCAAATTTGACCCCGGACATTTCGCAACCCTACTCATGCGACGCGTTTGGAATCTTGGGGCTATGCTGTTCCTGCTTCCTATCTCAAAGATCTGTTCTGACGTTCGATTGTTGGCTGGACGCACTAAAAAAAGTGACAGTGAACAAGAGCAAGACGCTTGCGTGTTCCATAAATCCAGCTCTTGGGTAATTGGTAATTGAAAAAGTAATTGAATTACAGTAATTGTAATTTGTAATTATTCGTGGAAGTGAAAAGTAATTGGTAATTTGTAATTAATCCGCTTTTTTGGAAGTAATTTGTAATTAATTACTCAAAAAGCTGTAATTTGCCCACCCCTGCCTGAACAGATGATTCCGGTTTTCGCGCCTTGACTTGACGTACTATTCACGCCCTATATAAATGGCAAAACTGGCTCTACGCGCCCTAAAAATGGCATACTCCTCGTAGATGTGGATCCAGGATTTGCTCAAGCGAGGGGCTTGGGCTTGGGAGATTGTGTGCTTCGCTTGACTGACTGAAAATGGCTTGAAAGGATCGTAATTCACTTCCTAAAAACTGCTAAACTGACTATAATCGCGCCCCCAAATAGCAAAACTGACGATTCTTGCATTTAAAATGTCTATTTGCACCCTAAAAATTGGCATTTACCACTCTATAAAACCGCTAAAATGACTTCACGCACCCTAAAAATAGCCAAATTGGCGATTCTCGCTCTAAAATGGCCTAAATGACTCTAGGCGGCCTGGAAATGCCTTAACAGATTATTCCTGGCCTGAAAGCTGCAAAATAGACAATTTGCGCGCGATATTGCGACGCTGCGTGCGTAATTGGCTAGAAGGGACTAATTGAACCCGCCTATGCTGCTATGTTTGGCAAAGTATAACTGACGATTCGTGCCCTGAAAATGGCTAAATCGACCAGTCGCACGCCAAAAATAATCTAACTGACCATTATTGCCTTGGTCTGACGCCCTATATAAATGTCAAGCTTCAAGACTGCGCCCCCTAAAAATAGCTTGACTGACGATTCACGCCTTGAAAATGCCTAAACAGACGATTCCTGTCCTTGAATTGGCCAAACTGACCATTAGCGCTAGGAAAAATAGAAATGTCTCGCTCTAAAAACAGCAAAATTGACCATTTCGACTGGTGAAACTGATGATTCGAGCATGAAAATATCGCACTGTCTATTCTTGCCTTAGAAATGACCATTCTGACATTTTGCGCCGTAAAAATGGCCAGACTGGCTATTCACGTCCTAAAATTAGTAATACCAACTCTACATATAGCGGCCCGCGAGATTCGTGCTTTGAAAGGTCCGAAACGGATGATTCATGTCCTGAAAATGCAAAATCGAACATTTTCCAGCATCAAAAATGGCCAAACTGAACCTCGTGCCATGAAAATGTCTAAACTGACGATTCGTTCCCTGAAAATAGCAAAACTGACTATTTAAGTCCTAAAAATGGCATACTCGTACCAGAAATTCACGGTCCAAAGATCAGCTAAATAGATCATTTGCGCCCTACAGAGACTACTGCGCGTCTTCAAAGTGCCTATCGGCACTCAAAAAAAAGCTGATCCTCCGCGGCTTGACAACGGTAAAACTGCGGACAATTCGTGCCTTAGAAATACCGGAACTGATCATTCGCGCCTTGTACAGATGGCTTAAATGACGATTTGTGCCATACTGCACCGAAAAAATTGCCAAACTGGCTATTCGTGCCCTTAAAAGCTGAATTGACTATTGGCGCAGAATTGACTATAAAGGACCGTGCCCATCTTACGAACTGATTGCCCCCCCCCCATTTCTGTCAAAAAAATCACCATTTTATATACATATAATTTTGTAATTTGAAAACCCCTTCCAAGAAAAAGTCCTGGGCACGCCACTGCGCATAATTCATTTTCTTCGTCCGCAAATTATTAATAATTGTTCCTAATTTCCATGAATTAGCGATTTTTTCCATGTGAATTACCGATTTTTCTCAATTTCAGTCCTGTTGTTCCCATGAGAAACAATTAATGGCATGTATGACTTAAAAACTAATAATATTAATAATGAATTGGCGTTTTTAAAAATAATAGTCGAGCCTGCTGAGCGATGGGCTGCAGCTTTTTCTCAATTTCATTGCTGCAAACTGGCGTTTTTTCTCTGAATTATCGTCGCATATTAGTGTTTTTCTCCATTTTTAGTGATTTTATTTAGTTTTTTTTCTGTAAATCAGCGCTTTTTCCCCCAAAGTTTGCCGCGTTCTTGCTCCAAGATTAGCACATTGTAACGCCTTCTCTCAATGTTGTACGCCTAACATTAAGATAAAAAACGTCAATTCGTAGCTAAAATTGAAAAGCCAAACTCATCGCTATAATATGAATACCTACAACAGCAATTCACTGCTAAAACAAATAGAAAAAGCTAATTCGCTGCTAAAATTGAGAAAAAGCGCTAAGTCATGGTCAAATGTGAAACAATCGCTATTGCGCGGCCATAATTGAGGAAATGCTTTAAATCGTGAATAAAATGCGGAAAAAGCTTGAGTTCACAACTAAAATGGAGCAAAAAAAGTTGAAATTGAGAAAACGCCAATTCACGATTTCTAGTGGCAACATTAGAGGCCGAAATTGAGACGAAGCGTTTATTCGCGACTAAAATTGAGAAAAATCTCTAATCCACATTTTAAATTGAGAAAAAGCGATAATTGATGGCTGAATCATGGCATGCGAAGTGATGAATACATCGCTAATTTTTCACTGCTCAAATTGAAAAACACTCATATGCTGCTAAAATGAATAAAAAGCGCTAATTCGCTGCTAACATTGAGAAAAAGTGAAATTAGTTTCTTAATCGTTTAATACATCGCTAATGATTCAGTGCTCAACTTAAAAAACACTGATATGCTGCTAACATGTATAAAAAGCGCTAGTTCTCTGCTAAAATGGAGAAAATGTGCTAATTAACTGCTAAAAAGAGGAAAATCGCTAATTCGAGGCTAAAGTGGAGACAAAGAGACGAATATTTCATGGCCACAATTGACAAAAGTCGCTTATTCTGTGGTAAAATTGAGAAATTTGTGGTTTTTGTAGGCAATTTCGTGACTAAATTAGAGAAAAATTTCTTATGTGAAAAAATCTCTAATTCGCTGCTGAAATAGAGAAAAAGTGCTAATTTTTGCCTAATTGGTAACCATTAAACAACAACGTAAACACAAAAACCAACAACAACAACAACATTGATAATGCGCTGCTAAAATTGACAAAAAGGGCTGAATCATTTTCAAAATTGTAGGGCATTTTTTTATTACTTCCCGAACTAATGCAAGAGATATTTTTGGCCCGGAAATAGTCTGGGCCCGTCCGAAGAACGAGTCCCCCAGGCCTGGAGATTTTCGGCCCGGATTTTTTTCGGTCGAGCACGTCATTTTAACGGCATGAGTCGTCCGTTTACGACGTCTGCAAGGTGCAAATGATCAATTCATTTATTTTTATGGTGCGAATCGTCTGCAGTTTAGACATTTTCAAGGCGCAAAGGCTCGTTTTGGCTATTTTAGAAGAGCGAATGATAAGTTTCGTCATTTCTCGGGCTCGTTTAGCTATTTTTCGCGTGTGATTGCCAGTCATGCAACCAGTGCGTGGTGAGTGCGGGGGGGGGGGGGGTTGATCAGTTGGTGATGTGGGAACGGCCCATGTTGACTGCGCAAACGCCAGTGGTCTGTATTTTCGTTTAAAGGTGCGAATAGGCATTTTTTTTTTTTTTTTTTTGGAGCAGATATTCATTTTGAAGGCGCGAATCGTCATTGAGGCCATCTGTAGCCTCTGTAGGGTGCAAATGTTCAGTTTGGCGTACGATTGATCTCATCAGGACATTTTCAGGACAGGAATATTCTGATTAAACGCGTAAATCGTTAGTTTAATTGTTAGCATCGGCATTCTATGAGTAGTTTGTGTGGTATTTTCAGGGCACGCGAGTCGTCAGTTTTGCCTTCTTGGGGTCCAAACGGTCGATTATGCCGTTTTAAGAGCGGGAATGGTGAGTCGATTTTGCCATTTTTGGACCAGGAATCACCCGTTTAGACATTTTCAGGGCGTAAATTGCCAGTTAATCCATTTTTAGGGCTCTTATAGTCAGTTTGGAAAATTTTTAGAGTGGGAATCGCCAGTTTGGCTATTTTAAAGGGACGAATCGTCCGTATTGCCATTTCTAGGGCACAAGTGGTCAAGTCAAGGCGCAAGCGGCCACTAGTTTGGTCGCTTTTAGCGCGCAAATGGTCGATTTTACAGGGTAGGAATCATCTGTTTTGACTTTTCCAGGCCGTGAATAGTCAGTTTAGTCGTTTTTCGGGCACAAAAATAGTCCGTCAAGTCTTGGCGGGAATTCGAAGAAATCTCTTCTTCGGTGGTGTCTATATAGTGAGAGACAGCCTGGTTCGAGTGTTGAGGAGCAGGATGAGGTGTATCGTCAGTTTTTTGATGACGATGGTGTGTGGCGTGTACGATTTTTTGGTCTGATGAGTCAGGTAGACTATTTATTCGAGGTGTGGTGTTCACAGAGGGGTTTGCGGTTAACCCAGAGAGAGCCATCTTCTCCTGTCATTGACGAGAAGGATGGGGACCCATAAAGATTGAGCGGAGAGAGGTTGTGACGGGAATGGAACTTAATTGTGGGGGGGGGGGGGTTTAGAGTGAGATCCAAGCTCTCCTGGGAAAACTCATGTGGGTCGGTAATGTCAGTCTGTAACGGATGTTTTAACTGCGGTAGTTAAAACATCCCCCCCCCCAAGAAGGGGGGTTGGAAGGAACTGAGGGATGGGTCCAACAAAAACATGTTGGCCGTTCACGAAGCCAGATCGAGAATTTTCTATTGATCTTTCGTTTGGTGGGAGACGACAGAGTTGGGCCCACCACAACAAACGAGTCGTGTTGCTTTCGACGCGAAATCGAATGTTTTTTTTTTGTTTTGTTAATTCCTTTGGACACAAAAAAAACTGTTCAAAAGTGAATCACATCGAGTTAAGAGTTGAAAAAAAGATGACTAATTTGTGAGGGACCTCACTGTTGGCACGTAGGGTAGGGAACTTGATAAGTGATAACATTCAAACGAATTTAGCAAAAGGTGTAATAAACAAACGAGGAAGGAAAATAAAGTATTCTATGATGAAATTTCTCGTCATTCCCTCGTGAAGATATCGCGTAATTGCGTTTTATAGGCTTTTTTAAGACTCCTTGGAGTGTAGGGAAGATACTTGTTGGCATCTTGTTGTTTTTCATCTTTTATCCTAGCGTGTTCCTCGGCCTCTACTATATTTTTTGATCGTAAGGAATACAAAATAAGTGTCAATGAACGACGCATTATTCAAGATGGCTACTTGCCGTAAGGGTTAATTTCACCTTCCGACGAAGTAGTCGCCAATACATTTGGTACACGGTCTAATTCCTCCTGTAATTGAATAATCTCCGAACACAGAGCCGTCATTACTGTGGCGAGCTCTTTATATTCCTTCATTTTTTCTTTGATTCGCTGACGAATGTCTCGTTTCTAATGATGAAGAAGGCAAACACGATTAGACAATGGGTGCAGAGTAGGGTGTAGAGTCAAACTAACGTCGAAGGTCTCATCATTTCGGGTATTGATGGGTGATTTCGTTGGTTGGGACTGTCTTCCCGGCGAGAAAGTCACTCTTCGCAATGACTGAAGGCTGCTAGTTTTGTTTAGCGCACAGGTTATCGGACGTGGTTGAAGATAATCCATTGCTGCGATGAAATTGAAGAAGAAATCAGCTACGTTTACAGTTAATGTCTGTACCATTGAATCCGCACTATTATACCTTTTGCTTCTTGGCTGTCGGCTAGCATTGTTCTTCCAGCGGTTTTATTGAGAGGCATTTTTTCAAGCTCTTGCAGTTTTTGTTTTGTTTCTTCGTCTTCGCTGAAAAAAAAAAAAACTCTAAGATTACTTTTCGACGTTTTAAACAAAAAATCGTTACCTGTCGTTGTGTGATAATGTACATGACACGCGTGGGGGATGTTCTAATTGTCTCCTTTGCCTTAAAATAAAATGAATAGTATAAATTATTTTTACTTCGGCAGCAGAGAGACAGCCTTGGGTAGTACTTGGGAGTTCGCACATCTTCCAAGGGTGGGCCTCTCTTACTAGCGCTCCAAGGTCCGAATTGACTGTCAACATACTGTGATATGGGTCGCCATTTTAAAAGTTTGACTTTGTTTAGAGTAAATACCTTGCTTTGTCGCTATCGAAACACCGGTTGTGATCTGGCCTTGGCGTAATAACCCAAGCGGGTGAATTTTTCGCGATATTACACGAAGAAGGTCGGGAACGCAAACT
The DNA here is from genome assembly GCA_038030265.1 of Corythucha ciliata. NCBI lineage: Eukaryota > Metazoa > Arthropoda > Insecta > Hemiptera > Tingidae > Corythucha > Corythucha ciliata. The sequence goes on along the minus strand of CM075942.1, from coordinate 4,292,786 downwards.
GGTTCAAGCAATAGAACGCTTCGTTAAAGACGCAAACAAAAAAAAGACAATAGGAGTTGCTTGTGACAAACTTTCTTATAGGCGTCAATAAATCTGCAGATTGAAATAATTGTGTACGTCGACGTCCGAGCATACTTTTTTTCTTACAAATAGTGATGGACGACGGCCGTAGAGCACTGATAAAAATTAAAAACCATGTTTTTTAGAGTGCTGTCTTTTGGCAACATTTTGCTTTCAAAAGCTATCAAACGCTATCATATTCATGTACTAGGATAATTGCCTTCCCCTCTTTGGTTTTTTTAAAGGAACTTCATCCCAATTTCACGAAAGACTCCCGTTCACTTTAATTAGTTTAATTGGAGCCCTAATCGGTATAAATGTAGGGCTTTCGACCGATTCGAATGATATTCGAACGATATCAGGCCCCTTGGAAGGGTAGACTCTCAGAATAAAAGGCAACTACTGATGTTCCTGTACCGAGTAAAGAACAGTTTATAGTTACTTTGAAACAGAACTGCATGCACTTTTTCTTTCACCATAGTCCTGCTTACTGGCGAGCTTTGCGCTCAACGAACGGGTGCCTATTAGAAATGACCAGTAAAATGACGAAGAGAAGAAGTAGTTATTAAATGTGTATCCGATATACGTCAAAAAAACACTAACTTGGTTCCTTAAAATCCATTAATCCTGAATTTATGTTCCTTTTATATGGGGCGTTGAATTTTTGGAAGGCATCCAAGCAAGAATATTTGAGATATAAAAAAAACTCGTTACTGTGTCGTTTCGCACTGAAGTGAGGAACGAAGCAATTGTGCCCTTTGCCAATGGGGGCAATTGAAATTTATATAAGCAGGAGACTGAGACTGAACAAAATGATTACCTTTCTTCTGAGTTTTCCGCTTGTAGCAATTGAAGAATGAGGAACTATGGTGCTGCAGGAATGAGTTACACTCGGTTCCTTTGCCCTTTCTGGGTAGAGAAATAATTTATCATCAGCATTACTGGCAGCTGACTTTTTATGAATTTCGTTTGAGTTTGACGCACGTGGACCTCGCCGGCCCGTTTTGGAGTCGAGGAAATTGAACGAAAAACAAACAGCGACACAAAACGATCATTGTGAGTCTGAAGTGTCAAAAGGTTAGGCACCAACCCGCATAGCTCTTTGTGTCGTGCGTGCCGAAGCATACGAGTATATACGTTCTGTTTTGCATCCACCGCATGGCCGGAGGGTTGCCTTATTGCACTGTCGAAGTGGATTGGCCCTCAAATCAAGTTCGACTAGGACCGGCTAACCGGATGGACTAACGGATCGCACGGTGACTCATGGTTACACGGGGAGTGACGGGAACAATGGATTTTCAGCACATCGGACTTAAACTATATTTTACTCTAATATGCAGAGCTGGCGAAATAAAATCCATGAAATGGATATTTTCTTGACTTCTCGGCGGTATATAATGCTGTTGGGAGGTACTGAACACTGGATGCGGACATGTGAGATGGATATGTATCTTCCTGAGCGCTTCGTGTGTGCCTTTAGTTTTTGTCCGTCTGAGCGTTCGTGTTCAATGATTCTTTCCAAAGACAACATCGCTACTCTCCCCTTGCAGAATTTGGTCGCCTTATCTCTTGAAAGCGTCTTGGAGATATCAGGCGTGCGCCGCCTCGCCTGGTCAGAATATAATTGTCGTGTGCAAGTACCGACCACCGGTATCGCCCTTCGGTCTGTTCGTGGAGCGCCCCGAGAGTCCTCTTGATACTTTGGGCAAGTCTGCGCCGGTTAACATCGTCGGGGACTTCAATGTGCGTATGGAGATTGATGGAAGTGAGCGTGATCAGCTGTTAACACTCTTTCAAGCCTACGGACTGCGGTCAGTTGTGAACGGACCAATGAGAGTGCACTTTTCGGGAAGTGCGTCTGCCATTGACCAGAAATAGTGACAAAGCCTAAACAGATTATTCCTGTCCTGAGAATGACAAAAACGACCATTTGCGCATCAGAAATAGCCAAACTGAGCCTTCACGCCTTGAAAATGTCTAAATTTACCATTCGTGCCCTAAAAAAAGCACAACTGGCTATTCACGCCCTAAAAATGGCATACTCGTACTCAAGACGTGGACCCAGGATTTCCTCAAGGGAAGGGCTTGAGAAATTGTGTGCTTCGCTCGACTGACTAAAAATGGCTTTACAGTAATTCCTATCTAAAAACTGCTAAACTGACTATAATCGCGCCCCAAAATGGCAAAAATGACGATTCTTGCACTGCGCCCTAAAAATTGGCATTTACCACTCTATAAAATAGCCAAAATGACTTCATGCGTCCTAAAAACAGACAAACTGGTGATTCCCGCTCTAAAATGGCCCAAATGTCCTGAAAGCTTTAAAATAGACCATTTTACCAATAGACCATTTTTGTTTTGGCCAAGAATGGTCAAAATAACTAATCGTGCCTAATTGACTAGAAGGGACTAATTGCACCTTACTAAACATAGCAAAATTAACTGAATATTCGCGCCCTGAAAATGGCAAAATCGACCAGTCACGCGCCAAAAATGCCCTAACTGGCCATCGTCGCCTTGGTTTGACGTTCTATTCCCCCCTCCCCCTAACGCTCCTAAAATTGGCCAAACTGGCAATCCAAACCATGAAATCGACAAAACTGACTCTAGGCGCCCTAAAAATAGCTTAGTTGACGATTCGCGCCTTGAAAATGCCTAAACCGACGATTCCTGTCCTTAAATTGGCCAAACTGACCATTAGCACGTGGAAAACTGGAAATTTATCGATCTAAAAACAGCAATACTGACCATATCGACTGGTAAAATTGACGATTCGAGCACTGAAAATATCACACTGACTATTCATGTCTTAGAAATGACCACACTGACAGTTTGCGCTGAAAAATGACCAAATTGACTATTCACGCCCTAAAATTAGTAAAACCAACTCTGTAGCGGCCCGATTTATGGTTGAACTGACGATTCGCGCCTTGAAAGGCCCTAAACAGATGATTCACGTCCTGAAAATGGCAAAATCGACCATTATCGCCTGTTAAAAATTGCCAAACTGAACCTTCGTACTCTGAAAATGTCTAACCTGACGATTCGTTCCCTAAAAATAGCAAAATTGGCTATTTACGCCCTAAAAATGGCATACTCGCACCAGAAATCCACGGTCCCAGAATTAGCCATGATCATTCGCACCCTACAGAGGCTACAGACGATTCGCGTCTTCAAAGTGGCTATCGGCACCCAAAAAAACTGAACCTCTGCGCCTCAAAAACGGCGAAACTGCGGACAATTCGTGCCTTTAAAAATACCCGAACTGATCATTTGCGCCTTTTAGATGGCTTAAATGACGATTCGTGCCGCGCTCCGCCAAAAAAAATGGCCAAACAAGCTATTCGCACCCTTAAAAGATGAATTGACTATTAGCGCCCAAAGATCGATTGAATGACCATTCGTTTCCACCCCCTCACCAACCCAACAATAGGACCGTGACCACCGTACAATCAGATTGACCCCCCCCCCCCCAATAGCTGACGGTTACAGCAATACTCGCTCGCGTTATAAAGTGGTTTGACGGCGGCGTGAAGTCCAAATGTGTCGAATTTTTGCGGACCCATTGGGAACTATATAGCGAGATGCTAAAGCATCGGGGGGGGGGGGGGAGTACTTGAAAGGCCTCCCACTGATTTCCATCCCCGGGCTCGAATATTCTCTCCACGAGCTCTGACCCCTGCTCCTAGATTGGTAGGGGGGGGGGAGTCACAGGATGTGACCGAACCGGCACCGGGCCGTAGGTAGCCATAAGAATAGGGTCCCAAAACTCACAATTTCTCCTAAATTAGGACCCCAAAACTTGCAATCACGCTTATATTCACCCATTAAAATTCCAATTTCAGTTTTCGTCAGTGTTTTGACACTCTTTGGTACCGACTAGCCTGGGTTTCACCACCACAAAATAGGTCCTGGAACTGGCAATTTTCATTGGAATTTTTCAGGCTTTGTGCCAGAGTTTCGCCGCCTCAAAAAAGACCCAGAAACTTGCAATTTTGCTTGAATTGAAAATTATGACCCCCTAAACTAGCATTTTAGAATGAATTAAGACCCAAAAGTCGCATTTACGCGGATACTCGGCCATGGAACTCAGTCGTATCAGGCAAGCCTGTTGAATCCGCCGCAACGAAAAATATACAAAAACTTGCAATTTTGCTTAAACTGAGGCCCTGTACTTGTAATTTTGCTTGAATTAAGACTCAAAAATGTTAATTTTGCGGATATTCGTCCAAAAAACTTGTAATTTCGCTCAAAGGACCAAAAATTGGAGCTACGTGCTGAAATTTCATAGGGTCGGGGGGGGGGGAGCCTTGCCAGCCTACGACGCCAAACCGCCGGCTTGCCTGAGGTCTGAGCCCACAAAAAAACCATTTCAATCCAATGTCACGGATACTTAGCCCCTAATCTGTCAATTTCAACGATATCAAGACCTACAACTTGCAATTTGGACGATATTTCAGCAAGGGAACTTGTAATGTCACTCGATTCGGGCACCCGAACTTGCAAACTCAATGATTGGCGCTTAATGTTACAATTACAGGGCTGTTCGTATAAGGCTATGGGCGCAGTCGGTGTCGGCCACCGGCCAGCCCAAGGTCTGGGCTCACTAAATAATTAAAAAAACTTTCTGCGATTTCGCTTGCATTAAGCCGTGAAACTTGCTTAACTAAAGCCATTAAGAAACCAGGAAACTTTCAATTTCGCGAAATTAAAGTTACATGGATGGTCGTTGGGTTCACCACTCCACGGAAAATCCTTAGCGTCGGGCCTAACAGAACTATTTCGCCTATCACATTTAGCCCCACAAACTGTCCTCCCGCCGCCGCCGAGACGACCGGTTTTTCATTAGAAACTAACAAGCCTGGTATACTATCAAGCATTAGCACTATCAAGTGTCTCAAATCAGTTTTTTCACCGAAAAATTGTCACTTTTAGGTCAGTAACGAGCAAATTCGTCAATTATGTTTACAATGCGGTTTACTCAACAATTTGGTTTCGGAGCAAAGGTCTGAGGGAGCCCAATTCAGGGGCAAAAATTCCATTTTTCTCTCTTCAACAGCACATTTTGGTCCGAAATGACCAGTTTTTGGTTTGTAATTATCAAACCACAGATCCCACCTGTAAAGGGAAATACATTATTCTTTTTTTGGAGCAATGAAGTAACTTTTGCTGTTTCGTGTAGCATAATAACCATTTTTGTGGCCAGCTTTTCAACCGCAAAACTCGCCAAAACAATCTAGTGCTTGTAGCCAAATGTTTAGTGTTCGAAGTGAAATGAAAAAGATAGGTACGGCTAAAGGCATAAATTATGTCACCCAGTGACATATTTTGCTCGGCAACTAGTAATTAGGCTTCTAAAACAAGACTAACCACTATTGTAATGACAGTTTTTCATCAGAAACGTATAACTCGGCCTGGAAACTGTCAAGCGAGTCCTTAAATCTAAATTTGCTGGTCAAACGTGGCTAATTTTTTTTTTTTTTTTAAACAACACCCACGGGTAGGAGGGTTGCCCCCTCGGCACGGAATCCTAGGTGGATTATTGTGCCCCCCCCCCCTGGGTCTGTGAATCTAGTCCAGGATCCCCTTCCCTCTGACAAGGTTTAGGAGGTCCTCGGCTAGAGTTTCGCCGGTCGGAGCATCCTCGAGTAGGTGGGTCCCGAAGATGCTGAGCCGGCGGCCCGCGAGCGCCTCACATTCGAACACGATGTCTACTTCCCCACACAGTCTGCACACCGGGGACTCCGTGATTACCCCGATGCGGTGTAGATGATAACGGAGTTGGCAGAATCCTGTGATAAGGCCTACCACCGTTCTAAGGTCTCTCCGGCTAAGTCGGAGCAGTTTTCTCGTAAGCCTCTTGCACGGTCAACGTGGCTGTGATTCTATCCTCAGAAACTTTTACTTTATCCTAAAATCCTCTCGTTTTGTTCATAAATTGGTAATTTAGCCCAAAAAGACCCCAAAATACGGTCTCAAACAATAAAATGAACGTTTTCCATCATATTAAGCTTACAATTCAACCAGTAAATAGTCGAGTCGCAATGTTAAAACATTCAACTCTGTCGCCCAAATTAAGGCCCCCGATCAGGCTCAGGACATCCTCGGGCGTAATGGATGGAGCGAAACGAGAGAGATAAAGGGCACGCTTTTTCGGTGCCGAAAACGTTTTTCAGACCGAGCTTTTGTCGCCTAACGGCAGGTTCTCGTTTATTCCTCAAGTTTTTATCTCGATGAGCGACTGACTGAGGCGTGGAAGGCTGCCCAACTATCTCCCCAACCCGGCGACCAGATGACGGTTCAGAAGCGACAGAAAAAAAAATTCCTTCCCTTTCTCACACACGTTTCTTGAAGAGAGGTCTTCAAAAAGACTATTTCTCACAGTTAACATTGAAATGAATCGAGTTTTTTTTAAAGCGAATTTTTAAACATTTTGGGTGGGGGTTTGATCACGTCAAAGGTTAGTTATCCTAACCTTTTTATGTTAAGAGGGCATACTAGTACTACCCCTCGCCCATTACCCCCTTACCGTTTTACGCGAAAAGTATTTGGAATATTTCATTTTTTATGGTCTCATATGAAACCTATTAGTCCTGAGACTTGCCCAGCAGAGCCCGAATTTCAATTTTGACTTTCCTCGAATTTTAAATTAAATTCATAACATTACTAGTAATTTTATAAAGTTGATTTAAAATTCGAGGAAAGTCAAAATTGAAATTCGGGCTCTGCTGGGCAAGTCTCAAGACTATAAGGTTTAATATGAGACCATAAAAAATGAAATGTTCCAAATACTTAGTGCGTAAAACGGTGAGGGGATAATGGGCGAGGGGTAGTACTTGTATGCCCCCTTAACCTTTTAGGTTAAGTAAGAGGGGGTAAAACGTGCTTTATTTGGGACAATTTTTCATGTTATTTGTAAACAAAAAATTGCTCAAATGCTTCACAACTAAACATTGACGTCATTTCCCGTCGTACCACCCATCCCCTCCTGAAGAAATTTGAAATTTATTTAAAAATCACCAGACGCATCAATCGAGCTGCAACTACCATTGATTTCCTTCTCTCCACGCGCCAATTTATCGGTATATTTTTCTCCCAAATCGGACATTCATGCAAGTTCCCCCATTAGCAATTTGTCTCAATTTTGACCACGAAAATTAGCATTTTTCAACATTTTAACCACGTACTTGCACCAAGAACAGGACAATAGTGCGCTTTCTCAGTTTTCAGACGCCTAGACCTCCAGAGACAATCGTTGACACTTCCTTTGATGTGTCGAATATCGGTCGTGAACTGCGCTACAAAATCCAAGTGACGAAATTGACGAGGGGACGCCTTTTCTGGTTTTTGCTTGAAAGCGAAAATGAGGGGCTTGTGGTCTGTGAAAATTGTGAGTTGTTGACTCTCGACGAAGTCCCGAAAGTGCTTAACTGAAGCGTAAATTGGCACTGTACCGTCGTTCGGTTTCACTGAGCTTCCGAGAGAAAAACGCTAGCGGTTGGCAGGTACCGTCGGTTTGTTGATGAAGAGCAGAGCCAATGGCAGTATCTGAAGCGTCGACGAAAAGGGTCAAGGGTGAGTCAGGCTTGGGGCGGACGAGAAGGGTAGCGTCAGCGAGATCTTGCAGGCAATGGTCCTAGGCCTCAATCAACTGATCAGTCCATTGGATGAGAGATGTTTCGCTTTTGCTAGTTTTTAAGGCGTCATGAAGCGTGATTTGGGCCCAGGCCGCGCGGCGAATGAAGCGGCGGTAGAAATTTATGGTTCCGAGGAAACGACGCAAGGATTGAAAGGTTGTAGGTCGAGGAGCTTCGGTGAGGGCACGAACACGTTGAGGAAGTGGTGATGTGCCGGACGGTGTGACTCGGAAACCTAAGAAGTCTACTTCGGTTACGCCGAAAACACATTTGTTCACGTTAAGATGGAGTCCGTAGCTCCTGAAACGCTGGAAAACGAGAGTGAGATGCTCCAGATGTTCCGCGGGAGATTTGGAAGCGATAAGCGCATCGTCGAGGTAAACGAAGATGAAGGGAAGGTCGCGAAGTATTTCATCCATGAATCGCTGAAATGATTGACCGGCGTTGCGTAAACCAAAACACATCATCGGAAACTCAAAAAGGCCGAAAGGTGTGATGATGGCGGTTTTTTCGATGTCGGAAGGTGCGACTGGTATTTGGTTGTATGCTCGAAGGAGATCTAGCTTCGAGTAAATTGTCGTTCCGTGAAGATTGGACGTGAAATCGTGAAGATGAGGGAGAGGGTAGAGGTCAGGTTTGGTGACAGAGTTTAGGCGTCGGAAATCACCACAAGGTCGCCAGGTGCCGTCTTTTTTAGGAACGAGGTGGAGCGGACTAGACCAACAAGATTTAGAGGGACGACAGATGCCGAGGTCTATCATTGTTTGGAATTCTGCTTTGGCAGCTTTCAACTTGTCGGGGTGAAGACGTCGAAAGCGGGAACAAACAGGTGGTCCGGTGGTTTCGATTGCGTATTGTGTGGTAGAGATAAACGTGGAAAAGAGGGAGGTTGAACGATCTCAGGGAATTGCGCGAGCAACGCGGCAAACTTGTTCGTCGTGTCACAGAGGTTCAGGCGTGCTGGGTTATTCGACTGTGCAGTTGAAGGATGAACACCAGCGACAGAAAGTTGAGGAGTGCCATCCAACAGACGATGACGACGGAGGTCGATGAAAAGATCGAAGTGTGCCAAGAACTCGGGCACCGATAATGGGGTATGTTACCTCTGTGAGGACGAAGGGCCATCGAAACGAACGGTGAAGACCGAAATCGAGTGAGAGAAAGCGGGAACCATACGTTGGGATCGCAGAACCATCAGCAATAGACAAGGTGAACTTCTGTGGCCCATTAGTTTTTTCGCGGCGCGTGCAGGGAATGACGCTTACGTCGGCGCCTGAGTCGATGAGGAAACGAACTTTGGTTGTTTTGTCGGTGACAAATAGGCGGCGTGTCGAGTTACGGCGATCGCTTGCCGCCACCTGCGATCGGAACATTAGTTTTTTGAAGAAAAGGAACAGGGGGAACGACAGTTTTGAGCTTTGTTACCGAACCTTTCGTGATAATAACAGAAACCTGTTTTTGGGGGTGAAGTGTGTAGTTCTGGTTTGGGACAAGGTGATCTGTAGCGACGGCGTATCAGCGAGGGGGTTGAACGTTGTTCGAGGTCGGTAAGGCGTTGAGTGAGCCGTTGGATCGCGTCGAGAAGGGTGGAAAAAGAAGGTGCGGAAGTTGTGGGTTCGGAAGGGGAAGGTGTTGACTCTGAAGGAAGGAAGTGATGTCGTCCACGATCAGCAGCTTCGACAAATTTGTCGGCTAATTTTGTGAGAATCGGTAAAGGTTCGGAACTGATGGCGAGAATGGATTGGACGGAAGACGGAAGTTGGTGAAGCCACAAAGTTTTGAGCGCGTCGTCAGATATTTGAGTGCCGGCGAGCTCTTTCATGCGCCTCCAAAGTTTTGACGGTTTATCGTCTACAAGTTCAACCTCGTGGAGAAGTTTGGTGAATTTGTGTTCGTCGGTGTCGGTGAAAGCGGAAAGAAGCGCTGTTTTCAGGGCATCGTATTTGTGGGTCGCAGGCGGGTGGTTGATGATGTCACTGACGTATTCGAGGACGTCCATGTCGAGAGTGGAAACGACGTAATTGAATTTCGTAGTGTCCTGAGTGATGCGGTTGGCTGGTAAGTCGTACTGAGCTTCGACTTGGCGGAACCAAAGATCGGGCCGGTGGCGCCAAAACGAAGGTAGCCGAACGGAGACACTTGATATGCGTTGTGGCTCTAGAACCGCGTCGTCATTAGCCGGTTGAGCCATAATACTACGAGCAGGGCTGGGCAGTAATTGAATTACATGTAATTGAATTACGTAATTCAATTACAATTAGTAATTGGTAATTTGTAATTGATAACAACACGCCATTGTAATTGGTAATTATAATTAAAAGCACTTTTTCGAAGTAATTTGTAATTAACAATTACCAATTACATTTCCATCTTCAGAGCCAATATTACTTCGAAAATTCAGCGGGTACTATTTCGCGCCTTACTTGGAGCTTTTGGAGGAGTTTTTGGATGAAATTCTCTGAAAAATAAGAGTTTCAAAGCAATTATGACACGAGCGATATCCTCGAGCTTAGGGTTGCCAATTTGAAATTTGAGAAAAACGGTATACACAAGTTTCAAAGATCGAAACCCCAAACCAGTGGCGTAAGTAGGAATTTGTCCTGGGGGGGGGGGGGTATCAGATTGAAATCTCGTAAGGTTGAAAAGAGGCGGGTAATTTCACATTTTAGTCATCATTCCACCCAGCCAGTACACTCTTGAATCTGGACATCTTGCTGGCCTCATCGTAGCCTCAATCTCTCAGTTAAGGGCGATTTTTGGACTCTACCCGCAAATTAGCGCTTTTCTCAATTTTGGCCGAGTGTATCGTTCTTCTCAATTTCAGCCGCAGATTAGCGGTTTTGCCCCACCCCCTACCATAGCCATGAATTTGCGCATTTTCTCAACTTTAGCAGCAAAGTATCGTTTTTATCCTTGAGCGATGTTTCTTAATTATCCACGAGTTTTGGCGTTTTCCTCAATTTTAGCAGCATATTACCGATTTTTAAATTTTTGTACCAGGGGATTAGCACTTTTCTCAGTTTCAGCTGGAAATTAACGTTTTTCTTAAGTGTTTTCCTCAATATTAGCCGCAAAATAGAGGGACTTTTCACGAATTAGGATTTTTTTGGTTCACCATACGCAATGCATGAGTGATTTTTCTCAGTTTACTCGTGAATTAGCGGTTTCTTCACCTATTGCCACAAATTGGCGTTTTTTTCCAATTTCAGCCTGAAAAGTTAACTTCACCATCCGCAAATTGGCGTATATTCAGTTTTTAGCGCAAATTAGAATTTTTCTCAATTTCAACCGCGAATTAACGCTTTTTAAAAATTGTAGCGGCGACGCGTCGTAGCGTATCAAACCTGTGAATTAGCGAATTTTCTCGATTTCGGTCACAAATTGGCGCCTGGCGCAATTTTAGCTGTAAATTGGCGAGTTTTTCCATTTTTAGCCGCGAATTAGCAATTTTCTCAATTTTTAGGCTTAAAATTAACCTTTTTCTTAATTTTGACCAGGTTGATTATTTTATTTTCTAAATATTACCCACAAATTAGCGGTTTTTAACATTTTACCACCGCATTAGCAATTTTGTATAACTTTTATGGATATAGATTATTGCTTCACAGCAGTTCTAGCCGTGAATTAGCGTATTTTTTAACATTGTACTATAGCCATGCATGAATTTGCCATTTTTCTGAATTTTAGCCACAAAAATACCTTTAGAAGGTGCGAATTTAAATTATAAATGTAAATTAATTTTTTTCAAACCAAAAAATTCACATATATCCATCAATTTCTGTCAAAAAATCATCATTTTCAAATTATAAATTATACGACACTTATTTCGAGAATTAGTGATGTTTCTCAATTTTAGCAGCATGGTAGCGTTTCCAACCCGTGAATCACCTACCGAGTTTTGTCAATTTTTGCCAAGAATTGGCGTTTGAGTCAATTTAAGCTGCAAATTAGCAATTTTTTCCATTTTTAACTGCGAGAATTAGCACTTTTCCCCAATTTGAACCGAAAATTAACGTTTTTCTTAATTTTAGCTGCGCTAATTGGTGATTTTTTCAATTTTTGCCGCGAATTAGTGATTTTCTTCATTTTGTATCCGCGAATTAACGTTTTTCCACAACTTTATATCTGCAAAGTGCAAATTAGCGATTTTTGCCAATTTCAGCTGTGAAATAGCGTTTTGTGCTAATTTTGCGGCCATTCACCATCCTATTCCCTTTTTCATACGCGAATGGGCGATTTTACGCTCAGTTGTGAATTTGCCTGAACGCATCTTTTGAAAGCGTCTTTTATTTGTCAATATTATAGCGTGTTTTCTCAACTTTAACCGCGGGGTTTGCCCAAATACAACACTTTTGCGTTGATTTCCACAATTTATTCGTAGAATGGACTCCATGTACCGCGAATCAGCGATTTTTTTCTTAATTTTAGTCTGGAAGTTGCATCGCGAGACCACGAATCAGCCATTAGCGAATTAGCCAAATTAGCAAACTATTACTGTCCGGGGTTCCCCGTGACAGTTCGCAGGCCGGGATGTGGGGCAAAATTAGCCAAATTAGCAAATTTGATCCCGGTCATTTCGCAACCCTACTCATGCGACGCGTTTGGCATCTTGGGGCTATGCTGTTCCGCTGCTTCCTATCTCGAAGATCTGTTCTGACGTTCGATTGTTGGCTGGACGCACTAAAAAAATGACAGTGAACAAGAGCAAGACGCTTGCGTGTTCCACCAATCCAGCTCTTGGGTAATTGGTAATTGAAAAAGTAATTCAATTACAGTAAATGTAATTTGTAATTATTCGTGGAAGGGAAAAGTAATTGGTAATTTGCAATTAATCCTCTTTTTTGGAAGTAATTTGTAATTAATTACTCAAAAACCTGTAATTTGCCCACCCCTGACTACGAGTGAAGTCGGGGTCACCAGTTGTAAGCGTGTACAAGAAAAACGAGACCGCGTAAGTCAGAGAACGAAAATCTATATTTTTCTAACAAAGAAAAACCTAACAACTGATGTTTTTATGTAAAAATGTGAAGGGACGCCACAATAGTTTTTAGATGAGCCCCTGGGCGGTGCCAACCGCCCCCCCCCCCTAAAGTTGGTACAGCGGCGCTTCGCCTCTAATATTCCCAAATCTAGTGGTTTTGTACTTTAATTTCTTGCGCGATTAACGTCAGATTTTTTTTCATTGCAGAGTCCTTCGAGAAATGGACACGAAAGTGCCGAATGCCGCCATCTTTACCATCAACAAAGAGGACCACACCTTGGGCAACATGATTAGAAAGTGAATTACCGCTGTTATTTTACCAATCAAAGTCTTTTTTTTTTCAACTCTTCCTTTCTCTGTTTTTAGTCAACTTTTGAAAGACCCCAAAGTGCTTTTTGCCGGCTATAAAGTGCCTCACCCGCTCGATCCGAAATTTGTCATTCGAATACAGACGACGAACGAAGACACGCCGCAGAACGTCCTCAAAAGCGCCATCACCGATTTAATTTCGGAGTTGTCGCTTTTTGAAGAGCGATTTCGGGTGAGGAAACAGATCAATCGGTCGAGCGCTTTGAATTATTTTTTTGATTTATAAATGTTTCTCGATTGTCTTCGTTAATTTCAGGAAGCGATCAAGGAAAGAAAAGATAGACTAGACTAGAACGGAACGGTAATTTTTCGCCTTTTTTTTTCTTTATGTTCACGTTGTTCGTATTCATGAGAGGGACATCCCGGGTGGAGACAATCTTAGGCATAAGGCGCCAATTGTTTTGCTCTTCATCCAAGCCGCAGGAAATTGGCTCTTATCGTACTATTTTTTGATTTCAAGTACACTCTCCGTGGCCTTAGGATGTCATTTTCAATATACATACATACCTATCTCAGTGACGGGGCCACGGGTCAACACAAATTTTCGTCTGTACACTTTTATTAACCGATAATCTACAAATTTTCGGTTAATAAATTAACAACATAGTTTGTCGTATGACGAATAAATTATTTAATTTACATTTGTGCAACTTATACGATAAATTAATATCGATTTCAGGTACTAGTAGTTTAAAAACGAATAAGTAGTTAATTACTAACAATCCTTTTCAACATTCCGATTTTCAATGATAATAGGATTACAGGCAAGAACAGTCAAAATTAAAATAAATAAATTTAAATTAATCGATTAAATTTGGAAGACAGCGGTAATAATAAGCAGGACATGTTGATCAAAACGTCTCTTCGTCATTGCAGTCCGCTGTGTCGTGTCCGAACACTTAAAAAACAGAAGAAAGAATAAAAAATACTGTGGACGATGTTTGCCTTTGGGGGAACGCTAAAAATGCTTTATTGTTTTTTTCTTATTTTCCACGGTAATTGATGTTTTTAGGCGCTTTAAATCTCCCAATAATTCGGTGTCACGTCAAAACAAACTATCTATGATAGGGGTGAGGGGGGGGGGGTTATTACTTACCCTCACACGTCTCGCAGTACGGTCGCTGTGTCAACTGCGAAGCCATCGCCGGCTTACGTTGCAGTGGTGGAGACTCGGTCGCTTGCAGAGGGCAATCTTCAGTGTCATGAGCGTCGAACACCTCACATATATCACAGTACAATCGAGGTGCAACTTCCTTGACCCGTTTTCCAATATTAATACTTTTGAAACAAATGAAAAAAACGATGGTTAAATACTTTTTTTTTTAAGTTTTAACACGAGGAACAAGAAAATGAAGTTAAGCCCTTACGGTGTTGATGTTTTCTGAGATTCTTCCAAAGCGGCGACACGAGCCTTGAGAACGTCATTTTTATTTTTCAAGTCAACAATTATCTCGTTGAGAAAATTGACTTCACTCTCCGCCAATTGTTTTTGTTCCATCCAATTATTATTTTCCGCCGCTCCATTTCCATCAGGCGCGCCGCCGCCGCCGCCTGCCAACTGACGAGATTGCAGCTCTCGAATCACAGCTTTCGCTTCGTCCAATTCCAAACGAGTCCTTTCTTTTTCCAATTGGCTCGACTCCAGTTGAGATTCCAAATTCAACAAGTCGTTTGTCACGTGTTTGGTCATTTCGAGTTCCTTTTCGAGCCTGGTTACAGTTCCGAGGCTGTTGCTCAATTGATGAGTCAATCGGGTGATCTCTTCTGTGGACTGAGTGTTGGAACTGTCCGACTGTTTTTTAGCCTGCTCGAGGAGAAGTTTGAGCGAAGTTATTTCCTCTTCCTAGAACATACAAAAATACTATGGTTATTGTAAAAAAAACAAACAATAGAATTTGTAGAAAAACAGAGAGAACTTGTATGAGAAATGATTTTTTTCTCTAAACAAAGGCCAGGAGGGGAAGGGCGGAATAGCCGTGAATTGTGAGTTTCGAGGGATACAAAGAAATGAAATTTGAAGCTTCGAAGGATCAGTAGCCCCAATCCCCAATATTGAAGTTTCAGGGCTCCATAGGCAACGCAACTGAAAGTTTCGGTGAATAATCAGGCGCGAAATGGTTGGATTCGAGATAAAAATTTTGGGGGTAGCCACGACAATGAAAGTTTCAGTGATAAAAGGTAGAAACTGGCAATTTACAACGACAAATAGCCATAAAATTGATGAATTTGGCGAATAATTAGACGCGAAATTACATGTTCAAACCCCGCAAAATTTCCTGCTTTGAAAGGCCCAATGAAGAAAAAAGCTGGCACTGAGAGAACGCCAATTCACGATTTTTGGAGGCCGCAAGTTTGAGAAATAGATCTAATTCGGGGCTAAAAGTGAGAAATGTGCTAATTCATTGCTACCTATGTGAATACGTCGCAAAAGAAAAAGCGTTAATTCACTGCTTAAATTGCGAAAATCGTTGATTTCGCAGGCTAAAATCAAGAAAATCTATAATCCGCGGGGTATCCTAATTTACAGCCAGAATTGACAAAAATTCACGGTTTCAACGGTCACTTCGTTGCTGAAATAAAGTTCCAAGTCATGGCTGAATCAAAAGAAACTGCAAATTCGCGTCTAAAACTGAGAAAAAACGCCAATTTTTGGATAAAAAAGGAAAAATCGCTAGTTCACGGCCGGGGCGTAGCCATGCCTTTGATCTAGCGATGGGCAGCTTGACGTGAGAACAAGTCAAATGCATCCCCATGTCTATAACTCGGTAGCCCATCACAACGCGAGGTAAATCGGCGCGAGAAATCGTCAATTCGACCCCCCAGAAACTGAATTAGCACAGTTGAGGGGTCGTGAGCCGTCAAAACCTAACATCTCTGCTATAAAACTGCCTTTTTTTGCAATCTATTTCGGAATTTCCGTCGAATAACTGAATATTTTTATCCCAGAAAATGATATTTTTTTGGAATTTAAGTCTCCTGGGATTGTAACTGCGGTATTTTAGTCCCCCAAACTGGACTCTTTCAACAAATGGCCGCAAAATCGGTTTTTCTGTAACAAAACAACCGCTGCATTGGGTTTTCTGTAAGCCAGAATGCACCAAAAATGAGCAAACAGACCATTTGCGCGTAATAAAGATGGAAAAACTGTCGAATCGCGCCTTAAAAATTACTGAACTGACTATTTGTTAATTCCCGCTCTAAAAATGTCCGAACTGACTGTAAGAGTCCTAAAAATGGATTAACTGACAATTTGCGCCATGAAAATGCATAAACAAGTGATTCCAGCTCTAAAACTGGCAAAATCAACCATTCGTGCGCCAAAAATGGCCGAACTGACCGCATTTTCGGCTTGACGTACTACACACGTCATATAAATGGGAAACCTGACTCTATGCGCCCTGAAAATGGCCAAACTGGGAAATCAAGCCGTGCAATCGGCAAAACTGACTTGTGTCCTCAAAAAAAAAAAAAAAAAAAAGTTCCGCCTCGAAAATACCTAAACACGATTCCTACCCCTAAAATGGCAAAACTGCCTTTTATTGCACCAATTAAATGGCTGAGTTACAGCCATTCCCGTTCAAAAATGGCCAAATTGTCAATATCCGCTATATAAAAACGGTCCGTTTCGACCCTAAAATAGCAAAACTAACGATTCGTGCCCTGAAAATATCACACTGACTTTTCACGCCCTTAACTATTCAGAGTAAGAGCCGTAAAAATGGTCCAACTGGCTATTCCACGCCCTAAGATTGGCAAAAATGACTCTTGTGTGGCCCATAAATAGTTGAACTGACGATTTGCAGGCCTTAAACTGATGACTACTGTCCTAGAAATGGTTAAACTAAGCCTTGAAAACGTCTGACGAATCATTTGAAGGGATGCTATCATCGCGGTGGCGCCATTTCTGGCCTCGTGCGCACGTTTTTTTTTTTTTTTTTTTTTAGGGGCCGCACAATGGTAGCCTCTCAATTGACAGCCCCAAAGTCCAAATGTGTGGAATTTTTCGCGGGTCTAGTGAAGCCAGCCCGTGGGCTGGCTGGGCTTGGCTGTGCGCACGCTCCGTGGCATAAGGTGAGGGTATTTTAATGCGTGCCTCAGAGACACAGTTGAATCCCTTGAATACTTGCGTATCTTAGAAAGAACATACCCCTCCCAAGAAAAAATCGGCCACTGAAAGGACTTTTCTTTTTAAACAGCTAGCAACTTGACAAGAAATCAGTCAATTTCACTTTCGAAACACTTGAGCCTAAGAAACGGTCAATGTAGAGCCATACGAACACGAACACTGCTAGGAAATCATCAATTATTCACCCCCCCCCCCCCAAAAAAAAACTCGCTATCCATCAAAAACTGGCCCCTCTGCGCGTGTGACCAAAAAATAGCAATTTCACGCAAGAAAATAGTATATTACGATCCAAGTGCGGTATGATGCTCATTACGGTCGAGGGAGACAGGAAGTGCCCGACGTGAAGCCGAGGGCAGTTGTCGCCCGAGATCGTAATGAGTAATACCGCCCGAGTGTTGTACGCTATTTTTTGTACAGCCGAAGTTCATAATTATTATAATAATAGTGAGTTATTGCATAACCGTCTGACGGTTATCGTTAACGGTTATGTGACGTCATGATAAGCGTAAAATTAAAAAATTGAGTTTAAGCGTTAATCACAAACGTTTAAAGACCAGTATGAGGAGGTGTTTTATTAATTTATTTGAAGCAATTAAGTGCATCTATGCCCTACCATGTGTTCATATTTTATTGCAACTATTATTTGCAATAACTCTTTTTCCACCAACATAAACGGCTACGCTTATGGTGACGTCACATAACCGTTAACGTTAAGCGTCAGACGGCTATGCAATAACTCCCTAATAATCATAAAAACCAATCTTTAAAGCTCCGTTCAGAAGCTTTGTGCTATGCATCTGTGGAGTCTCTACGCAACGAAAAATTAATTCCTTCGGAAAATGAAGCATTTTGATAGGTTGCATAGACATCACACAACGAAAACATAGAGCTTGTGAACGGACCTTTACGCCCGGCTGTACAAAAAACAAGTTTTTACGGCGCTGAACTTTAGATTTCGGACCCCTTTGGACTCTGCATATGCCCTCAAACTCAGTGGTTTATATTCAGGGCTGGGCAGTAATTGAATTACATGTAATTGAATTACGTAATTCAATTACAATTAGTAATTTGTAATTGGTAGCAACACGCCGTTGTAATTGGTAATTTGTAATTAGAAGCACTTTTTCGAAGTAATTTGTAATTAACAATTACTAATTCCGATCTTCAGAGCAAATATTATTTCGAAAACGAGTGTACTAATTCGGCGCCTTACTTGGAGCTTGAGAGAAAAAAATGTTTTTGAATGAAATTCACTGAAAAATGAGAGTTTCATAGTAATTATGACACGAGCGATACCCCCGAGCGCCCCCAGCCCTCCGAGCGTAGGGTTGGCCAATTTGAAATTTGAGAAAATCGGTACAAAAGTTTCAAAGATTAAAACCCCCAACACATTGCGTCCCGGGACGCCCCTGGCCGGGACGCAGAGGACAAAATTAGCCAAACTATGACTATGCGGGGTACCCCGGGACAGTATGCACTTGACATCTTGGCAAGCATTGAGGCTATGCTGTTCCTACTTCCTATCTCAAAGATCTGTCCAGACCTTCGATTGTTTGCTGGACGCGCTAAAGAAATGACAGTGAACACGAGCAAGACCAGTGGCGTAGGTAGGAATTGTCCTGGGGGGAGGGGGATCCGATTGAAATTTCGTATGGGTGAGGGGAGGGAGGTAATTTTACATTTTTGTCATCATTCCACCCAGCCAGCACACTTTTGAATCTAGACATCTTGCTGGCCTCATAATTGCCTCAATCTCTCAGTTAAGGGCGATTTTTGGACTTGACCCGCAAATTAGCGCTTTTCTCAATTTTGACCGAGTGTATCGTTCTTCTCAATTTCAGCCGCAGATTAGCGGTTTCGCCCCACCCCTTCCCATAGCCATGAATTTGCGCATTTTCTCAACTTTATCAGCAAAGTATCGTTTTTTCCCCGTGAGCGATGTTTCTTAATTATCCACGAGTTTTGGCATTTTCCTCAATTTTAGCAGAATATTACCGATTTTTTTATTTTTTTTACCAGGGGGTTAGCACTTTTCTCAGTCTTAGCTGGAAATTAACGTTTTTCTTAAGTGTTTTCCTCAATATTAGCCACAAAATAGAGAGACTTTTCACGAATTAAGATTTTTTAGGTTCACCATACGCAATGCATGAGCGATTTTTCTCAGTTCACTCGCGAATTAGCGGCGAGAATAAATAAATTGGCCATAAATTGGCGCTTTTTTTCAATTTCAGCCTGAAAAGTTGCCTTCAGAAACCACAAATTGCGTATATTCAGGTTTTGGCGCAAATTAGAATTTTTCTCAATTTCAACCGCGAATTAGCGCTTTTTTAAAATTGTAGCGGCGACGCGTCGCGTCGTAGCGTTACAAACCTGTGAATTAGCGAATTTTCTCAATTTCAGTTACAAATTGGCGTCTGGCGCAATTTTAGCTGTAAATTGGCGAGTTTTTCCATTTTTAGTCGCAAAATTGGCAATTTTCTCAATTTTTAGGCTTAAAATTAACCTTTCTCTCAATTTTAACCAGGCTGATTATTTTATTTTCTAAATATTACCCGCAAATTAGCGGTTTTTCTCATTTTACCACCACATTAGCAATTTTATATAACTTTTATAGGTATATATTATTGCTTCACGGCAGTTCTAGCCGTGTATTTTTAAACATTATACTATGCCATGCATGAATTTCCCATTTTTCTGAATTTTAGTCACAAAAATGCCTTCAGAAGGTGCGAATTTAAATTATAAATGTAAATTTCTTTTGTTCAAACCTTTTTCAGACCAATAACGTTACATCTATCCAACCAATTCTGTCAAAAAATCATAATTTTTAAACTATAAATTTCACGAAACTTAATTCGAGGATTAGTGATGTTTCTCAATTTTAGCAGCGAATTTTCGCTTTTTCTAAATTTTGTGGTTAGCGTTTCCAACCTGTGCATCACCTACCGAGTTTTGTCACTTTTTGCCATGAAGTGGCGATTGACTCAATTTAAGCTGCAAATTAGCAATTTTTAGTGCATTTCATTCAAAAAATGCACTATTGGTCTCGCCCTGTTGGTCGCACATATGGGTTGTGATACTTTTTTTTCACGTTTCAGAACCCCTAGAACACGAATCCGAGGTCGGTTCGATTTGCTGTATACAGGGTGTACAAAAAGCGACTGGACAGAGAAAAACCAGTGAAGGGGCAACTGATTTCTGATCGAAATGACTATTTGCAGTTTTCCGAAATTCCGCTTTGTTTCCGAGATATCCGCCATTTTCTGATTTTTTCAGAAACAGCTTGTTGCACACGCAGTAATCGAGGCAATGGCAAAACTGATGAGCCCATTGGAAAGATCACACAATTTTCTATTTAAAGAGCCTATTTTTTTTCCAGATCAGACGACATTTACTACGTTTTGAATCAGCTTATTGGCGAAAAAACGTAATTTTCTGACGACATCATCGTATCACCAATACTTCCGGAATTAAGTTTCTTCGCTAATAAGCTAATTCAAAACGTAGTAGATGTCGTCTGATCTGGATAAAAATAGGCTCTTAATAGGAAATTTTGTGCTCTTTCCAATGGGCTCATCATTTTTGCCATTGCAACAATTATTGCGTGTGCAACAAGCTGTTTCTGAAAACATCAGAAAATTGCGGATATCTCGGAAACAAAGCGGAATTTCGGAAAAGTGCAAATAGTAATTTCGATCAGAAATCAGTTGCCCCTTCACTGGTTTATCTCTGTCCAGCCGCTTTTTGGACACCCTATATACAGGGTGAATCCGTATAAGTGTGACAAAAATTTTTGGGTAAAACTACGTTAAAAGTGGAGTAAAATGGTACCTTCGGAAGTGGCATACGTCCATCCGTTCCGGAGTTACGATTTTTTTTGTGTTTTAAAAAGTAACCCATACTTCCTTCAAAGAAGCTGCAATTTCTCGGCTTACATCGCACCGAATCCAAAAAGTGATGCCATTTTCGGAAACTACGGAACATTTCCTTTAGAATAGAGGCCATTTTATTGCTTGAAATAATCGTCAACACCCAGAAATCTGGCATTTTTTCCATAAATTTACGTGGCCTCCAAAATTTGTCCGTTTTACGAAAAGTCGCTGTACCCAAACGACTTCCTTAACAGACTTTCGATGTATCACAAAAACTTCTCCGTCTTATAAGCTTCCTTTTGGCGTGTTCACATTTCATGTTACCACTGACGTTTCTCACGAAAACGTCACGAGAATGCACAAAAACCGTGTTTTTACGGAACTTGGGCCACTGCCAACGGTATTCGTGAAGGGTGCAGGAATATCGGCAACAAGTGAGAACAGGATATCTTACCATGGAGAAGGCAAGACTAATTCAATTTGACCCCCCCTCCTAGTGATTCATTAAATTGTCGCCATTCGGGGGGGGGGGGATCGAATGCCGTTTGCCTAAGATATCTTCTCCTTCCTGAAATATCCTGTCCTCCCTTTCTAAAACAGTATTTTCATAGAAAAATATAGGCAGTTGACTATGTGCCAAGTGCCAACAATATCCGTGAAGGTTGCTCAGTAATGGATGAGGGTGGGGGTCAAATTGAATGTCTCTTGCCTGCGATATCTTCTGCATGGTAAGATTTTCCGTTCTCACTTATTGCCAATCATCCTGCACCCTTCACGAATACCCTAGGCTATGGTCCTTGTTCCGTAAAAACACGGTTCTTGTGCATTCTCGTGACGTTTTCGTGAGAAACGTCAGTGGTAACATGAAATGTGAACACGCCAAAAGGAAGCTTACAAGACGGAGAAGTTTTTGTGATACATCGAAAGTCTGTTGAGGAAGCCGTTTGGGTACAGCGACTTTTCGTACAACGGACAAATTTTGGAGGCCACGTAAATTTATGGAAAAAATGCCAGATTTCTGGGTGTTGACGATTATTTCAAGCAATGAAATGGCCTCTATCCTAGAGGAAATGTTCCGTAGTTTCTGAAAATGGCATCACTTCTTGGATTTGGTGTGATATAAGCCGAGAAATTGCGGATTTTTTAAAGCAAGCATTGATTAACTTTTTAAACACAAAAAAAATCATAACTCTGGAACGGATCGACGTAGGACACTTCCGAAGGTACCATTTTACTACACTTTTAACGTAGTTTTACCCAAAAATTTTTGTCACACTTATACGGATCCACCCTGTATACACATATACAGGGTATTCGAAAATTCGATGCTCAGCCGAAAAGTGGTCATAGTACAGCTGATTTGTGGTCGAAATCACTAAATTCACTTTTTCGGAATTCAGCTTGGTTTTCGAGTTATTCCACCATCTTTAATTTTTTCGCGGGGCTATATTTTTTTTGAAATACTTGCTCCCGGCCACTCTAGAATAAATTCTAGCCCAAAACTAATTGGGTCATTCGAAAGAGCGCACAATTATCTTCAAAATGACTGTATTGTATTATGAATTTGCCCATTTTTTCAGGGTACTAACACTGCTGGAAAGTGATATTTTTTCATCTTTGTATCTTTCCCTTGTTTTTCAGCTGCGATTTTCTCCCACTCCTTAGAGGAAAATATTTTTTTGGGTTTATTGGAAAAACTTCCTCATTTTGTTAGCTTTCAAATGGAGTGCAATAGTCCCGGGATTTTACAAGTATTCGCGAAGAAGTAGCTGTTTGAAGAGTAAAAACCGATGGGCTTTGTGAAGAATAACAGAACTTTTTTAGAGGAGAAGTATGTTTTGAAGCCAGAGTTGGTGAGGTGAGAGACAGGGACCTCTTGGAGTGTCTGAATGTAAGCTAATAAATTACAAAAAGTATAAGAATAGCAAAGATAATATTAAAGTAATTGAAAAAACAGCCGATATTCGGAATTAGTGATAGGTAATGAATGAGGGGAACGATAACCAATTGAGCCAATTGTTCTCCTTGTGTGAAAAGGGACATCAACCAGGAATTTGGCGATGTTTTTGTGCATTACAAGAAGACGTAATCGTTGAAACAATCGCGAAAAATGAAATGCCAAAGAAGTTGCATTTTCATCATTCCTATAAGCACATTCACTCGAAACTGGTGTTGGTAATGTATTGAGTTCGTGGAATGGGGATTAAACCCCCAAGACATGGGAACTTCAGCAATTTTAAGTCCCTCATCGGGGTGATCCCTCAGATATCTCCTTAACCTAAAACGTCGAGGTATGACGAACAGAAAATCATTCACGACTCATTCCTCATCAGTAGATTCCTATACACCGAGTATTTGCGGTTCTGCTCTTTTTGAGCGCATTGAGGACGTTTTATATCCGTTGAGAGACCAGTGAAAGTATTTCTGCGTTACTACTAAAAACTCATCCAAATTCTGTTTTACGAAGGCAGCGCCGAATCTTGGTTGATGTCGTTCTACACGTATGGAGGAACATTTGGTTTCAGATGAAGGGTCGCCCTTTCCACAACGAACGGCACTTCGCACTTTCTCCTCATTCTTAATCACTTTTCCTCATTCTTAATCACTTTTTCCTTAAACATTGGCTGTTTTTTTCAATTATTACTTATATTATCTATGCTGTTCTTGTAATTTATTAACTTACATTCAGACATTCTGAGAGGCCCTGCCTCTCCCCTCACCAACTCTGGCTTCAAAACATACTTCTAATCTAAAAACGATCTCTCATTCCCCATCAAAGCCCATCGGTTTTTACTATTCAAACAGCTACTTCTTCACGAATAGTTGTAAAATCTCGAGGCTATTGCACTCCATTTGAAAGCTGACAAAATGAGGAAGTTTTTCCAATAAACCCAAAAAAATATTGTCCTTTAAGGAGTGGGAGAAAATCGCAGGTGAAAAACATGGGAAATATACAAAGATAAAAAAGCGTCACTTTCCAGCAGCTTTAGCGCCCTGAGGAAATGACCAAATTCATAATACAACACAGTCATTTTAACGAAAATTGTGCGCTCTTTCGAATGACCCAATTAGTTTTGAGCTAGAATTGATTCTAGAGCGGCCGGGAGCAAGTATTTCAAAAAAAATATAGCCCCACGAAAAAATTAAAGATAGTGGAATAACTCGAAAACCAAGCTGAATTCCGAAAAAGTGACTTTAGTGATTTCGACCACAAATCAGCTGTACTATGACCACTTTTCGGCTGAGCATCGAATTTTCGAACTATATATATGACCCCTCGCTTGTTAGCAATTTTTGACTTAGGGCAACCAAATTTGGTCTAAAAATCAATAGCGTGAATATCTCGGACGAGTTCGTGATCCAGGTGAATCGGTCCACGGGAACGGTGTGAAAGAGGGGTTTGAATTAGTTGAAAATTCGCTACCGCACGGCTGTTGCTGCGATTGCCCCCAAAATTGACTCGAATAATGAGAAATGAACGCGCTTTCGTATGAGACCCTAGTGAACCAAATCCGTTAATATGGCAGGGGGGTTCACGGCGGAGGGGAGCTATTAAATTAACGCTATGCCTTACTGGACCACCCAATTACCAAAAAATGTCATTGACATTGTATTTTGAGCCGTCTCTTTTATTTGATTTGCCTACAGCCTAATAAATCTTGAGTGAAAAATCCTGAGGTGGGCCAAAAAGGGAGGAACAAAAAAAAATTTAAAAAAAAATGTTTTTTCGGATTCGAACCCAGGCACTCCGCATTCCGCAATGGTGAAATAGTGACATACCATTTAACCTAATTTAACTGATCTGAAAATTAACGTAATCTGAAAAAAGTTTTGTTCCGACAGCAGCCTGTCGGGAAAAGTGCATTTCATTCATGCGACAATCGAGTCGAACCTCATGAGTTAGAACGAGATCAATCAATTATGAATGAAATTTAGGCCGGGATAAATATTATAATTGCAAATAACTCCTCTAACAAGAGTCCGCCTTCCCATATCGTATAGGCAACCAAACCGACTCTGTTTCATTTTTCATTTTCATAATTTTGTTCCCCCTCAGTTGGTGCCAAAAAAGGGGCCTGCGGTAAAAAGAAACACGATTTCATGATTTTGACTTTCTATACCACGGCCTAAATGCCATTCATAATCGATTGATATCGTTCTAACTTATGAGGTTCGACTCGATTGTCGCATGAATGAAATGCACTTTTCCCGACAGGCTGCTGTCGGAACAAAACTTTTTTCCATTTTTAACCGAGAATTAGCACTTTTCCCCAATATGAACTGAAAATTAACGGTTTTCTTAATTTTGGCTGTGCTAATTGGTGATTTTTTTTTAATTTTTGCCGCGAATTAGTGATTTTCTTCAATTTGTATCCGTGAATTAACGTTTTTCCACAACTTTATATCTGCAAATTGCAAATTAGCGATTTTTCCCAATTTCAGCTGTGAAATAGCGTTTTTTGCTAATTTTGCGGCCATTCAGCATCCTATTCCCTTTTTGATACGCGAATTGGCGATTTTACGCCATTTCAGTGTGAATTTGCCATTTTTGTCAAATTTAACCCGAAAGCGTCTTTTATTTGTCAATATTATAGCGTGCTTTTTCAACTTTAACCGCGGGGTTTGCCAAAATACAACACTTTTGCGTTGATTTCCACAATTTATTCATAGAATGGTCTCCATGTACCGCGAATAAGCGATTTTTTTCTTAATTTTAGTCTGGAAGTGGCATCGCGAGACCATGAATCAGCGCTTTTTAGCAGCTATAGCCGCGAATATTACCGATTTTTGTCTGATAAAGGGTCCGGGGCGAACTCCTCCCCCCCCCAGACCTTGGTACACTACTGCGTTGGGTCTCAAGTCCAAGGAAAAAGCTGGACGTACTCGGACCTTTTCGGGCTGCTTTGAGTCCAGAAAATCTGCTAAACCTAACTTCAACGTGAAACGCTCATTTTTGGAGATTTTATGGGGCTCTTCGTTATGGTACTAGTGCTCCTTCCTTCGTATACTTGTTGCTCTTGGGGGGGGGGGGGTCTATCCCCCATATCCTCCCCGTACCTACGCCCCTGAGCAAGACGCTTGCGCGTTCCACAAACCAAGCTCTTAGTAATTGGTAATTTTTAATTAATCCTCTTTTTGGGAAGTAATTTGTAATTAATTACTCAAAAAACTATAATTTGCCCACCCCTGCTTGTTTTATCGCTTATACTCCATTTCTATTTTGATCCGCAAATCGGCGTTTATCACAATTTGAGCCGGGAATTAACCGGTTTTCTCAGATTTAACCGCGAATTAGAGGTTGGTCTTGGCCAAATGCATTCGCGAATACACGTTTTTTTCGCCGTTTTAGCCGCTTATTAGTGCTTTTTCACAATGTTATCCGCGAATTTTGCGTTTTCTTTCAGTTTTTAGCCACGCGCACTAGCGCGTTTTCTCTATTTTTGCCGCGAATTAGACCTGTTTTTCCATTTTAACTGCGATTGAGCCTCGAAGTTTTCGAAGCGCGATTTAGCGATTTTCTCAATTACGGCCGCAAATTAGCTTTTTTCTTCATTTTATAGCTGCGATTCGGTGTTTTTTTTTTGTAGCTACGAATTAGAGCTTTTCCGCTATTTTCGCCGCGAAATTTAGCGCTTTTACCAAACTTTTTTCCGCGTACTCCTCCCCCCCCCCCAAGATTATCCGTCTATTAAAGGCCTATACAAACTTGGGGTTAGCGTATTTTTCATATTTTAGCCGCGAAGTTGCCTTGTGATGCCTCAAAAGGCTTGAATTGGTGTATTTTACTTAATTTTAGCGGGAAATGTACACTTAACAAGCCCCGCTTATTAGCCGCGAATAATCAACGTTATAAAACTAGAAAATCCCTAGTTTTTCATCCGGCGGCCCCCCCCCCCCCCCCTGGATCCACGTGAACCATTTTAATTGTGATAGGATAAACGACGTGTTAAAATTATAATGCTCGTTCGTGCTCCCCATCCCCCACCCCTCGACTGATCTATTAAACGGTAAAATGAAATGAAAAATTCTTACTTTGGATTCCATGGAAGCTGCCAGTTCACTTCGCGCCGTTTCAATCGCTTTCCACTTATCCTCAAGCGACAGATTTTTCTCTTCTGCGTCTTTGAGTGCCTTTTGCAGTTCCGACTTTTCTTCGTTAGCCCCTGTCACAAAAAAAAAATCATTAAACACGATGATAAATTGATTTAAATTGGTTGAACTCACTTAGAATGTTCTTTTCAAGAGACCTGTATGCCTCGTCTTTCGCTTCAACGTCGCTGCCTTTGGCGGCTAAGGTGTTTTCGAGGGTGCCGATTTGATTTTTTAACTCGTCTATCGAAATTAAATGAGACTGAATTTCCTTGTTTTTCTCATCCAGTTGATTTTTCATCGAGTTCAGGGCGGATGCGTTGTCCGACGTCAGTGACTCTTTTTCCTCGAGAAGTTTAGCCGATCCGGTTTTGATTTCCTCCAATTCAATGGAGAGCCGAGAGTTTTCTTTTTTCAATTCAATCAAAGCCGAGTCAAGTTTTTCTTTCTCGTCTGTTTCCGTTTTGAGACTGGACTCAAGCATTTTCATTTTACTTTTAAGCGATTCTACGGAAATTGTTTCAACTTCGAAATTTTTGTTGGCTTCTAGCAGTCGAGCGTTTGTTTCATCGTAGAGCCTTTTAAAGTTGTCAAGTTCGTCGAGAACTTTCTTATGGCTGACTTCGACTTCCTTTTTGGCGTCTTCGGCGAGTCGAACTCGAAGATTGAGCTCCTCTTTTTCTTTTTTATCAATTTCACCCAATTTGACCAGCTCGGAAATTCTACTTTCGAGTCCGGAAAGTGTCTGTTTGAAGTCATTCTCCTTCAATTGACTCTCCTGTACGATGCTTAATTGATTTTTCAAATTTATCGCCAGTTTCTCATTTTCTTCCAAAACACTGTCCAGTCGTTGTTTCACTTCCTGTTCGGCGTTTTGAGCCAGTCGAATCGTTTCCGACGACGACTCCTTCAAGGAATCGAGCTCCTTTTGTTTCTCCGCTAATTTACCGTTGATTTGGTTGAGTCGAGTCGTTGAATCGGATGATGAGTTCATTTGCTCACTGATTTCTATTTCCTACGGGGAAAATTGTGGATGGGTCAATAATAAAACAGTTAGGGGAGGGGGAATATTCCGGTATATTTACCAGTTTGTTCTTGTCTGCTGTTAGTTCTAAACAACGATTTTCTGAACCCTCAAACCGCCTTTGGAGGTCGCCCAATTGGAGTTCAAGACGCTGGATTTCACTTTTCCTGGACTTTTCTTCTTCCTCATAAGCTTTAAGTTTTCCTTCAGCCACTGAAATATCACATACTCACAATTGTATCACATACAAAATGCAATAAATTTAAACTTACGCTTGATACCTCGCTGAAGATTTTCGATTTCATCGATATTTGTTGCCAGACAATTATCTTTCTCCTTGATTGAAGACTCTGCCTCTATAAGTTTCACTTGATAAGTTCCTAGCTCGTGAGCTTTGCCCTGATATTCTTCGGACAATTTCGCACGCTCAGTCTGAACGTCACTCAACTCTTTTTTTAAATCTTCGACCTGAGTTTCGACTCGCTTCAACTCAACTTCTTTGGAAGACAGCTCCGCTTCGTGAATTTTTCGAGCGCTCTCAGCTTCCAGTTTCATTTGTTCGACGACTTGATTGAGTCCGTCGATTTTATTAACCAGATCCTGACCGTTTGACGAAGAGTCTCGTTGAAGTTGAGCGAGAGACTCTCTGGTAAGTGCCAGGTCTTTGACTAGGAGGGCGTTATTCTTCTCAAGATCATCGGTAATAGTTGATTGTTTGTCAAGTTGAGCTTTGGTTTCTTCGAGTTGTGCCATGATTCCTTCGATTTCTTTATTTTTCCTTTCAATATCAGAGCACTGAGCCTTCACCGTTTCCTTCAAACCGGTAATTTCATTCTCGAGGCTGACGATACTCGCTTTGTATCTTTCGTCCGATGATTTGGTTTCATTTTTGATGGATTCCTCTCGATTTTGAAGTTCTTCTTTTAATTTATTGATCGTATCAACGTATTCTTCTTGTCGCTCCTTCATTTCTTTCAAAGTGGCGTACAAGTTTTCCATCTCTTTCGAGGTTTTTTCAAGTTTTTCAGTTTTTTCGTCAACCTGCTTTTCAATAGCAGTCTTATCCGAAACAACTGCTTTCACCTGAGCCACTAATTTGACATTTTCTTCGGTGATTTGCACTATTTTTTTATCAAGTTCAATTCTAGCCTTTTCCAGCAAGGTGTAGCTTTCATTTAACCGGTGATTTTCACCGTCCATTTCAAGTCGAAATTTCTCGGCGTCTCTCAACTCTTCTTTAAGTTGTTCGATAGTCCGTTCTAAAACCGCTGAATTCTCACTTTTATCCATTTCAATATCCTTCATTAACGTTTCCAAGTTATTTTGAGCTTCATTGTAGTTGGCTTCCATTCGATTCGCACGATCCATTGTATCGATCAGCTCCTGTTTCAGCTCATCGGTGCATTTCACCTTTTCAGCTTTGACCATTTCCAGTTCTTCGTTAAGCGTCGAAACGACACATTGTGTTTCCAACAACTGATTGGAGAACGCTTCGAGTTCTCGACTTTTATTTTGTTCATCCTGAAGAAGTTTCTCAAGGGTTCGAATCTTGTCGAGGTTTTTCTCATGAGCGACCTTGTTAAAGATTTGTTGTAAAAACAACAAGAAAAAAAACATTCTCACTTAAATTTACTTACCTGGTAGTCCGATTTTGAAATCGTTTCTTCTTCGGCTCTGAACTGAACGTCTTCGAGTTGCGTCACCAAATCAGCTTTCTCCTTTTCCACTTTCGATAAACTGGCCTGCATTTCTGACAGCCTGGCGATAATGGAAAATTTGTACTGTGGAAGGGGCAAAAATTGTTAGCGTTTAGACGTCGAGAAACGAGATTTAAAACGAAAAAAAAAAAAAAAAATTACCGCGTCATATTCAGTACGAAGAGCAATTAATTTTCTTTCCGCTTCTTCCGTTTGCTCAGCGGCTTTAGTTAAACTCGATCGACCTAATTCTCGTTCTTTTAGCAATCGGGCAATTTGGTCGTCTTTACTTCTGATGAGTTCCTGAAACAGAGAAGTTTCATTAGCACAACACTTTGAAATATAAGGCTGAGACGCCGTCGGTTAGAACCCATTGTGGCCAGTCACGTTACCCGTGCCAAGTCAAACGCTGTGGTTAAAAACGGCATTATTTATTCGTAAATTCCTAATTAATACTAACAAAGTGTCGTTAGCTAGGTACCAACTAAATTCACCCGATATTACGGATTGAACCATTTTGGTAGGGTACAATAATAACAATGGCAAATCGCATCTCTAAAAGGCAAGAATTTCAGTTATCGAGTGTTCTGTCCCGTGAAAAGGCAGGGAGGGGAGGATGAGGGGAGGGAGATCACCCAAAGTAAAGTCGAGATTCAACCACAGCAATGGTCCAACCACACCAGAGATCCAACCACAGCAGAGGTGCAACAGTAGCCAAGGCCCCCTCCACACCAGAGACCCAACTACTCCGGAGGTCCAACCACACGAGAGATCCAACCCAAAGGTCCAGCCACGGTAAAGGTCCCACCTCAGCAAAGCCCTATAACCCACAGTTTGGACGACCCACCACAGTAAAGGTCCAACCACACCAGACATCCAACCACCGCAAACCTCTAACCACCGTTAGAGCGACCCACCACAGTAACGTCCCAACCACAACGTCTCCAGCCCTCGTTTCACCCTTACGGTGCCTCCAAGAGAATATGAAAGACTTTTGAGAGCCTATGAACGCCTTCGAGAAACTAGGACAGCCACTGAAAGCCTACAAAAGTCTATAAGAGCCTTAAAAAGCCTTAGAAGAGAGCTTAGCTAGAGCTTGGTCAGAGCTTTTTGCGGGACGAACTGTGGTTCGTTGCTTTACTGCGGTTTGCAGCTTTGTTGTGCTCAGAGCTTTCCTGGGGTCAGAAAATGTGCTGTGGTTCGGCCTTGTTTGTGGTTAGAGCCTTGGATTTCGAGCTTTGCTGTGGTTACAAAATTCGCTGTGTGTGCAGCTTTGCTGTGGTCCTGCCCTTGTGTGTGGTTGGAGTCTCAATGTGGTTTCGAGCTTTGCTGTGGTCAGGGCCTGGCTTTGGTTCGAGCTTTGGTGTGGTTGGGCCTTGTTTATGGTTGGAGTCTCAATGTGGTTTCGAGCTTTGCTGTGGTCAGAGCTTTGCAGTCGTTGCGGTATTTGCTGTAATTCATTGCTTTGCAGCTTGTTTGCGGTCAGAGTTTTGCTGTGGTCAGAGCTTCGCTGTGGTCAGAGCCTAACTTTGGTTGGGCCTTGTTTGTGGTGGTTGGAGTCTTAGAGTAAATTTGAGCTTTGCTGTGGTTACAAAATTTGCTGCATCGTGGTTTGAAATTTTGCTGTGGTCAGAGATTTTTGGCGAGAGGAGCTTGGCTGTGGTTTGGAGCTTTGCTATGTTTATAGTTTTTCTGTGTTGGGCCGTCTTTGTGGTTTGGAGGTTTGAGGGGTTGGGGCTTTTCTATGGTTTAAAAATTTTGCACTATAGTGGTCATACGACATAAAATTATTGGTGGGAAGGGGAGGGTTTCTGTGAAAGTGCCCCGTTGAGCACCCCAATGCCTCGGGGCCTTGGCCTTGCGGGCGGGCGGGGGGGGGGGTCTGTCCCCGGACCCGAATGTTGCTTCTATGACCCTGCAAGTACGCGGCTAAAACTTTGGCTCAACCACGGCTAAAATGCAGAAAGACGCTCATTTTCAGCTGAAATGAATAAAAAGCGCTAATTCATACAATTGAGAAAAAAGGTGGCAGAAAAAATAGGTACCTATCATTGCTAATTCGTGAATAAAATTCGGGAAAAGTGCTAATTCGTGGCTAAAAGGCGAAAGCATCAATATTTCACGGTTAAAATTGATTTTAAAAAACGCTCATTCTCAGTTTAAAATGAGGAAAAACGTTAATACGCTTTTGTAAAGTTGAAAAAGCGTAATTCCATGGCTAGAAGTAAAACAAAAATCGCTTATTCGCGACTTAAATTGAGAAAAAGCGCGAATTCGCGGCTGTAGTTGAGAAAAAGCCGCTCATTTGAAGCTAAAATTGAGAAAACGAGAGACATGCTCAAAGAGAGACACAAAGAGGATGGCCTCAGCCAGGTCGAAACTGGTCCGTAATAAAATGAAAATTTGTAGTGAGTCGTATTGCAAAGGAACTCCATCACATCTCTCATCTATCGCGCTAAGTGCGATAGATAGAACGACCAACAAGAACTCACTACATAGAATCGTACGGCTGTCTCGGTAACATTTTCACGCATGCTCACCGCGGGTCTCCAAAGGGCTTTATTACTTCTTCACTTCACGCCCATCTCTGGCCTTTGGTTTCCCTTGTAATCCGTAAATTGGGTCAACGCCGACATATTCATTGTGACCTTTCTTGGCAAACTCGGGTTACACGCTTTCAACTCTGAGCGCACGTTCTGAATCGATTCATGGAGAACCAAGCGGAATCGCTGGTCCTCGCGTCGTTGGATTGAGCTGTCTGATCCTCCCAATTGCTTCCACGCGACCAAAGGTAATTGGAGGCATTTGGAAATTCTGCGTACCTCGGCATGCGGAAAGTCTTCGAACCTCAAAAGACCGTAATGTACGCGATCTCACGCGCATGTCCTGCGCGATGCTACGGTCGCTTTGTACACCTCTGATATTTATTTATTTTTTAAAAATAATTTTGTAATAATTAAATTCCTTGAATCGATCCCCCCACCCACCGCCAGGATCCTGGCCTGGCTCAGAGGACGTTCATTTCTACGTCTCACAGCTCCCGGGTGCAGGAAAAGTCAAATTTTAGCCAAATTTAGCCGCGAATTTCAACTTTCTCTTAAATTTTAGCGGCGAACCAGCGTTTTTATCCCATGCTATCGATTTTTCTGTATTTCTGCCACGAATTAGAGTTTTCCCCCCATTCCTTCGCGGCAAATTACCGATTTTTTACCTTTTCAGCAGCGAATTAGCACTTTTTCTTCACTTTTAACTGCAAATTAGCGTTCTTCTTAATTTTAGCCGCGCTAATTAGTGATTTTTCTCAACATTGACCGCAAGTTAGCGGTTTTTGCCTCGCATTATCACTTTTACAGCTATTGATAAGCGCTTTTTCTCAGTTTCAGGTCCAAAGTTTGCCTTCAGAAACGACAGATTTGTGTTTTCCTAAATTTCAGCCGCGAATCAGCGTTTTGCTAAATATGAGCCGGTTATTTTCGTTGCCACTGCGAATTGACATTTTTTCTTGACTTTTCTCTTAATTTTATCCATAAAGTGGCGATTAGTCTCAATTTTAGCGATTCTTTCCAGTTTTATCCAGCCAGTTCAGTATTTCAGCCGCTAATTAGCGGTTTTTGACCATTTCATTAGCGATTCGCGATTTTTCTCATCTTTTTAGTTATTTAAATAGCGATTTTCTCAATTTTTGCCGTGGATTAGCGTTTGTCTTTTGGCTAATTATGTATTCTTCAAAATTTCCGTCGTGAAATTAGTGTTTTTCAAAAATTTATTTAATGAATTAGCGGCTTTTCTCAATAGTATCAGCAAATAGGCGATTTTTTGCAATTTCAGGTGCGAATTTTTCAGTTTTTTGTTCATGTTTTTTTGTTTGTTTTTTTTTTTTGTCAAGTTTAGCTGCGACTTTTTTTCACTTTTATAGCTTTGAATTAGCGTTTTTTCTGACCCTTTTAAGCCTTTTTTGGCCTTTTTCCGCTTGCAAAAAACCAAATACCGGGGCACGTATCAATTCAATCAAAGAACCGCAAATTAGCGGTTTTTTTTTTTCATTTTAGCCAAAAAGTGGTAAGCCTATACTCCACAAATAAGCGATTATTCTCAACTTTAGTCTGGAAGATTCATAGAGACACCGCGATTGAACGCTTTTAAACAGTTTTACAGCTTTTTCACAAATTTTTGCTGTGTACTTGCCCCAAGAACAGCGTATTAGTGCGCCTTTTCGTCTGTTTCCGCTTACGGTTCTAAACAAAACTGAGGATCACCGTGTTTTTCTCTATTTTAGCCGCCAAGTTACCCCCCTAGAAGGCGCGAATTCTCTCAATTTGAGCCTTCAGATAGCGCTTCTGTGGGTCAAATCGGATATTCTTCGACAATATCTTAGCTGATCATGATCACCTGTTACGTTCAATTCCAACCTGGGTCGGACGGACTCTGACAATCGTCGAAAGAAGCCAATATCGCAGTCCGACAGCATACCAAAAGATTTTCAGGGGGCCCGGGGCGATCCCCCTCCTCCCCTTGCCACTACCACGGGACGCTACTGATTCACGGACAAAAGTGAGAAAAAATGCTAAATGACGGCCTAAATTGAGACGAATACCTAGCTACTTCGCGGCTTGAGTGTGGAAAAAGCGCTAATTAGAGGCCTCGAAGTACGGAAAATACAATTGTCGGCATCCGGAGGCAATTTCATGGCTCAAACTGAGAAAAAGCGCTAATTCATAGCTAAAATCGAAAAAAACATCGCTAATTCGCAGCTAAAATTAAGAAAAATTATGCTAATTCATGGATGAAATTGAGAAAAATCGCGCATTAGCGGCTAAAATCATGAAAACACGAATTCACTGCAACAATTCAGAAAATTGGCGGCTAAAATAAAGAAACAATCGCTAATTCACAGATAAAATTAAGAAAAGAAGCTGTGAAGTAAGGAAAAAACGCTAATTCGCCATTTAAATGGAGAAAATGACAATTTTCGGCTTCTGAAGTTCATGGCTAGAAAAAACGCTAATTCATGGCTAAAATCGAAAAAAAACATCGCTAATTCGCAGCTAAAATTAAGAAAAAAAGGCTAATTCATGGATGGAATTGAGAAAAATCGCTCATTAGTGGATAAAATCGGGGAATAACAGAATTTAATGAAAAAATGCAAAATGTAGATGTCTTAAATGGAGATAAATCGCTAATTTCCGGTTAAAATGTAGAAATAATCGCTAACTCACTGATAAAATTGAGAAAAGGAGCTCTGAAGGGAGGAAAAAAAGCTAATTCGCGGTCTAAATGGAGAAAACTTCAATTCGCGGCTACTGAAGGCAACTTAGAGCCAGAAAAAGATATTAAATCGCTAATCCGTGGTCAAATTCAGAAATTAGCGTTAGGTAGTTCGCGGCGAAAAATGAGAAAAAACGCTAATTTGCGGCTGGAATCAAGATAAATGGCTAATTGGGGGGGTTAATTTGAGAAAATTTGCTAATTCACAGAAAAATGAGAAAAACCGCTAACTCGCGGCTACAATGGAGGGAAATCGCAAATTCACGGCTAAAATGGGGACAAAGAAGTTAATTCACCGCGGTTAACACGGAGAAAACGCCAGTTCGCGGCTTAGCGGGTGCTGGTGAAAGATTCTCCCGGGGGGGATGGGAAAGGGTGGGGGGTGGGGGGCAAATGTCCAAGGCCGGCACTGTTTTCGAGTCACTAGTCATTTAAAGTCGATCATTCCTCACCCCCCCCCGTCCAACCCACCAAGCTCGTAGTCTAGTTTGAAAAAGCCCGAAATAGGGCTAATCGCACATAATTTACATTACTCAAAGAGACAACATTTTTTGGAACAGGATGATAAGAGAGATGATCAAGGAAAAAGAAAAGAATTACAGGAGAGGAAGGGGACACGTACAAGCTGATCCTTTTCTATCTTACTCGGCGCATGCCCAAACAAAACGTTTACCAATGAGCGCATGCGTTAAATTATGACAACCTAACTAATTTTTCTCATAATAAACGCACTCACAACATAAATTAAACCATCAAGAGAAAAAAAAAACAGAAGGATAAACATTCAATAACAATAAAAATGAAAATCCTACGGTATACAGGCAAAGAGGGCGGAAATGAAACCGAAAAAATAGATTATGATTTACTTTACAACACAAAACGAGGCATTTTAAAAGCTTCACGAGACAACATAGGTAACTGACATATTCAGCTCTTTTTTGTCCATGAAAAAACAAAAGACAAAAGCGATTAAAGATAGTGTGGAGGGGGTAGCAGGATAGTACGGTAGTAAGCTAAACACACATTAACTGTACACAAGTTCATTAGTACTGAAGAAATAGATCAGACTAAAATTTAAATTGTTGTCTTTTTTGCTAACTGAACAAAACGTATATAGCGCCTATGTAAACGTAATAAATAAACATTATAATAAAGCTTTAGTAATCATAATAATTGAAACAATGGCGAAAACGCACCCTTTGTTCAGGAATGCATTCTAATAGAAGTCTGGTTCCCAGTGAGGGTAGTAATATTTTACTATCGTAACCTGCAAGTAAATTTTTCTGATTTGAGCTTCAATTCAGACGTTTTGTTATTGGAACTCTTTTAGTGCGTTAGACGTGATTTCGGCTTACCCAGTCGGAAATTAGATCGAGCCCCCACCATGCACCCGTCGAGGGGCGATGTTAATAAAAATAAACGAAATCTTTACGAATAGTAAAGATGTTTTTTAAAAAAAAATTATTATAACCTTACGCAGCCCGTTGTTTATACATTTTAATAATGGAAAAAAGGGATGAAAAAATTAGCCACGACGAATGGGAGGGATTAAGGGATGAGAGGGAGGGGCAATTCTGTACACTTTAGAAAATTTTCATAGAACCGTGTCTTACCTGTGCAGTGGGTTTAGG
This sequence comes from Corythucha ciliata, assembly GCA_038030265.1. Classification (NCBI taxonomy): domain Eukaryota; kingdom Metazoa; phylum Arthropoda; class Insecta; order Hemiptera; family Tingidae; genus Corythucha; species Corythucha ciliata. The sequence continues at coordinate 4,256,034 of CM075942.1, read as the reverse complement.
CGTAGATGATACCGACGGGATAGTCGATCGGGCAATCAACGTTTTCTACGACACAAATATGTTCGGAAGCATAAAAATATGAGAAAAAAAATCTATGGACATTGTTAAATAAAACTTTGGGGGTTAGGGATTAAATAATATTCAAATAGACAATTATGATGTGGTAAGTGATATTAAAAAACAATCAAACCAGCATGCATACCTTCAAAGAAGCGGCACCCATTCTTACCCTGGCCGTGTTGTTAGTGCGAACGCTGCTCGCTATTGAACTGGTCAAACTCTCCTTTGACGACGCGCGTTTAACGGTCGTATGATGAATTTGACACGAAGGCCTTCGAGCTGGGGCTGGAGATCGACTCACTTTATGGGCCGGAGCGAAGAGGCCGTATTTGGGTTCGCAAACAAAGTATCTAAATCGAGAGGAGTAGAAAAAATAAAATAAAAATCGGCCTGGGGGGGCCAGGGGAACAAACCAACCGAACACCGTCGACGCTTCCGTCATTTTTACCCAGGGGATCGTCGAGTTCAACACCACACCACTCGCCCGCGGCGAAATTCGTCGTGCCTTTGAAACGGAGGACGCCTATTTTCGAGCCCTGACTACTCATGACGATAACTCGCTCACCGACTTTCAACTCTCCCGTGGGCACTGTTAAAATCGTAGCCGTGTCAACAAAAAAAAACGGAAATTCAAAAATTTTTCAAAACACAATACCCACAAGGATTGGGAGGACTCGAAGTCGACGGTGGAGTTTTGAAAACGGTCGATCCAGAAGAGCTTCGCACACTGGACGCCGGTGACACGCACATCGGTGGCGGTGACGTGGGAGATTTAGCGGATGGCGTTGGACTTGACGACGGAGGTCCGAGGCAAACTCGTGACAGCCGGCTCAACCTGGAGAACACTCCCTTTTTTGGCTCGCACTGAAAATATCTGACTCCGCCGACGGAGCCGTCATTTTTACCTGAAATCAAATATGGAAAATAAAATAAAACGGAAACTCTGAAAACAACCCCCTAAAATCCTCCACGCAACGAGTCATCCCCCCCCCCACCCCGAAACGCTTTCTGTGCTAGAAACCTCAGTCCCCCAAGTCTTCGAGCTCCTATTGCTTATAATTACCGAAATGAACAAAACTTTCACGGACGAAGGGGACGATTACAATTAAACCTTGTGCGCATAAATAAGTGTACCAACAACCGGCCGTTTGCAGTGACGTACTTACACCTACCGGGGCCCGATGGGGATAGGGGGGGGGGCGGATCTAAATGAGGCCCCCATTTTTTACGTAGGGCGCTGGGCTGCACACCCGGCTTGTGCCAGAGCCGATAAATGGGCTTTGAAGCCTCTTAGTCCCTAAATAATCAAATAAATATAAAAGATCGTTCAATTATAATTAGTAAATGCCTAGATAAATTATAGGTTTTTTTTTTATTAACTTATAGACACAAATTGGCCTCCAGAAACCGCGATTTCTTTTCTATTTTAAGCGCTTTTCCTCAATTTTAGCCGCAAGTTGGAGGTTTATCACAATTTTCAACTGCGAACGATAGTTTTTTCTTAATTTTGGTTTATTATTCACCCTGAATTCAGCACTTTTTCTTAATTTTTTGCGGCGAATAAGTGTTTTTTTTCACCCGAGAATTCAGCATTTTTTCTCAATTTAGCTGCCAAATAGCATCAGTTTTAGCCGTGAATTAGCGCTCTTGCTCAGTTTCAGCCGGCAGCGTTTTTATAAATTTTACCAGCGAATCTGTGTTTTCCTTGATTTTAGCTGGAAATTAGCATTTTTTTATCAATTCTAGCAGTGAATTAACACTTTTTTTTTCAATTTTAGCCGCGAATATTAACTTTTTTCTGTACCTTTATCCGCGTACTCGCCCAACAGGGTAACAATAAGTATTCTTATCACGTTCACAATTTTTTCCCGCAAATTAACAATTTTCTCGATTTTTGCCGCGAATTAGCACTTGATTTTAACCGCAAATTAGCGCTTTTCCTCCACAAAAACTGTCTCCAGAGACAGAGGATTGGCGTTTTGTCAATTCCAGCGGCGATCGATCCCTTTTCTCTCAATTTTAGCCGCTAGTTGACACATTTTCTTCTCTTTATCCGCGAATTAGCGCGTTTTCCTCAATTTTAGCCGAGAATTAGCATTATTTTGTCTTAATTTTAGCAGTGAATTAACGCGGTTTTTTAACAGGGTATCTTTTTCAAGTTCTCAATTTTATCTGCAAATTAGCAATTTTCTCAAATTTTGCTGCAAATTAGCACATGGTTTTTTCAGTTTTTAGCCATAATTAGCGCTTTTCCTAAATTTTAGCCGCAAATTATTCTTTGTTTCGAATTTTAGTCACAAATTAGCCTCCAGAAACAGAAGGATTGGCGCGATTTGTCAATTCCAGCGGCGAACGATCGCTCGTTCTCAATTTTAGCCGCGAGTTAGTAGATACTTTTTCTCCAGTTTATCCGCGAATTAGCGCGGATTTTCTCTCAATTCCCAATCAGCAAATGAGCACTCTTGTCCCGAGGACACAGGTGGCTCAAAAGGTGGTCGCCCCGGCCTGACGCGACGCGAAGGGGGGGGGAGGAGGAGGAGGAGGACTCTGAGTACGTTACCCCCGGGTAGGGCCTTCCTACCCACCTCCTATCCGGGGTGCCTGGATTTCAGAAATAAAGAAAGAGAAGACAAGAAGAAGAAAGGAACGGTTTACGATGGTTAAAACTTTAATGTCGAATAGAGCATTGTTCTTGTCTTGGGTTTTGTGTGGCCTAGAGGTTTTCTGTGGTTGGGAGCTTTGCTGTGGCTGGAAATTTGTGGTGGTTTGGGACTCTGCTGTGGTGTGGTGGGGGTTTTACTGTGGTCAGGGCGTTTTTAGCGTTTTTTAGCTGTGGTTAGGGCTGTTCTGGGGCTGCAGCCTAGAGCTTTGCTGTGGTTAGGAACTTTGCTGTGGTTTGGAGCTTTACTGTGGTTTTGCCTGTTGCTGTAGTTTGTGGCTTTGCTGTATTCGGGGTTTTACTGTGGTTAAAGCGTTTTATGGTTGGATCTTTGCTGTGCTCAGAGCTTGGCTGGCGTTAGCGGTTTACTGGGGTTGCATCCTAGAACTTTGCTGTGGTCGGGGTTTTACTGTGGTTAGAGCGTTTTGTGGTTGGATCTTTGCTGTGGTTGGCGCTTTAGTGTGGTTGCCGCTTTTAATGTGGTTAGAGCTTTTCATGATTGATACTTCGCTCATTGTTTTTTTGAGTTTTGTTACGGTTTGAAACATTGCTGTGGTTTGGAGTTTTGCTGCTGTTCGACACTTGATTGGGGTTTGAGCTTCACTGTGGTCAGAGCTTAATTGCGTTTGGTACTATCATTGTGGTTTGGAGTTATCACTTTACTAGTGGTTGGGCCTTCTTCGTGGTTGGATTTTCACTTAGGTTGTGTGGCTTGCTGTGGTTACGAGATTTGTTGTGGTCAGAAGCTTTATTGTGGTTCGGTGCTTTGCTGTTATTTGGAGAACTTTGCTAGGCCTGTGGTTTGGGTTTAGCTGATTTTTGGCCATCTTTGTGGCTGGATCTTTACTGTGGTTTGGACCTCTGATTGGAGTTTTGAAGCTCTGCCTTCAGATTTCAATGTTTCTACCAAAGCAAAGTTGCTATTTCGTTAGAGAATGAGGCCCCTGATGCATTTATGAAAGATGTCAATAGCGAGACACTAAAACAACTGGGTGGATGGGGGGGGGGGTCTGTGGAAGGGCCCCATTGAGTTCCAACCCCGGGCCTGCCCGGACGTTTGCACAAAACCCCGAATTTATCTGTATTCATGTACCCTTCCCGTGAATAAATAAATAAAATATGTAAAAGCGCGGTACCCTGGGTGACTGATCCTGGCGATTTGACCACCAGGGACCTTTTAAAGCGGCTCTCAAACCAACGCGATTCCTCGGAGTAGAAAAAACAATTGTTTTTCCTGATTCGCGACTTTTTCACCGCGAATTCACGTTGGTTTGTTAGCCACTTAATTTCGCCCCCAACAAATTGCCAATTAGGCCTATAAAAATATTAAAGAAGATAAGAATGACAGTTTTTTTTGTTTTTTTAGCCGAAATGAGTACGCGAGGATAAAAAATTAAAACGCTTTACACCCAAGTTCGAGCAAATTTTCGCTTAGTTCAACATCCCTTTTGTAAAATAATGTAATTTTCGTACAAAAAAAACCCTCCCCCCACCGCCCAAAGTTTTTCCTTTAATAACAACTGAACTATGATTCAACTCCAGGAAATTTATTTGAGAGGGACACCAATGGGCGTATTCAGACAAGACAAATATATAATTTTCACCGAGAGGAAAACACCCATGCACGTTTTCTCCTTCATTTAAACTTCCCACATGCCTATACATAACTTCATCAACAACATGGGATATATTTTACCCTGTCCTTATATATTAATTGAATTAATTAAACAATAACCGTTCGATTTCTGAAGCGAACTTTAAAAAAACAAAGAGAACCGAGAAAGGTGTGTAAAAGTCAAGTCTATAAAATCCCTCAGAATCGGTGGCCGTTAACGTCTACGCACATATCGTACACAGTACTCACCAATAGGTTCATCCAGTACGATGCCAGCCCAGTCACCAGGCGCAAATTGAGTTTCACCGATGTAGGCGATTCGCCCCGGTTTTGTACCACCGACCCAGACTCGGTCACCGATAATGAAACTGTCGACATCTTCAGTTAGAATGACGCTGTTGTCTGAAACAGAACAAAGAGGAGGGGGGGAGGGAGGTTTGTGAAAGGGAAGCAACCCCCCCACACACATTGGAAATTAGTGGACGTTCGAAAATTCGTGAGATATTATAAGCGTTGACCTTCTGTGGAATAGACGTTTGTTCATTATGAAAATAAAGCTTCCCGTCACCGATTTTTTTTTTTAGTGCTCAAGAGAAATTCATGCATGCACTGTCCAACAATCCAACCTGACGATTGACATTACCTGATGTACGCCTCACACCGGCTTCACTAAGCCTCCTGGCCATAGAATAATCACTCCATATAGAGTCATTAGAGGAAAGTCCTCCGACTGATGAGGTGCATGCAAAAACAGCAGACAATGGTTTGGTGCAAAACAAAAACACACATTATACAAAATAATGAAAAAAAGAAACCGTGCCAAACAACAGAATGTGGTATGATTTCAGGGAATAAAGCACCGCTGGGCAGGGAGGGAGGTGATAAAAAGTGATTTTTCAGCCAAATTAGTAACAATAGTTACCTTGAGCTTTAGAGTGGAAAACGTAGGAGTTTGACCCTGTGTGTATGGGGGGGGGGGGCTTCGAACAACATTCTTCAGCAGTCGTCTATATAGGGAAACTTAGCGCGTGTTTTTCTTGGATGTTGTTTTTTTTTGTTTTTACAATGAATGGAAAATGATTCGAGAAATTAAAAAATGTCGAAATATACAAAGTGTAATGAGAGGGGGTGAGGTAGGAGGCGATTGTGTACAAAAAATGGCTACTCACGAGATTGTTTTCTGTCGTAGTTTGGCCAACGACCGTTTCGAGGGTCATTTTCGTCTTCTTCTGTGGGTAAAACAAAACAATCAAGTGCACAAGAAATACGTGCAAACCCCCCCCCCCCCCCCAAGAGAATTGAAGCAGGATTCCATGCAATTTTTCCCAGGAAAATTGAAGAACCCAACATTTTTACAGTGCGCTGTCGATTCAAACACAATACAATGTGTACCTACCCCAAACGCCATGCTTTTACATTTTCAACTCGACTCATTCCACTTACTGGGATCGAGTCAATATTTAAGACATACCTTTAATGCTGGTCTTGATGAGGTCATCGCTCAATTTCCGAACGGACGAACTTGCCCCATCTACAAGAAACACACACGCCCGCTCAGTTTCATGCTTTTTAATTGAGGGTAAATATTTAATGCATTCACAATGATTTAAAGTTCAATCGCGGCTCTATAATACTTAATTGGCGGCAAAATAAGACCGTTTTAGGAAGACGCAGTTTTTTTTTTCCTCTCCCTCTTAAAACCAGGTTATTTAAAAAAGGAAAAATCTACTTTATATCCTCAAAAATGACCTACAAATCGGAAATAATTTAACAGGCCACCACGCGGAGTTATCCCACGCCTTTTCGGTTCTTTTTAAGAACGCAAAAAGGAACTTGAATATAGCGAGCCCACACTCCCAATCAGAGAGGGGCCTACCAGTGAAAGAAGAATCGAAAGACGAAATTGGCCCTAAGTGTGCGGCGCCCACCGAGATTCCCTCCTCAAACAGAAAGTAAACCATTGTGTCGAGATGGTCAGGCTTGGCTGGGGGCGTTCACCTTTGAAAATTTATTCATTAATTGAACGCGTAGTCCTGTTAAAAGTTACCAAGATTTTAAAACTTAGCGAAAAATTTAGGACATAACGTCACGGAAAGCTTTTTAACAAATGTGATAAGGAAGGGGAGAAAGACTGGAATTCTTGTAATTCAACTTTTTGTTTCTTTATAGCGATTAAAATGGGCATTAACGTTAAAGATTAATGTCCACGAGCCGGCTAAATCTGTACACCTGTTCTTGGCCTCGTTACCCTTCTTTGAAAGAAAGAAAAAACCCCTCTAAAGGTAGTACAAAAGGTATTTAATATATTATTGGACTCGGAGCACGAAAAGATACGCAAACCACCCCCTCTCCCTCATCCCAATGATGAAGTGCAATTGACTTTATAAATCATCCTCCCAGGGTCTAGCGCTGTTTCGTTTTTGCGCAATCAAGATCCACTGGGACAATCTTCTAAGTAAAAAGAGAAAGAAAATGACTCGAGCCAAGCCTTCTCTCGTATACGTATACACCCGATCAAGGTTACAACAAAAAACTTACTAAGATGGTTAGACTAGGGGAAAAATTGTAAGTTTACGCCATAAATTATAGGGAAAATTAAAAAGGAGGGGGGGGGATAATTTAATTCGAACAGAGCACAATCTGCGGATGAAAGTTATCTGATACGAATTTAAAAAGGGTTAATACAAAAGATGTTCCTTGAATTTGCCTTAACGCTCCCTCCCCCCCCTGTCATCACATAGCCGAAAAACAAGCACAAGGCAAAAGAAGCGTCGATTGAACTTAAAAAAAAAAAAAAAATCTTTTGGGATCACACTAAATGCACTACAAACAAGCGTGCGCGTAGGTGGGCATAATTCAAAACACACACACACAATCTGACGTTCTGAAAATAAGGAACAGCATTCATAGTAATTTATAACGAATTTTCCAGAACGCAAGGGCCACACCTGAAACATAAAATGCGAGAAAAAAAAACCAACACACGGGCATAATATTCAAATTTGTCGTCCCTTCACTCTCATTCATTTTATTCTCATTTGACTATAGTCGCATAAACTAACATCGGCGAACTTAATGTCTTATTCATGGGAAGTCGGAGTTTTTTTGTTTTGTTTTGTTTTGTTCTCCCCATTCCCTCGAGGGTATAAGCGGGAAGCGGCTTACAAAATGAAAAGAAAGGGTGAAAAAAGGCGAAGCATTTTAATCGACAATTACTACATTACCCCCAAGACCTGAAGGCATCTAAAATAAATGGAAGAGGCGACTCGTTCCCGTTGGGTAACTTTTTTTTGTTATTGGTAGCTGCCAAGGTAAGAAAAAACGTAAAAGGATTTTATTTTGCGCAACAAAAAAGCCCCTAATGAGAAGCGTAATTCTGGTAAACTTTCGACTGATGGTGGAAAAAAAAAGTGAGTAGCAGAAAGTTAGAACTAATGGACTATTTTACGAATTCTGCTTCATGATGCTTGGGCTTTGGATCCTTGTTTTCGAATCAAGTAACAAAATTAAAAAAAAAATAGAGGGCAAATTGGAGATTTTCGTAGTAATTTACTTAAATATTTGAAAACACAATTTTTATTTAATTTTGTTTTTATTTATTTAAACTATCCACTACCCAATGAATTTACCTGAAGACATAAGATGACTGAAAAGAGCCGGCATGTATAAGCGGAAAGAAAAGGCTCGACGTCTATGACCAAAGAAATCAACAAAGTTGAAGTACAGCACGCCGCTTACAGAGAAGATGAAGAAATGCCGGAAATTGGTACAGAGTTATAGTGGATGGTGAGGCCCGCACCTTTAAGTTTTGATATCTCTCCCGTTTGCAAAGGAACGTAGTACGTACCACGCTCTCTCAAATCCCTTCTTCAAACAAAATCCACCCCTCTCTTTCAATACATCATCACGCTCTTCTTTTTTTTTTTTTTACTTTGTTCGTCCAAATTTTTATTTTTTCGTTTCATTTTTTTCAAGAAATTTTATAAAACGCAATAGGGCTGAAGCAACCCATTACCTTCAGCGATTAGACACACCTTATTAATACAACAGAAAGTTCGGTCAAACAGGACAAATAGAACGTCATTTGTCGGAAGGCCGAGGATTTCTGAAAAAATCTGTTCCGAAGTGAACAGGTGCTCCAGGAACCTAATTTAGAATTTTATTGGCCGAGACAACACTGAAATTTTTAATTCATTTTACGTCACGTCCTATAATAGCGGGGACAAAAGTTCGGAAGGGGCTTGGGCCGGGGGCGGGAATTATTTTTCCTGGATCGTAACTTATAATAATAAAATAACCCATCAGTGTCTTGAGGTAGGATTGAGGTATAAACATCGTAAAAAATTGGCTTCTTTAAGAAAATCCTTTTTGAGGACGAGGAAGAACATTGAAAAACAAAACAAAAAATCGTATAAGAGTAGGCGTTTACTCAAGCCGCGGGAATGGCACAATTCAAGAAGGCATCCTCTTTAAGGCAGTGGTTCTCAACCTTTATACGGTCATGCCCCGCTTGGACCATGAAAATTTGCTGCCCCCCCCCCACGATTTTATTTTTCTTTAACTACATGTTTAAGACCCGAAAGAGCTTCGATTTTAGTCAAACCAGCACAATGTCACGAAAGGGCAAGGGGCTTTCTTAATGGTCTGTTTTCTCATTATGTTTTTGGCCACTTGCACACTTTCTGAGAACGTAAAGGCAGTGAACACGTGAAACGAAAACTAGAAAGTGCAAGGCGAAGAGGCTCCACGCCCGCGGACCCATGTTTGGGCGCTTTTTTGGAATCAATTAGCTATTTTGACCACTTTTAGGGGGGGGGGGAGCATAAAAGCTCCCCGCCCCTTTGGTGCATTTTGATGGGAGGCTAATGGCCAGGGTCGTTGAAAGAATATTCGAGCCCATCAGAGACGAAACTCAATGGAACCCCTTTCACATGGGTGAGTAACAGACCCCTGTGTTACCATCGCCTCCATCCAACCACAGAAATGATCCAATCGCAGCCAAAACTCCAAACCACCAAGAGGGCTCAACACAGTACTACATTGATCCCATAAGGCACAACCACATCCAACGTTCAACTCCAGCGAAACTGGTAACCACAGTAGAACCTCCAACAACAGCAACGTCGCAAGCGCAAAGAACGCCCAGCCACAGCAAATGTGAGAATGAAGCGAAGGTCAAACAACAGGAAATGTCGAACTACAGCAATGGTCCAACCGTAGCAAAGATTTAACCACAGCAAAGTTCCAACCACAGCCGAATTCCAACACAGCAAAGGTCCAACCACAGCAAAGGTCAAACCTCAGCAAAGGTCCTACCACAGCAAACCTCCAACCACAGCAAATCTGCAACCACAGCCAAAGCCCAACCACAGAAAAGGTCCAATCACAGCTAAGGTCCAACCACACAAAACTCCAACCACAGCAAAGGTCAAAACGCAGCAAAGGTCCAACCACAGCAAAGGTCAAACCACAGCAAAACTACAACACAGCAAAGGTCCAACAACAGCCAGGATCTGACCACAGCAAAGTTCCACCAAGATTAAACCACAGCAAAGTTCCAACCACAGCCGAATTCCAACACAGCAAAGGTCCAACTACAGCAAAGGTCAAACCGCAGCAAAGGTCCAACTGCAAAGGTCAAACCACGGCAAAGGTCCAACCACAGCAAGGTCCAACCCCAGCAAACCTCCAACCACAGCAAAACTGCAACCACAGCCAAAGCCCAACCACAGAAAAGGTCCAATCACAGCTAAGGTCCAACCACAGCAAAACTACAACACAGCAAAGGTCCAACAACAGCCAGGATCTAACCACAGCAAAGTTCCAACCACGGGAAACCTCCAACCACAGCAAAGGTCCAACCACAGCAAGGTCCAACCACAGCAAGGTCCAACCACAGAGAAGGTCCAACCACAGAAAAGGTCCAACCACAGCAAACCTCCAACCACAGCCAAAGTCCAACCACAGCAAAGGTCCAACCACAGCTAAGGTCCAACCACAGAGAAGGTCCAACCACAGAAAAGGTCCAACCACAGCTAAGGTCCAACCACAGAAAACTCCAACCACAGCAAAGGTCCAACTACAGCAAAGGTCCAACCACAGAAAAGGTCCAACCACAGAAAAGGTCCAACCACAGAAAACTCCACCACATCAATGTTCCAACCACAGAAAAGGTCCAATCACAGCTAAGGTCCAACCACAGAAAACTCCAACCACAGCAAAGGGCAAACCGCAGCAAAGGTCCAACCACAGCAAAGGTCGAACCACAGCAAAACTACAACACAGCAAAGGTCCAACAACAACCAGGATCTAACCACAGCAAAGTTCCAACCACGGGAAAACTCCAACCACAGCAAGGTCCAACCACAGCAAGGTCCAACCACAGCCAAACTGCAACCACATCCAAAGCCGAACCACAGAAAAGGTCCAATCACTGCTAAGGTCCAACCACAGAAAACTCCAACCACAGCAAAGGTCCAACCACAGGAAAGGTCCAACCACAGAAAAGGTCCGACCACATCAATGTTCCAACCACGGGAAACCTCCGACCACAGCAAAGGTCCAACCACAGTAAACTTCCAACCACAGCAAACTTCCAACCACAGCAAACCTCCAACCACAGCCAAAGTCCAACCACAGCAAAACTGCAACCACAGCAAAGGTCCAACCTTAGCTAAGGTCCAACCACGGAAAACTCCAACCAAAGCAAAGGTCCAACCACAGCAAAGGTCAAACCGCAGCAAAGGTCCAACCACAGCAAAGGTCAAACCACAGCAAACCTCCAACCACAGCCAAAGTCCAACCACAGCAAAGATCCAACCACAGCTAAGGTCCAACCACAGAAAACTCCAACCACAGCAAAGGTCCAACTACAGCAAAGGTCCAACCACAGAAAAGGTTTAACCACAGAAAACTTCCAACCACAGCAAAGGTCCAACCACAGCTAAGGTCCAACCACAGAAAACTCCAACCACAGCAAAGGTCCAACTACAGCAAAGGTCCAACCACAGAAAAGGTTTAACCACAGAAAACTTCCAACCACAGCAAAGGTCCAACCACAGCAAAGGTCCAACCACAGAAAAGTCCAACCACAGCTAAGGTCCAACCACAGCAAAGGTCCAACCACAGAGAAGGTCCAACCACAGAAAAGGTCCAACCACAGCTAAGGTCCAACCACAGAAAACTCCAACCACAGCAAAGGTCCAACCACAGAAAAGGTCCAACCACAGAAAAGGTCCAACCATAGCTAAGGTCCAACCACAGAAAACTCCAACCACAGAAAACTCCAACCACAGCAAAGGTCCAACCACAGAAAAGGTCCAACCACAGAAAACTTCCAACCACAGCAAAGGTCCAACCACAGAAAAGTCCAACCACAGAAAAGGTCCAACCACAGAAAAGGTCCAACCACACGAAAACTTCCAACCACAGCAAAGGTCCAACCACAGCAAAACTGCAACCACAGCCAAAGTCCAACCACAGCAAAGGTCCAACCACTGCAAAAGTCAAACCACAGCAAAGGTCAAACCATTGCAAAGGCCCAACCACAGCAAAGCTCACAACCTCAGCATAGGTCCAACCAGAGCAAAGGTCTAACCACAGCTAAGCTTCAAACCACAGTAAAAGATCCAAGCACAAAGAAGACCCAACCACTGGAAAGCTCCAACCACAATCCGGGCCACCAAGAAAAACGGGGCCTGTGAATAAACGACCCAGTGCCCCCTTCCCCCTCTGGACAGGAGGTTCTTAATTTTAGCCGCGAATCACAAGCTTGAAATCATTTTGTGGGAGAGGGGGGGGGGACATCTCGTCGGAGCCGAGTGCTCTATTTTAGTTACGCAGTAGCGGATTTTTTCACGTTTATCCGAGACTTGGCGTTTATTTTGTTTTTTCTACGATTAAGCGCTTTTTGTCAACCTTAGCAGCGAATTTACGCCTTTTCTCGGTGTGAATTACCGGCCAACCATCGTATTTTCCTAATGTCAGCCGCGAATTAGCGCTTTTCCTCAATTGTCTATGCTACTTGAGCTCATTTGGCGATTTTGTTCTCTTTTATCGCATGCGAAATAACGTTTTTTTCTCAATTTTAGTCACGAAGTTGCCCTGAAAACCACTAATTGGCGTTTTTTTTTGCAATATTGACTGAGCCTGTCTTTTTTTGAACTCAAGCTTTTATCATTTTTAGCCGCGAATTGACGATTTTTTTCGCTTTTCGCTGCAAACTAGCGCTTTCCCAATATTTTGGCCACGAATATGAGCGCTATTTTCAAACGTTTTGCCACGTACTTGCCCCAAAATGAGAACATTTGCGTATACCTTCTCAATTTCAGCCTCTCCTATTAAGGGCCTAAATACACTTGGGGTCGGCGCATTTTCTGTTTATTTTAGCAACGAAGTACACCTTCAGATACACTGTCAAGCTGGTTGCGTTAAGAATTGATGTATTTTTCTCAATTTTAGCGGCAAATGAGCTGTATTGGACGCGAATCAACGCTTTAAAACCAACAATCTCAGTATAGTAGTAAAATTTTAGTTATTTGAGCTCATTTGGCGATTGGTACCAGGGAACATCCAATTTCGCAGATATTTTCCTCCAAAATGTTGCAATTATTGGTTGGGGTACAGCATGTACGGACCTTGTCAGCTTTCGAAGAGGTCCGTCGTGGCTGGCTAGCACGCGTTCCAAGCCTCCTAAAGGCAACCTCGTATTTTCCCTGATATTTAGCCCTAAAACTTTCAATGTCTCCAAAATTAAGACCTGAGAAACTTGCCTTTGCACAGACATAAGATCCGATTTTCCAATTTCGTGGGTAAATGGCAGGCTAAGGCCTGAAATGTGGCCAGCTAGCCTTCCGCGTCCACCTCAACAAAAATGGACTCCATACTGCAATTTTGCTTGTTGACCCTAAACTGGCAAATATCACAGAAATTAAGACCCGAAACAGAATATTTAGCCAGGAATCATGTAATTTCGCTAAAATGAGGACCTCGACTTTTCAAACTCATTCAATTTGAATTCAATTGTTATGGGCACAGTCGGGACCGGCTTGCCCCAGGGTTCACGCCCTAGCTGGCACTAAAAACAAAGGGCCCTGAAAGTTGCAGTTCCGCTGAAATTAGAACGCATTAGAAGAGTATTCTGCCAGGAAACTTCTAATTTCACCGATATTTGGCTACGAACTGTTGCAACTTTGCGGTTATTCGTCAGATTTTGAGCTAGACCGTGCACCGGTCCACTTGGAAAAACAAACAATTAACGAAACTTGCAATTTCACGGAAATAAAGACCGGAAACCAAGAAATTTTGCTGATATTCAGACCCAAACAAAAAAGACCCTGGAACTTGCATTTTTGCTGAAATTGAGACGTGACTATTCAGTCAGAAAAATGTCACAATGCGGCTATTTCTCTCAATTTTGCCTGCGAGTTGGAGGTAGAAAATTGAAAAGTTTGTAGTCAATTTTAGCTGTAAATTAGCGCTTTTTCCCAATTCTATCTGTAAATTAGCGATTTTCACGACCACGAATTGGTGCTTTTTTTCACTTTTAGCGTTGAATTTGCGTTTTTCTTCATTTTAAAGTCGCGGACTCGCCTCAGGAATAACACACTAGTGCTTTTGACAATTTCAGCCGCAAATTAGCGATTTTTTTCTATCTTGGGCCATGATTTAGCGCTTTTTTTCTACGTTAGCCCCGAAAGTTGCCTCCAGAAAGCACAAATTGGTGTTTACTCACTTTTAACTGTCAGTGAGCGCTTTTCTAAATTAAAGCAGTGAAGCGCGACTTTTCAAGATTTTCTGCGAGACATTTCAGTACAGTTTTGACTGTCCAAAGGGCAAAATGTTCAGCTTTAATGCTAATCAGCCGGTTTGAAGGGGCAAACTGACGGTTTCCGATTGTAGCTGATGGTTTCGAACTAAGACGTCTTTTAAGTCCTCCCCTCTTTAAGAAAGGGTGAGCCCCGAGTTAGCGGATTTTCTCAAAATCCTCGAATTAGCTGCAAATGAGCGCTTTTATAGTCAGGCTTTTAGGTGGGCAGCTGCTCCCACCTAAAAGCCAGACTACAAAAGCGCTCATTTGCAGCTATTAAATGGAGAAAAACGTCAATTCGAGGATTTTGAGAAAACCCGCTAATTCTGGGCTGAAATTGAATAAAATAGGTAATTCGTGGCTAACATTAAGAAATAGATTAGGGCCAAAAATTATGAAAAAGCGATCATTCGCTAACAATTCGCGGAGCAATTTGAGAAAATCAGCTCTAATTCGGGACTAAAATTGAGAAAAAGGCGCTAATCCGCATGACTGAGAAGTAAATAAAACACTAATCGAAAAATCGCTCATTTGCAGCTAAAATTGAAACAAACGCCAATTCGCTTAGCAAATTGATAAAATCCGTGGTTAAATTGGAGGAAACGGCGGTGATTCGTGGCTTTAGTTGAGAAATAACGATAATTCACGACTAAAATTAATGATAAGATGCACTGGTAAAATTGAAGAAAAAAAGCTAATTCGAGGATACATTTGATGAAACCGATAATTTACGGTTAATACTGAGAAAAACCGTGCGTGCTGACTCCTGGCTAAAACTGAAGTTGAGTGCTCATTCGCAGCTAAAGTGGAGAAAGACGTTGACTCGCGGATCGGCTGACATTGAGGCAACGCGGAAATTCACTGCTATAATTGAGAAATATTTCGCGAATAAGATTAAGAAAAAGCGCTCATGCGAGGCAAAAATTGAGAAAAATCGTTAATTTGCGGTTCTTACATTAGAGGCATTTTTGGGGGGCTAAAATTCAGAAAAATACCTAACTTTAACGAAAAGTGAAAATTCTATTTCTTGTTTATTTAGAGCCGTTTTCACCAAGTCTGGTTAACAATTTTGAACTATGATTAGTGACTCTAACCGGCGTTAGCAGTCAAATCGGATTTCACCAGCATTTTTGAACGAGATCAAGCCTTGATCTCAGTTCAAAAAACTGAACGCCCGAATTTGGCTGGTTAGAACATTAACTGGTGGATTATCTCTTATCAGTTGCTCACTTTTTTGCTTTTCGTCGTGTATGTTGTTATTTGTTGCTTAAAAACTAATAATTTTCCGTACTGAGGTGACTGTTCCACACGTCATGAATACACTCGGTCCCGTATTCAGAAGCCAACCTTAACCTTTAGGGCGTTTTCACACGAGGAGAAAAAAGACGCCGACGTGCGAGTCAACGTCTTTTTTTTCAGGGGAGAGACAACTCTTGCGAACGCGTTCAATGTGAAAGGCCCCATAGAGTTTTATGTGTTTTTACTGACTGCAAGGATCGGACGCTGACGCGCGCGTCTGCGACTTTTTTCTCCCAGTGTGAGAGGGGCCTTACGCCTCCTTTAAGCGCTTCAAAATAGATGACACATTTTTATAAACCATCACATTTTTCAACTCCTCGCTTCGTAAAGGTAGTTTTCTAAATACGGCCCTTGGTGTTCGAAGGAAATGTTTTCAAGTGGGCGTCGACTCGTTGAACTGGCTTTGGACGGCTTCGAGGATGATGAGTATGAGCCACGTCGGTTTCGGGAAATGCCTGCCATTCGTGCTGACAGGAATTGGGTAGACGAGCTTGTTCCTCTTTCGAGGAGTGGAAAGAGATTGTTAGTGGCTTCGGACGATGGGGTGTATAGTCGTGACGTGCGGCAAGCAAGGTGGATACGGGTACGAGAGAATTCCACCCCAAAAAAGCATTTCAGTATTCAGTAGGTCGAGTAGGGTCACGGACCGTTCCCGAAAGGGAAAACGTGCAACGATTGCAGTTCTGCGAACCCTTTGTTTGTGCCTTACTTCATCGTTTAGGAATAAGGGAAATCGCTACCGCAGCCGCGGCTGTTTTGTTTCGCATAGATGAAATGAAAGGAATGAGACAATATGAATGTGTTTGGTTTTTTTCTCCTCTCTCCCATTTCCTGAAGTAGGCATTTTAGTGCATTTCATTTTGTTTTTTTTTCTTCTTCTTCTTATTCTTCACTTTTTTTAGTGCATTTTTTTCTCACGTTTCAGATCCTCTAGAACACGTTATTCAGTGGTCTCCAGGATTCATTTTATATAAGCTTATGGCCGTTTTCTTGTTAGCACGATAACTCTCGAAGAAATCAATTTAGCGGAACGCGCTTTGGCACAAAAATCAGAAGTCATAAGATAACGCAATTGTCATAAACGTAATTGATAACAACACGCCATTGTAATTGGTAATTTGTAATTAAAAGCACTTTTTCGAAGTAATTTGTAATTAACAATTACCAATTACATTTCCATCTTCAGAGCCAATATTACTTCGAAAACTCAGTGGGTACTATTTCGCGCCTTACTTGGAGCTTTTGGAGGAGTTTTTGCATGAAATTCTCTGAAAAATAAGAGTTTCAAAGCAATTATGACACGAGCTATATCCTCGAGCTTAGGGTTGCCAATTTGAAATTTGAGAAAAACAGTACAAAAGTTTCAAACCCCAAACCAGTGGTGTAGGTAGGAATTTGTCCTGGGGGGGGGGGATCAGATTGAAATCTCGTAAGGATGAGAGGAGGGGTAATTTCACATTTTAGTCATCATTCCACCCAGCCAGCACACTCTCTGGACATCTTGCTGGCCTAATCATAGCCACAATCTCTCAGTTAAGGGCGATTTTTGGACTCTACCCGCAAATTAGCTCTTTTCTCAATTTTAGCCGAGTGTATCGTTCTTCTCAATTTCAGCCACAGATTAGCGGTTTTGCCCCACCCCTCCCATAGCCATGGATTTGCGCATTTTCTCAACTTTAGCAGCAAAGTATCGTTTTTACCCCGTGAGCGATGTTTCTTAATTATCCACGAGTTTTGGCGTTTTCCTCAATTTTCAGCAGCATATTACCGAATTTTTAATTTTTTTACCAGGGGATTAGCACTTTTCTTAGTTTCAGCTGGAAATTTACGTTTTTCTTAAGTGTTTTCCTCAATATTAGCCGCAAAATAGGGGGACTTTTCACGAATTAGGATTTTTTTAGTCCACCATACGCAATGCATGAGCGATTTTTCTGTTTACTCGCGAATTAGCGGTTTCTTCACCTATTGCCACAAATTGGCATTTTTTTCCAATTTCAGCCTGAAAACTTGCCTTCAGAATCCGCAAATTGGTGTGTATTCAGTTTTTGGTACAAATAAGAATTTTTCTCGATTTCAACCGTCAATCAGCGTTTTTTTTAAATTGTAGCGGCGGCGCGTCGTAGCGTTTCAAACCTGTGAATTAGCGAATTTTATCAATTTCAGTCACAAATTGGCGTTTGGCGCAATTTCAGCTGTAAATTGGCGATTTTTTCCATTTTTAGCCGCAAATTAGCAATTTTCTCAATTTTTAGGCTTAAAATTAACCTTTTTCTTATTTTGACCAGGCTGATTATTTCATTTTCTAAATGAACCGCATTAGCAAAACTATATAACTTTTATAGGTATAGATTATTGCTTCTTTTCACTTCTAGCCGTGAATTAGCGTGAATTAACATCTTCGTCCGAGAGCTGTCAGTAAAATGGCAGCTGGCTGAATGACAAGTAAGAATAGAGAAATTCAAGGAAGCGGCTATTCAGCCGAGCGTTAAGGGTGTCTTAATTTCACGAACTACCTCAACTTTACAATTATCTTGAAGAAAATTTTGTGCTCTTTCCAACGGTGTCCTTGAAATTTCCCCAGGATCAATGGTTGCTAAGATACCGACCGAGTTTCGAAAAAAAAAAACCCCTGATGCATTGACAATCAAAAAACTTTTTCTCGGAAACGGTCAATATTCGGACCATGGTCCATATAGTCATTTTGAACCCACATGTGATGTAGAATCACCCATTTCAATTATGCCCCATTTTCCCGTTACACCCTGTATAACTTTTATAGGTATAGATTATTGCTTCTTTTCAGTTCTAGCCGTGAATTTTTTTAGCGTATTTTTTAACATTATACTATAGCCATGCATGAATTTGCCATTTTTCTGAATTTTAGCCACAAAAATGCCTTCAGAAGGTGCGAATTTAAATTATAAATGTAAATTTTTTTTCAAACCAAAAAATTTACGTCTATCCATTCATTTGTGTCAAAAAATCATAATTTTAAATTATAAATTTCTAGACACTTAATTCAAGAATTAGTGATGTTTCACAATTTTAGCTGCGAATTTTCGCTTTTTATAAATTTTAGCAGCGTGGTAGCGTCTCCAACCCGTGCATTACCTACCGAGTTTTGTCAATTTTTGCCAAGAATTGGCCTTTAACTCAATTTAAGCTGCAAATTAGCAATTTTTTCCATTTTTAACTGAGAATTAGCACTTTTCCACAATTTGAACTGAAAATTAAAGTTTTTCTTAATTTTAGCTGCGCTAATTGGTGACTTTTTCAATTTTTGCAGCGAATTAGTGATTTTCTTCATTTTGTATCCGTGAATTAACGTTTTTCCATAAATTTATATCTGCAAATTGCCAATTAGCGATTTTTCCCAATTTCAGCTGTGAAATAGCGTTTTGTGCTAATTTTGCGGCCATCCTATTCCCTTTTTCATACGCGAATGGGCGATTTTACGTCATTTCAGTTGTGAATTTGCCATTTTTAACCTGAAAGCGTCTTTTATTTGTCACTATTGACTTGCCCAAATATAACACTTTTGCGTTGATTTCCACAATTTATTCGTAGAATGGCCTCCATGTACCGCGAATCAGCGATTTTTTTTCAAATTTTAGTCTGGAAGTTGCATCGCGAGACCACGAATCAGCGCTTTTTAGCAGCTATAGCCACGAATATTACCGATTTTTGTCTGATAGAGGGTCCGGGGTGAACCCCCCCCCCCCGTACCTGGGTACACTACTGCGTTGGGTCTGAAGTCCATGGATAAAGCTGGACGTACTCGGACCTTTTCGGGCTGCTTCAAGTCCAGAAAATCTGCTAAATCTAACTTCAACGTGAAACGCTCGTGAAGATTTTGTTATGGTACTAGTGCTCCTTCGTTCGTATACTAGTGGCTCTGTGAGGGGATCTATCCCCCATATCCCCCGTACCTACACCCCTGCCCCAAACACAAAAAGCTCGAGCCACAAGAAACTCCAATCAAAATAGCTCTAACCACAAAATTCTCAAAGCACAAAAATATCGAACCACATGATGCTGCCATTGCAAAGCTCTTTGAGAGTTAGGTATCGCATGCACAATTTCAAAGAAACACATAAAGAATCCGGGACTATGACTATCCGGGATTCCCCGTGACAGTTCGCAGGCCGGGATGTGGTGCAAAATTAGCCAAATTAGCAAATTTGACCCCGGACATTTCGCTACCCTACTCATTCGACGCGCTGGGCATCTTGGGGCTATGCTGTTCCTGCTTCCTATCTCAAAGATCTGTTCTGACGTTCGATTGTTGGCTGGACGCACTAAAAAAATGACAGTGAACATAAGAGCAAGACGCTTGCGTGTTCCACAATTCCAGCTCTTGGGTATTGGTAATTGAAAAAGTAATTCAATTACAGTAATTGTAAGTTGTAATTATTCGTGGAAGTGAAAAGTAATTGGTAATTTGAAATTAATCCTCTTTTTTGGAAGTAATTTGTCATTAATTACTCAAAAAGCTGTAATTTGCCCACCCCTGTTCGTGGCTAAAATTGTGAAAAATTTCAATTTGCATACAAAATTGAAAATACGCCAATTCGCGGCTTCTGAAGGCAACTTTGAGGTTAAAAGTGAGAAAAGTCGCCAATTTATGGCTATGTATTCCCCAACCTATACCCCCAAACTCAACGCCACTGCGTTATCAGTCGCAAACTGAAGCTCATGCAACCGGCGCCCCCTTAATCAAGACCCCCCCCCTGCGCCTCGACAACCCAGTCCGCCCCTGCATATAAGTTATATTATCTCTATGGTGGGTCCCCAATTTGTCAGGAGCAGGATCTCTGCAAATGAAGCGGGGAATTTTTAGAGTAAATTCCCGGCCCACCCATTTGTCCGGATACCCACTGACTGGGTGACTTTGAACGCGATGGGGTAGGGTGGGTTCAAAGTTCAAGCTAACAGGCATATAAATGTTCCGAATCATTCGGATGGAGTAGGTATAAGAAAAAACAGTTCGTATGACTGATTAGTTGTAGAACGATACACGGGCATAGCCAGAGGGGGATGTTGCCCTCCCCTATACTTAAAAGCGAATCCAGTGAGACAACTGACCACCAACCAACCATTAATCTACCTGAAGAAAGTCTGTGAACCTAATTTATCAGTTGAATTTCTGGCAATTAATCCAATTTAGTCATGATTCTTTCACTTTAACCACACTGAGTATGAATTTCCTTTTAGAAAAAGTAAATTAGCTGAAAAGAAATAATCTTAAAAGCCGGTTTTCGAGGTCGTTAATTAACTGAAAAAAAAAATTAAAAATGGTTATTTTTCTCACGGAATACAAAACTCGGTTAGAGACCACCGTACTCAAAGATGTTGGTGTGTTGGTATAAGCCTTCTAACGCATAAAAGCTGTCAATTTCCCCACAGAGAAGGACACTAATGTCAAAAAACTTGACTTTTTGTCACCACATAAACTAACTAGGTTTGGCAACAGTTATAGGCTCCTCAAACTGGCTATTCATCATGGAAATGTCCATTCATGTTCATAAACCATAGACAACGTCAGAAAAGCTGTTTCTCAAATCAGAAATTCACTTACCAAAAACAGCAGTTTTATCCCTGAAACAGAGCAGGAACCCCGGAATCGTGATTTTTCAAAAACCGGCTAATTCACCCAAAAAACTGACTGTTTCACACAGCAGTAAATGGCTATTACACAACCAGTTGGGCCCTCTCCGAACATAGATCCTCGGGTATCTGGCAACCCTAGCCCTCACGCTGGAACTATTCTCTGAATGCAATAGGAAGGATTATGTTGCAACATTGTAATGTACGTTACACACGTACCATGTTATGATGCATCTGACATCTGGCTCCTGAGAAGCCCCACCCCTGGAACAAGGTCTGGCTACGCCGTTATGGATGTACCCGAAAATTTGTAATCAATGATGGTTCGATGTAGGGTCGAAAGAAACATTATTTACTATCGAATACGAATGCATTACGAGTAAGTTGTTGGAGCGTCGAAAGCCCTTCAAAGTTTAACATGAAACATGATTCGAATTAAACATCAAAGTAGCTGAACTGCAACCCTTGAATTCTATAAAATAAAGTTATTTCTTACAATAACACTCACCTAGCGCATGAAAAGTTTGGAACAACAATATTCCTCGTGCCGGTAATGCACGTTTCTTTTCTATACTACACGCTGACTAAAAGAATTTGTGAAACACAGAAAAACAAATTTTTAAAATATACTTCTTTTTAGCGGTTTTCTTATCCAGAACAGAAATGGCGTCAGTCTTATCAAACATTGCTTTTACCTGTATCTATAGTATCTCTAGTTATGGAGGTGTAACCAGTTAAGGGGGAGCTGCAGTGATCCCCCCAATCGACCCCCTTCAATCCTCCGTCGTCTTGCCTTATTTCTGCACCAATCCATATCCACCAATGCATATGCGGTAGCATCAATTTTTCAAACTTTGTCCCGGAAGTGACTTTAGACCACGTTGAAGTTTTACCTTAAAATTTCATGCTCTTCCTTCGACTTATTTGAAAAAAGGAGTACTACTGCATATGCTGAATTCCCTGGGGATTGAAACGAGTTTTAAAAACCAGGGTTGGTGCAGAAATTAGGAAGGAAAATGTATGCCGAGTAGTAGACGAGGGCTTATTGGAGGGCGTCACACGTGCAACTCACCCTTAAGGATTGTACGTGTGCTACCTCGCCTCCTGGGCGTTACGTAAATTATCGCCGTATTTCTGCACCAATCCTGGATTTCAAAGTGTTATTTGTATCTCCATGAAATTCCGCTCGCGCGTACGATCTTCTTTTTTTTGCCTAGCTCCTGTTGTAGCCACAGAGATATTATAACTAGAGCTTGAATGGCCCTTTGCGCAGCGGGACCATCATTGACGTCACCCCCAGCTAGAAGCGGGTCCAAAAATACCTTGGTTGAGAATGTTTTGGCGGGGTTTTCGATGGGTGAAGGGGTTTTCCTGCTCACGCCGTTTTTTGAGACCTCCGGTCCCGTAATTACGTCAATCCACGCCCCATTTTCTAGTTTTTTGCGCATCCAGTGGTGGAGATCTCTCTTGGGAGTTGGGAGGTTCAGATCGATTGGACCAATTTTCGGGTCATCTGATGGTTCATTGAACGATGTTAGTTGAACTCGTTTTCGCGGTGGTGAAAACCATTTCTCTTGACTGCCGTTAAGAAATCGCGTTCAGTTCTAACCTCCGTCAATTGATCTCAGATCACAGAAAACTTGGTGAAAACGGCTCTTAGAGATTAAGGGGTCACATCGTGGGTTATGAGTTGCTTTTCATTTTCGTTCTACACGAGCGACATTTCAAGAAATAGCTGTATCGTAACTGCTATAGCTGTCACCTTATAGAATAAGGCTCAAGGTTCGATTTTCGTAATTTATGCTGATTGGATGGATCAATTTAATAAAACTGAACCCATTATTAAAAACATCGATTGGTGACGCAAAAGTCAAATGATGAAGGAGATCGAAAATGATTTTGCATCGAATGTTACAACTATGATTTCCTGGCTAATTTATCGTACTGCTTTCATCCACATCGCTTTGAATTATTCGTTTGTACGTGTACAATGTACATGCCCCTCGATTTAAAAACGTTGGGGGGGTTCTCAACGTGTATACGCCAATTCAATAAATATGTCACCATTGTTCAGTCTTGGATCAATCAAAAATGGAATTCACAAGCAAGCACACAGTTCTCCATTGTTTACAGCCCTCCATCTTCTCACTAGTTATTGTTTACGCATTTCGTTTTTTTCTTCTTTTAATTCAATTCCCAAAGAGCCTTGGAATTGAAACCCGCGTGGGAGACTTGAAAAACTTCACTCGACTTCGGACTCACATTAAAGTCGGCGCCGACTTCCTTTGATGTGCCATAAAACTGTTATTGAACGGCAATAAACCTTCATTTGTCAATTTTTTCTAATATTCCAAAATCGTTAAACAGGAAAAAAAAAAAAAACGTTGATCTACGTCCAGCACTATAACTGAGAAGCCTTAAGGCTTTGGAATCGACGGCCAATTTACAAAAATTAAATCACGAAAGAAAGCGTAACAACTTCAGTACGTAGTTACTTAGCCTTGTTATCCCTCCCTCTAATTATCCAGTTAAACCGTGACGCATACAACTAACTAGAACAGATGATAGGCACTTGTGAAGCTATAGTTCATCTTTGCGCCCACGCTTGCACACCCTCCCCGTCATACGGTCTCCTCCGCGGAAAGGATCAAACTTATCGAATACTCTGGAATAGTCACCTAAAGAAAGAATAACACGGAGGACTCAAGGGGACGGAGCCTAGCGACTGGAATTCTTCCATCGACACCATAACGAATGCGACAATGATACAATGAAATGTCCTTTTACCGTTAGGACGAGAGCAATAGTGCAGTTTTCATAAATGAATAGCACTTGAATGCACTTTGCCGAGCTGAACGGGAAATAAAAAATGATAGAAAAACAAGTGATTTATAATGATCATTTGATCTTCGAACCATAGAACTACAATCAAATAAATTAACTTCTATTCGAAGGGAACAAATTTTCCTCGGAAACAACTACGTCTATTATATCCTATCAAGATAAAAATAAAATTAAAATTGACGTGGGCTATTTTTTCACTTTCGTCTTCCACAGAAACTCCCTCGAGCGAAAAAATATGAAATTAATTTAACTATGATTCAGCCGTGAAGTCATTTACTCATTTTGAACCCAAGAACGTAGGCGAATTCAAACTTCAATCTTCTTCATTCCATTTGAATGGTAAAAGAGGAGGGGGTGTTTCAAGTTGAAAAGGAACAATGTGGGTCATTTAGTCCAATCTCATAGCAGGTGAAACTTACAAGTGGCGATACGGCGAAAAACAGGGTTGGTACTGATTACAGCTCATTTTTTAATAAAATGCCAAAGGGTATGAATTAGGTTGGGGGCCAGGGTAGCCATTTCAAACATTACTCAGTATCGAAAGCAGCCCATGCCGGAGGAGGAAAAAGTTTGTACGGAAAAGAAATATGTAAATGTAAATGATCAAACCGAAATACATTATTTTCATGCATTAGAGTACATCCGTGTGCCCCTCGCAACGTATGCAAAAGTAGAAAAAAAGAAACGGCTACCTACTCAAATTAATTATTCACTTTTACCAACCAAAGCTTATAGAAATCACGTATACTTAAACCAGATTTATCACGTTTATGGCAACACACACTTGTTCGCAATTGCCCTCAGATCACCGCTTAAATGACGTGATACAAGTTATCACGACGACGGCTAAAAAAATTCGTCGCAAAATAGAGACTAGAACGAAATAATTGTCAAGTCAAAATGACGCCGGGATCACGGAAAGTTGAATGAAAAAGATTTTAACGGACGATGGGTCAAAAAATTGTCTAGATACTCCGAGCATTCATATGTCGGAGTCGAATCAACAAGTATGATGCGCGACCAACTTCACGCAGCCCGACACGCGAGCGAATTTGTTTGTTTAGCGGCATATTCAGGGCTGGATTAGCACAGAGGCAGATCTATTTATTTATTTTTTATTTAAGGGATCTAATTCGAATAACTGGTTCCAGACGCAGATCCAGGATTTTCTCAAGGGAGAGGTTTTGGAAATTATGTTTTTCACTGTACTAAAAATGACTTGACAGCCATTCACTGTTTAAAAATGGCTAAAATAGCCATTCCCACCTTTAAAAAGGCTGAACTGACAATAATCGCGTCCCAAAATAGCCAAATAGACTCTACGCGCCCCAACAATGGGAAAACTGACGATTCGCACCCTGAAAATGCATGAACAGATGATTTCAATCCTGTTAACCGCCAAGAATGACCAAACTGAACATTCTCGCCTTAGCTTGACAAGACCAATAGCGTCCTAAAAATAGCAAAACTTACGATTCCCGATTTGGACGAACTGACTTTACGAGCCTTCAACATATTGGTAGCTTAACTGACATTTGCGCCTCGAAAATACCTAAATACAGACCACTTCTGCCCTGAAAATAGTTAAAACGACCATTCAAGCCTGGAAAATATCTAAACTGACAATTTATCGCTCTAAAAAAAAGGGAAAAATTTACTGTTCAGACTCTAGAAAGGCCAAAATGAAGATTCATGCCCTTGAAAATATCACACTGGCAATTCAGTCCCTATAATTACCAGGCGCGGATCCAGAGTTTGCTCAAGGAGGGGCCATGAACGTTTTGGACGCGATGAACCCAAAAATCTGCGCGTTCAACCTTGTTCCCGCCCTTGTCTTTGGCACGTTTTCTATTAGTAAATTGTTGTGGTAGGTAAATGCCCAAGGGTCTCATAAACCACACCCAGTTCAAATTGAAACAACTTTGAAAACATAAACGTTCAGCCTAAAAACCGTCCCTGTGGGCAATTTCTGGCAAAAACGACCAAAAATGCGAATAGCCTCTTATTTGGCAACTTTTTTCGGCGCAGCAAGTCACATCAGGCGTGCCATTCACATTGACATGGCGCAAATGCAGTATTGACGACTTTCAGACGCAACCAGTCAGTTTTGCCATTTGTGTGGTGTAAATAGTCCGTCATAACCATTTTTAGGATGCGAATGGTCATGTTTGCCATTTCAAAGGGGCAAATTGTCTGGCATTTACACAACAAGTGAATATTAGCCGGCGCGATATTTTCAAGGCAAGAATCGTCAGTTTTGCCTTTTTTTTTTTTTTTACAGCAGGCATTGTATGTTTAGCCATTTTCCACGCATGAATGGTCAGTTTTGCCCGTATTTGGGGCTGGAATCACCTGTTCAGGCATTTAAGGGCGCAAATTCGGGGCTCTTAAAGTCAGTTTCGTCATTTTTAGAGCGTGAATCGCCAGTCAGTATAGCCATTTTTGCCACTTTCCAGGCCATAAAAATAGTCACGTCAAACCAAAAGCAAAGAATGGTCAATTTGGCCATTCTTTGCTCGCGAATGGTCGATTTTGCACTTTTCAGGCCTGGAATCATCTGTTTAGGCATTTTCTGGGTGCGAATAGTCAGTTTAGCCGTTTTTGGAACGCTAATATGGCCCGTCAAGCCAGAGACGCGAATGATCAGTATTGGCCATTTTTGGAGCGCGAATCGCCAGTTTTGCCATTTTTGGCGCGCAAATCGCCAGTTTTGCCATTTTTGGCGCGCAAATGGTTGATTTAGCCATTTTCAGCGTCAGCTTAGCCATTTTTATGGCGCTTCAAGTCCGTTTGGCTATTTTTTAGAGCGCGAATTTCCGGTTTGGCAATTTTTAGGGAGCGAATAAAGTCAGTTCAGCCATTTGCTAGGAGCTAATCGTCAGTTTAACCACTTTGGGGTGCGATTGCAGTCAGTTTAGCTGTTTCTATGGTGGGAATAGCCATAGTTTGCCTATTTGAAAGCTGTTAATGGCTGTCAGTGTCAAGCCATTTCTAGTAGAGCGAAACACACAATTTTCCAAGCCATCTCTGTTTCATCCGTTTAGGCATTTTCAATGCGCGATTTTCATCATTTTGTGGACGCGAACAGTCAGTTTTGCCATTTGTGTAGCAAGTCTGATTGGCGTCTGAATCTTTTTATTTTGGGGTTTCTCTACTCAGGGAAACCGAAAATTGAGACAAAAATTTCGCTTTGACACCGTCTGCTCGAACTAGTGACCCTGGAGTCAATAGAATCGGCTGATACCGACGACCATGACATGAAATATTCATTTCTAGACCGTATAAAGGATTTTTCTGTTAAAAACGCTTCGGGGGGACTTATAAATCACGTCTGCCTCATACCAGAAACTTTCACCCTAAAATTTGAGAATGTGTCAATCCCTCGATAGATTTTGAGAGGAGCTTTTGGTTATGTTTATACGAAAGTGACACGAAAAGTTCCAAATGGCGGAGGTGGTCGTCCATGGTTTCAGAAAAAAGAAGACGTAAACGAAATCCAAGTCTCGAGTGATGGAATGCAGGAATCGCTGTTGTGTTGGTGTGCTGCCCCGGTCAAGCCAAAAGGCATTTTAGTAAATTCAAAAAGGCCAAATGGGGTTACGACTGCGGTTTTTGGCACGTCTTCGGGGAGAACTGGGATTTGAAGGAACACTTTCTCCAGATCAATGGTTGAAAAGACGGTGGCGCCGTGTAAGGCCGTTGCGCAGTCCTGGATGATTGGGCACCGGGTACCGATCCGGGGCGGTTTGGGCGTCTGTTATCCCCGCAAGAGCGCCAGTCTCCATTTTTCTTTGGGACCAGGTGGAGCGGGCTGGACCATGGGCTCTTAGACGGACGGCAAATGCCCTGCTGGATCATGAACTCGAATTCCGCTTTAGCCGCTTTTAATTTTCTCTGGAGGTAGACGACGAGGTTTGGCGTAACATATGGGGCTCCTTCCGTTGGGATGTGGTGGAAGTCAGTGGAATTTTTCTGGAATCTCCGGAGATTTGGTAGGTGTTGTGGTAGACACCGTTCTTCTCGATGAACTGACCGATTCGAGGAGGGATTCCAGGTTTGATTGCGGTAATTTTCACTCCGTTTGATGCCAACGATCGAGCTGCAGAAGTCCTGTTCGTGATAGGATCCATTAATTGCCCATGGCGAAAGTAGACCAAAAGACCGTACGATTGGAGGAAGTCGGCTCCAAGAATAGGAACGGAAACGTCGGCGATGGTGAAGACGAAAGGGAAATTACGCCGAAGGCGGATGTCCAAATTGAGTAGTCGTTGGCCATATGTATTAATTTTCGAGTCAATGGCCGCGTACAGGACGAGAGACGAAACTGTTTAGAGGTCCATTGGGTGGGGTGGCAGCAGAGACATGCAGGCTCTAGACCAAAAACGAAAGGCCCGTCCGTACGTCTGTTATTTGTAGGCGGCCGGAAGATACACCATGCGTGACAGCCGCTATCAAAGTCGTGCCGGGGTGGGAGTTTTCCAGATTAGCGACGAAAGTGCGTGGTTGCACACACCGGCGGGTTTTGTCATTGAACCGTCTGTGGTAGTAGTACAGCGAAAGCCGATCTGTAGAATAATCACGCGCGGAATCACGTGAAAACGACTTTCATCGTGACCGGGAGCGAGACTGGTTCAAGAGCTGTGAAATAGAGAGACTAAGCCAGTCAATTTGCTTCGTAAGCTCTGAAATTGGGTCAAATCCAGCGGCTTGAGTGGGAGGATACGAAGAGCTGCTGCATTGCCGTCGCCGTGTCGAGGAAGGACCACAGAGCTGGATGCTGCGATTGAAGGCATAAGCGTTTGTACCGACAAAATCTTATCAGCTACCTCGGATAATCGTCGAGCTTGTACCAGAAAAGGTCTGAAGAATTTGTTGAACGTGACCTGGCAAACGTTTCAGCCAAATGCCTTTGACAATATTTTCGGGGTAGCTCGATCCGGCCAAAACCTGGGTTTCCCACACCCAGTTCGATCGTGCCGAGCAACTTATTTAAGGCGTTCCTCGCCTGACTCGCCAAATCGCTTCAAAATAGCCGCTCTGAGGTGGGCATATGTACGTGTAGCTGGGTTGCGTAAATGGGGGTAATTTCAAGCCAATAATGGGGTAATTCAGGCACATGATATCGGCAACCCTGCTGCGTAACACGTCTGTGACTTGCGCAAAAACTTCGGGTTCGAGTTTCGAGGTGAGATGCTCATGTTTTTGCTCGTCAGAAATGACTTTGGCTAAAGCAAACTGCGATTCGACGTTGATGAAGCACACCTCAGGGCCCGGTTTATAAAAACTGGGAAGGTGTACAGGTACTGGTACGCAATTTACCTGTCCGAGTCTCGACGTCGGGAAGGTCGTGAGGGGCGACCCGACGTCGCCGTCCGACGTTGTAATGACGATTACATACCTGATGCCGACCAAAATGGTGGTAGAAAAGTTGGCTGCGTCGACGTCGCCTTGCGATCTGTAGTCGAATTAGGTAATTTTTTTCGTAGTAAAGTC
Source organism: Corythucha ciliata (assembly GCA_038030265.1). Taxonomy (NCBI): domain Eukaryota; kingdom Metazoa; phylum Arthropoda; class Insecta; order Hemiptera; family Tingidae; genus Corythucha; species Corythucha ciliata. The sequence continues at coordinate 4,226,649 of CM075942.1, read as the reverse complement.
GTGCTATGCTTCTTTATAATACAACTGTATTACAAAAATTTGTAATAGGAATGTAAGATGATTTTCTATGCATAAACCAACTGCTGCTACATATTAATGTGCACCAGCGACTATGTTTCGACTTCTTGTACATTTTCATCCACTAGAATTGAACTAGAACCATTATTTTTGTAGGCACAAGGGTGGATGATATGAAAAATAACAAGAAGTCATGGCGGAGGTTGTTAAGAGATTATTTCAGAAATGGAATAGAATCAGCTTAACCGTTATATCATGGCCATCATTGCCCTCTTAATAGCAATGCACTATAAACGAAATGTATTTCATCGAGCTGAATTTGATTTTACCTCTTAAAATAAGTGCACCCCTTGTTTCATCGTAATTTAGAGTAATGAATATTTATTTTTAATATAGGCCAAACATTATAAATTACCCAAAATTTCTATTTGACACAGGTTTTCTCCTGCAATCGTTATATTATGCTTCGAAAAATCAATTTTTAGCTGAAATTAGCAGTTATTAAGCGGTTTTTTCATTCTGACCTTTCATAATTTTTCTTATGAGAAGAATTTTGAAAGGGAAGCAGTAGGTAAAATGGCGCAGTCGAGTTTCTATACTAAAATTGTAGTAATTTCCACTATTGCACTACTTATGGTGAACATTACTGACCCTATAACAGATTCAAGTCATTTATTTGTACCAACGTTGTATAGATTACGACCACTGGTCATATTATAGGTCAAATTCCGTTCGCGACTTCAGGTAGGTATTTTGGAATCCTATAGTCGTAAAACGTACAAAAATATGCACAAAAACCTACTAGTGTTCGGGAGCAACGTCTAGATGACGTCATATTATAGTATTACAGACATCCAACCACGCGGCGACGTCGGGAAAGTATACTACTAATGCGTGACGTCAAAACGACGTCGTATTAATGTACTACAGAAACCCGACGTCACACCGAGGTCGAAAAATTGTACTATAAAAAATTATATCGCACTGACGTGCCAACAACGAGACCATCTGTGTAGGAGGGTGGGAATTAGTATAAAACAAAACGGAAGTCGTCGTACGCAACCAAAACCGACCATTTGTGCCCACGCGGTGGAGTCAGAATTTCGTACTACAGTTTACTACAAAAGTCTGACCGCATGGCGACGTCAAAATAGTGTACTACAGCAATCTGATGACGCGGCGACTTCAGAATTTTGTACTACAATGTACTACAGAAGTTTGACCTCCCAGCGACGTCGAAAAAGTATACTACAGATAATGCGACCACGCAGTGACGTCAGAATTTTGTACTGAAGTGTCCTACAGAAATCCGACCACGCAGCAACGTTCGAAAATCATACAACAGATATACGACCACGCGACGTTGTCTTGGCGACCTTCCCCACTTGTAATACACTCAATTAACGTCGGTACGACGTTGAAAAAAAGTACTACACGCTGGATGTCCGTAATACTATAATGTGACGTCATCTAGACATTGCACCCTAGTAGGTTTTTGTACATATTACGATGACGCAACGACGACACAAGTTGTACACGACGAGGTCGGAAAGAGGTATAAAATAGGCCGGAAGTCGCCAAACACAACCAACAACGAAGTTTCTGACACAACTCAAGAAGAATAAGATGAAAACGAAGGAAAAATACTGCCGGAAAACTAAAAACAGTTGACATTTTGGCAACAAAAAACTCACTATTTTTAATCTAAAAATGGATTTTTTTTGCGTTGAAGGAGAGCACCATTGGAAAGCTCAAACATCGGGCAAGTTTTTGTGATACTTGGCCAGATGTTTCAGGTAACCATCTGGAAATGGCATATGTTTTTCTAGAGCACAGAATTACAGATTTTTGGAATTTAATGGTACAAAAGCCAGATCTTTGGGGATTTGTGATGCTTTTGAAGAATGCAATAACCATCATTGCACGGGAAATCTTCCGTAGTTTCCGAAACTGTGGTCACTTTTAGAGGAAATCGTAACAGAAGTCGAGCAATCTGCGTTTTTCTAGAGCAAGTTCAGTTAGGAAATAAAAACACTACAAAAATCATAACTCCTAGGAAAATGAAGATAGAACATCCGCGAATGTCGCGTTCTACTCCACTTTTGACGTAATTTTACCCAAAAATGTTTGTCACACTTATCCCGAACCACCCTGTATATTGGTATGGCGTTGACCGCCACACGACCCTGATCGAGACGCTCTAAGAACTATAGCTTTTCGGGTGTCGTTTTCGTCCATGGCCGACGTTGTGGGAGAGATGATTATACCTAAGTATTGGGAAAACCGGACGTTATCTCTGGTCTAAAATTGTTTTATTACGCTTTTTTTGTAACCGAACCTATGGGTAGGTACGCCGACGAAAATCGGCTGGCCTTCTGTAAGCCTGTAAGCTGTAAGGGATTTTCATAATGTACAAGGTCAGGCAAAAAAAAAAAATCCGTTCTTGTATGGCCAACTGATGTGTTCTTCATTTCGATAACTAAAGGTGAGTAAACGGTGAGGGTGTCCCGTTTAGTTCAACCTCACCGGCCGCCCAGAGCGTGTGGACCAGACTTTGACTTCGCAGTTTAAGTCACCTTGAAGTCATAACACATCAGTTGAAGTTGCAGTCCACGTCAACTAAAGTCAAACTCTGGGTCCACACACTCCCACCAGCCAGTAATCAGAATTCGAACTGCCTAAAGCTTGGCACGTCAACCAACTTTAATAAGTAGTCCCCCCCCCCCGTCACAGAAATCAAGAGCAACAAGCCCGCACTACGTGACATAAAATATTGAAGCCTACGCGAGACCACCGTCAGAAATTTCACTTATTCATATCTCTTTAATGAAAATACTTGTAAGAGCGGGTTTAAGAAAAGAATACAACGAGATTATAGATCCGTGTAAACCGCGATACATCGGCAAAATCCTCCGTACAAGGACAAAATGGACTTCACGGGAATCATGGCTTGCGTATTAGAAGCGTGATTAATGGAAACTAGGAGGGGCATATCGGGCATTGCTGATAAAATCGACGAGGGGCTTAGGCCAAAAAAAAGGAGAATGGAGCAGGGAGCTTTTTTCTTAAATCTTATTAAGCGCGATGACTGTACTGTACCCTAAAATCACCGTATCTTTGCTATGATTTAGTTTAGTGAGAAATAAATAAGCAACACAAACGAAACTCGAAAAACCTCTTTTTCACGATGAGGCAGAGTCATCAACACCTATTTGTCTTTAACGAATGAAAGAGAGAGAGAGGGGGGGGGAACTAGAAAATGCAAGGCTGCAATTAAAGTTTCAACTTAATTGTCCTAAAGACAACCACTTAATCATTTACAGACATTTCCAGTCCACAGAATGGCCTTATATGCGTAGAATAGTATCAGATCAATTAATCTTGACACGGCTGTTCCTCCGCCCCCCCGAACTTCCTATTCCAAACAGCCCTATAACAGGCATGAAATTACTGAGTGATCACAATAACATAATGAGATTTTTAAAAAAGACTGGGAGGAAAGATAGGAAACAATTCAAGCGTAATAACGAGCCTTCTACACCCCACTCATTGTTATCTTCATTGTTCACATACAAATAAAATACCAGTAAAACGCACGTAAGGACAGCTAATAACGTTTCGTGTACGTGCTTATTCCAAAAACACAAATTTGTTTAACTCAAGAGTCCTATAAATAAGAAAAATCGTACCCGAATCTACGTCAACGAAATTTAAAAAAAAATGGACTGTCAGCATAGATTTAACTTAAATAGCTCAGACCGCATAACTCCCTTCAAAATTATCATACTTTTACACTAATAAATTCAGAAACCGCAATGGAATTCATTCATGCTCAGGTTGGTGAATACAAAAACGCTCTTTTACCAACAGGCATTTTTTTCCAGCCAACGATCGTTTCATGCAAATTACGCGAAATATGATTTTTTTGAGGAAGATGATTTAATATAGGGGCTTGATGAGTTTGAGGTTTTCAAGGGTAAGAGCTAAACAATGCTCAAATAAAAAAAAAGATAAGAAACACGTCCAAATCGAGAGGCAAAGTAATTTATAAACCTGTATATTACATAGTAATTGTTCTCCAATAAATCTTCTTCAAACAAAAACCGGTAATTAATTACGATCACTCCAGATTTAGCGTGTCAACAGAATTAAGGACTCAGTAAATAAAACAGGGAGAACTCTTCAATTCGTTTTTGACGCTAAAAATGATCGGATTTTCATACTTCGCCTCGCCTGAGTTTTAGGCACTTTCTGTCCAGACCTTCAAATTTGGTTTCATTATCATAATAAGGACAATTTTTTTTTTTAGAATTCTTTAAATTGGGTGTAGATATCCTTTTAACGAAGAACTCCCAGCGAAAAAAAGGCATATCTCCCTCTCAGTCTTTTCCATTTAAGATATCCTGGAGAGACGATAAAAATTTATCCCAGATAGAAAAAGGAAAAAGAAGTAGGCAGAATTTTTTTTTAAAAAAAAAGTAGTCGAGGGACTCCTCAAGAGTGTTATGCTAAATGGCAGCTGAAGTGGTACGAGGAAGATCGGAAGAAGGGGTCGAGAGGTTTTTTCGTGGGCTCACCCACTCGTGCCAAGTGTCTATGTTATTTTTGATTATCGCGAATGTAAATCCAATAGTAATAATAATAAAAAAAACAACTTTGCGAATACCCGGATCACAAATCGAGGAATTAAAACGGAGAGTGAAAGCGTACACATTTTGTTAAATTAAAAACACCGCAAATATTATTTTGATGCAAAATAATTTCACGCTTTTAAAAATGCGAAGTGTCTAAAATGGAAATCAAGCACGCAGAGTAAAAAATAAATAGGCAGGTACTCACCAAAAGAAGCAGATGGTACGGCAGGTTTGGGCAATCCACCAGAGCAGGGCCTTCCAATTTTACTTGGAGGTCGTAGACCAGAGGGCTTAGAAGTAGAAGGTTGAGTGTTGGAAGAAGAAGAAAAATCACCCATAATTTACAACACTGAAAAACATAGAAACAAGAAATGTTATTAACGAAATAAGCAATATTATGTTAGGGAATCATATACGATCTTTCTCTCTGGTGACCGGTCCAAACTGGCTAATCGACATTAAACGAACATTTTCCCTTGGGACAAAAACAAAAATCTCGTAATTTCACCCGAGAAACAGATTTTCCACGACAAAAATGGCGATTTTTCAGGTCAAAAGTTTATTTTTGACCGTGAATCTTATTGAAACTTACGAAGGTTTGTCACAAAACAGGCCGTCAATTTTGCTTTCGTAAACAGCCACTAATTGGTTTGTCATTCGTAGAATTATTGCAATGAATTCTAGACCCCCTAGAATGGCCAAACGGACTATGTGGCCAATAAACAAGTTTCGGAGGTTAACAATCATTGAAATTACCTAGTCAAGGCGTGAAATAACCACGAAACCACAAAGATTCAGGAGTAAGTGGGTATGAAATTGTCAGTTTCAGTCATGAAAATGCGAGTTTCTAAGCTATATGTACGTAAAATGCAAGTTTGGGACTACATTGACGTGAAAGAGCGTCAGCGGCTACATTTTCTTTACCGGGCCTGTACGCAATGTCGTATGAGTAACACGAAAGCTCTAGCCTCCAACGCATTATTTTTTCATTTTTTTATTTTACTTGTATGATTATTCGAAAAAACAAATGATACGGAACGCTGATCAGTTTTGAGTTGAAACTGTCGACCCATTAAATAGTGGCGCCATTCCCGTACCGCCTCGCGCACGCTTCTTTTGGGGATCCCGCAAGGCTCAGTACTCGGGCCCCTGTTTTTTATTTTGTTTATAAATGAGTTGCCCTCTAGGTGTGACTCCAATATAACTCTGTTTGCCGATGACACTACAATTATGGCAAGAAATTCGGACCTTGGTCAACTTGAGGCAAGCATGAGACGGGATTTTGCCAGAGTGGAAACCTGGTTTCTCACAAATTACCTCTGGCTCAATAAAGATAAATGTACTTTTCTTTACTTCGGGCTGCGACCTCTCACCCGACTGCAATGTTATGCCAACCAAATTTCTGGGCTTTTGGTTGGATCCAAGACTTGATTGGTCTGCGCATGTGAATAAATTATCTGAGAGGCTTAGCAGGGTTCCATTTGCCCTTCGTGAATTGAGGCAGTGCGTCACCTCCGAGTATCTTCTTGAAGCATACTATACGGCATGTTCCAATGTTTGCTGCAATATGGTCTCCTACTGTGGGGGAACAGCTCCCATGTGACGAGAATTTTTCGCATTCAGAAGAGAGCCGTGCGTTTGGTCTGCGGGTACCTCACCTACTCCGCGTTACGGAAATTACCGCCGTATTTCTGCACCAATCGTGGACTTCAAGGGCTCATTTAAATCTTTAGGAAAATCCGCACAAGCGTACGATCTTTCTTTTTCATATTTCATCCCTAAAATAACTGTAAAACGCACATAAACTTTTACCTTGAAAATTCACACTCTTTCGGCTAGTTATTTAGGAAAGCAAGATCGTACGCTTGTGCGGAATTTCCTGAAGATTTAAATGAGCCTTTGAAGTCCACGATTGGTGCAGAAATACGGCGGTAATTTCCGTAACGCTGAGTAGGCGAGGTATGATTGGAGGGGGTCGAGGAAACTCATGTGCAACTCCTCTCGAGTTCCTCGAGAATTGAAAGCTATTTGAGAGCTCTTGAAACCCTGAACGTTTTTTCGGACTGCTCAGCGATGCTCTATCCCACGGTTGAGTCATGTCTCCCAGAATCTTTAATCCGCGAGTGGCAACGGAGACAATCTATGTTCAGTTTGGATAACGATAATCAAGAGTTTCAAAAAGTCGGGAGCAAGGAAAAATTAAGCCGGCTTCGCCGCTTTATTCGTTCAGATGTGGAAGGGGAGGAGCTGATAGAATTGGCAGTCTCTGGGTTTTTAGTCGAAGAAAGTGCTTTCCCTGGCCAGAAAATGGCCAGCGTAAAGACGTCCCCACGGTGTCAGACTTGTTTGTGTCTTCAAAAACCAATTCGTGTGTCTTTTGTGACGGTGGGCATAATTTTGAGGAATGTCGCAAAGCTTTAGGGATGAAATTTGAAGAAAAACGACAACTGTTAATTAAAAAGGGCTGTTGTTACAGGTGTTTGAAATTCAGTCATATGAGTAGAACTTGCTAGGCGAAACTGAAATGCAGTAATTGCGGGAAGGGCCATCTCACGTGCCTGTGCTACAACGATGAAAGGAAAGGCAAACAAGGCGTTCCTTCACGAACTGACAACTTACTAACGAACTTTGGTAGTAGCACAGAAATAGCCCTCCAGACCCTGACAATTGAACTCAAAGACAAAAATGGAACGAAAACTAAGCCAATCCGAGTCTTGTTCGATTCTGGAGCACAGCAGAGCTATAGAAATTCGGTAGCCGAATTTGCGGGGAAATAAAAACAGCTTCCTAGGCGTTCTCGAGCGCGACTGAGTCGTCGCCGTTTCCTCGCTCGTCTCGTGTGGACGTCATCTCGCGGCGGCAGGCTGTCAGATCACGTCGGTCTGCCGGATCACGTCAGGGTCACCAATGTCGAGGTTGTTGGTACCTTTTCATCCTCTACCCTCAAGCTACTGCTCGGCGGGCTCGTACCCCGTCGGTAGTGGTTTCCTGTCGTACCCGATCACGCCTTTTAATTTAGTCGAGACCTTCTGATCGAGGGATCAAATCCAACAACCTCGACATTGGTGACCCTGACGTGATCCGGCAGACCGACGTGATCTGACAGCCTGCCGCCGCGAGATGACGTCCACACGAGACGAGCGAGGAAACGGCGACGACTCAGTCGCGCTCGAGAACGCCTAGGAAGCTGTTGTTATTTCCCCGCAAATTCGGCTACCGAATTTCTGGGAATAAGACCTGTGGTTTCTCCAAATTGATGCCACTTTCACCGCCCACCGCATCACTTCCGAAGGCCACAAATTCAACCTGGTTTTGAGCCAACTGCCGTACAAAATAATGGCACAAGTAGCGGATCTTGGAAGTACTCCCTATAACCACAATCAAGGACCGACTCACCAAAGCGTTCACTGAGAGCCAAGAGAGAAGAGTACTTCGCTTACTGGAAGAAACACAACTCAGCGACGCCAAACCATCGCAACTACTCCGGCAAATGCCGAGTGTTTCGAACGGAGCACTCTCGGACGATGTCACGAAGACGGTATGGTTGAGAGCAATACCCGCTCGAGTCAAAAATGTACTCGCGGTGCTCGAGCAACCGCTCGACAAGCAGCCGACCGAATCATGGAAATGGACAGTACCTATTCAACAGCGAATTCTTCAGTCGCCGCTGTCACCACAGCGCACAACTCAGCCCACTGGAACTGGTCATCGCCGAGCTACAAAAACTCCGCACCTCCTTCGAAAGACGCGGCCAATCCAATTCACGAGAACAGGGATAATAAACGCCCTAGGCAACGGAGTAAATCCCGAATGTCAACCCTCTGTTTCTACCATCGAAAATTCGCGGCGAATGCTCGGAAATGTGCCCAGCCCTGCAGTTGGTCCCAAGGCACAAACAACGCCATGTCATCGGGAAACTAGCCCCGGCGGTGGCAAAAACGGACTCCACCGCCAATGACGTCCAATCTCCCCGTCTCTACGCCTACGACCTCCAGACCAAGGAGAAATTCCTAATTGACACGGGCGCGGCCATCTCCGTTCTTCGTAAAAACCGAGCGAGTCACGTGAATCAAAATTACAAACTCTACGCAGCGAACGGTTCTCCTATTCCAACTTATGGCAATCAACACCGAACTCTCGACCTGGGACTTCGCAGAACTTTCAAATGGACATTTGTGGTAGCCGATGTTTCGAGCGCCATACTCGGCGCGGATTTTTTAAAACACCACAACTTAGCCGTAAACCTAACCAGGAAGCGACTAATCTACCAAATCACACAAATGCGGATCCAAGGGATTACGGCGAGAAAAGCCTCACCACAACTTTCAACAATACCAATTGGAGCACCATACGGCCACCTTCTTCAAAAATTTGCAAACCTACTTCTACCTACACCTATTAAGGCAAAAGCAGAAGGAGACTTATAACATTATATCGAAACTACAGGTCCACCCGTCTCAGCGAAAGCCCGACGCCTTCCACCCGAGAAGTACCGCGCTGCTAAAGAGGAATTCCGGCGCATGATGGAGGAAGGAATCTGTCGCCCATCACGCAGTCCATGGTCAAGCCTACTTCACGTCGTGCTAAAAAAGGATGGCTCAATACGTCCTTGCGGCGATTACCGTCGTCTAAACGTAATGACGCAGCCAGACCGCAACAGTGTTCCGAATCTTCACGATTTTACCAATCACCTTCACGGCGCACAAATATTTTCGACACTGGACATCAACAGAGCTCACCACCACATCGCCGTCGCGGAGAACGACATACCCAAGACCGCCATTATCACACCGTTCGGTCTCTTTGAGTTCCCCAGGATGACAGTTGGTCTCCGCAATGCAGCGCAAACTTTCCAGCGCTTTATGGACCACATCTTTCGGGATTCACCCTTCGTCTTTACCTACATTGATGACAATCTGGTCGCATCAAAAAATCCTAGAGAACACGAAGAGCACCTTCACCAAGTCTTCTCCACTCTCCACAACATGGTCTCACGCTCAACCTGAAGAAAAGTGTTCTGGGCCAGCCCACCGTCAACTTCCTCGGATATCAAGTGAGCGCCAAAGGTATTCAACCACTGGAAGAAAAAGTTCGTGCGATTCTCGAAATGCCACAACCTAAAGCTATCAAGGATCTCCGACGCTTCCTAGGAATGGTAAACTTCTACCACAAAAACATTCCGCACGCCGCCGAAATACAAAAACCTCTCAACGAGTTGCTCGCACACCGATTCCATGGTCTCCAACGGCAGTGCAAGCTAGGGAACAAACTAAGCACACACTTGCAAACGCAACTAAGCTTAATCACCCAGCGGACCTTCTTCCTCTCAACCTGCAGTGCGACGCAAGCTCCTCAGCTCTGGGAGCTGTCCTCCAGCAGAAAAACGGCAGCGAATTTCAGCCACTCGGATTTTTCTCACGTGCACTAAGTAAAGCACAAACCGTCTACAGCACTTATGACAGGGAACTGCTCGACATCTACGAAGCAGTGAGGTACTTTCAACTTCTGCTCGAAGGTCGAAATTTTACGATTCTAACGGATCACACAACAGAGACAAGACAAAGAAGAACGTCTGGCTGATGTCGCTTCCTTTTTGTAAGGCGACGACAACCGAAGAAACGGATGGGAGACTTTAAGTGGTGACTCGGTGCGACGAGGGGCAGCTTACATTTCCTCGAGAGGTCGTCAGCGAGCTGAAGAGGGCGTTTTACGTTGATAACCCCGTTACAAATGTAAATACACGTCAGGAAACAACGCCCCTCAAGGATACAGCGTGTAATATCCTCGAGATGGCCAAATTTGAACTCAAGGGAGGGTTACTCAACTATAAAACTCTATCGCCCATCTTACAATAATGCTTTAAATGCTTGAAAAAATGACCAATTATGGGCAAATGTACCATAATGGGCACATTTGCCCAATTGGTCGTTATTTTTTTCAAGTATTTAAATCAAGGGAGGGTCGTTGCCAAAGAATGACAGTGAGAACGAGCTCTCTTACACCGACGAAAAGGTTCTTGGACTGATAAGGCATCGCGAAGAGGACGCAGACGAATTGACACCTCTAACGCCATCAGCGATGTTTATTCAGAGAGTACAAGAAGTGGGCCCGCCAGACCTGGGGCCTTATTCTGAAAGGTCGGGAAAAAATGCCGCAAGCGGGATCCAAGGACGCTGACTAAAGGTCGATTCACACACATCAGTGCCGTGAACGGGACGTGCCCCTTCCGGCAAATAAAATATTATTATCAATGGAAATTGAAGGGTCACGTCCCTGACACGTGCCGGATATGTGTGAACGAGCCCCTCAATTCCCATATGAGAATAATATTTTACTTGACGTGACACGGACGGGGCACGTCCCGTTCACGGCACTGATGTGTGTGAATAGACCTTAAGAAATAACATTATCCCGCCATAGCAACCGCTTTTTGCGGCATTTTCACACGGCTTCGGAATACGTCCCCTGGACCAAATTGAAGCCAAGGATTTAAAAAAAGATATATCGACGCAGGCTACGATGGAAATATGCACACTGCACGTCGTCCCAAATCACCGATGCGGACAAAAGAAGGACGTGTCGTGAAGCCACCGAAGAAGTTAGACCTTTGATTTTCGAAATATCGCAATCTTTGGTGGAAGGATGTCAGAAAAGTGAAGCATTTAAATCATCCCTTCCTCTACATAATTAGTTTTTTTTTTTTTTTTTTTAACGGGGAGGGAAGCCCAGAAGAAACTATCTCCTACCAAACTCGACCTATAAGATCTATTGTGGTGTCCCCTCAGGTTGCCCTGCCAAGAAAGACGCTAGTTTTCAAGCGTCCTCCACCACCACTCCTTAACGAAGTTGAGGATATTTCCCGTAGCCATCCTGGAGATGTCCTCCGGTTGAAGCACATCATTTCCAAGATGTTGAAAGCGTAACCGCCCCAGAGCCTGGCACTCACACAGTACGTGCTCTGCTGTTTCCACGGCCAAGTCGCAAAATCTGCAAATGTCCGTGTCAGACTTCTCCATTAGTCTGAGTGTATATCGAAGGGCACAATGTCCCGTTAGCAGTCCCACCAAGATCCTAAGGTCTCCTCGGCTCAGAGAGATCAGGCCCTTCTCCGATCGTCCCTTTGGAGTGACAAAGAGCTTGGCCTGCCTGAGACCTGGTTGTCTAACCCAGTGTTCACGATGCCTCTCGTCCAACCACGCCTGCACCTGCCTCTTCGTGAAGGACTTCGTGACCCCGAGACTTGGCTCCGGGCCCACGTAAGGCATCTCTGATCCTCTCTTCGCGAGTTGATCAGCCATTTCATTCCCCTCAAACCCCTTGGGACCCGGCACCCACATCAAAGTAAGGCTGTTTGCCGTTGCCACAGGCCTGAGGGCTTCAAGACCATAGATATAGAAACTATTGTCCCAAGGGACTCCCAATGCTGAAGCCTGGGGCCAAAGACCCCAATGCCAGCACTCCCATCCTTCACAGATCCATCAGTATACCATACTTGCGTGCCGGGCTTAAACCTCGGCAACAGTGGCGTGGCGTGGGTAAATTAGTAGGGCAAGTGCAACTCAGGAAAGGACGTAACTGAATGTAAGGAAGACAATTCAAAATAAAGAGAGGAGTGACAAAAAATCCATAAAGAGAGGCCGTTAAAAGGCAACGATTTAACGTTGAAACGTTAAATGACGTCGATGTAATTTGCAGCCATTATTTTAGTTTAAGAAAATCCGTGTTTCTTTGACTAAAATTGAATTCATGGGATCTCTAAGTCTGAAAACAAAAGCTCTATATTCTTTGCGTCTGAAGAATCGTGCAACCCATCAAGATATTCGACCCGAAAAAAGCATTTCAGTAGGTGAGTACTGAATAGGACGTAGATAAAAGGGTCTCAACAATTTTTCGTAAATTTCGGAGAAAATTACAAATCAATTGTGAGAATCATTCGAATCGGTAAATATTTTGTTTTTATTCGATTACGACAATGACTATACCGTCGAAAACTAATTGTACGAAATTATTAAGCTACAAATGCTCCAAAGAATAAAAAGGACGTAATTTTTCGGAAAAAAATGTTTTCAGAAACAGAGAAAACTAGAAAAAAGTTGATGAGACCAGCTACATATTATTATTTGATTCTCTGTGGGTCCGACAAACTACTTCACCCCCAGCCACGCGCTCTGAACCTCCCAACGCCCAAGCGAAGTCTACTGTGCTGTACTCCAACGTAGGAACAGATCCCTAGCACTTTTTCGCCAGCTTTAACGACAGCCCCTCCCAACCACACTACCATTCTGTCTCGGTCAGAATGTTTTGATGAGGGGTTAGCGAGGGGACAAAAGGTAAGGAACACACTCGTAGCACTTCTGTCTCGAGCGCTACGTCCTCGTCGTTTCATGCGGCTTCGCACATTTCCGCAACACAAGTTTTTAACGTCGTAGTCTTGAATTACCAAATTAGGTTTCAAATCTTATGAATTTAACCACAATAAAGTTTATAACAAAAGAAGGAAAAATAATAATAATAATAATAATAATAATAATAATAATAATAATAATAATAATAATAATAATAAAGGGGGATCGCTTTAGGGCAAGTGCCACTTGCTTTACTTGCCCTGACGCCACGCCACTGCTCGGCAAACCCTTATCCCAAAGGTCGCGGTTGCCTATATCGACCTTAAAGGGTTTTTCAAAATCCATCCTCACATGCATGAGATCCGTAACGACTTCAGCCGCCTCACTACATGCAACTTCCTCCAGAACACGCAAGTGCCCAACCTGGACATCCCGCTTCACGTACTCCGCCCGCAGCAGTCTCACCGCCGCCATATATGCGGTCGCCTGCACATGAAAGTGCAGGGGAGGCATGTCCAGTAACACCTCCATGGCTGCCGTCGGGCACGAATGCGTAGCACCCGTTACTCCAAGACAGGCCTGGCGCTGCAACTTACTCAGCAAGTTACTTTTTCCCCTTCTCAGTCTTTGTTTTGACTTGTAACAATTCATTTTATTAAAATGACTTTTCGTTAAAGACCTTTGATTTACCCAAAATTAACAGGTTATGGGCTGTAAGTGCGCGTAATTTCATTGCAAAAATCTAAATTTCGCGTTAAAAGTTTTTTTTTTTCGAAATGAATGGTCCTTTCGTTTTGCCTCAGTTGTCACCAGACAACTTTAATAATTGGAAATTTCGTGTTGCCTCTATATTGGAAGAAAGGCAAGTACACTATGTCTTAAACTCGACATATGAGGACATTCAGGGCCAAGAAAGAAAGGAAAAGTTCACGCAGAACGGCGCAAAAGCACGAGCTACAATAATACAATGCATTTCGGACAAGCATTTGGACCTAGTAAAGGATGCTAAGACAGCTCAAGAAATGATGCAAGCCCTCGAAAATGTTTTTCAAAGGAAAAGTGTGTTCACCAAGCTAACTGTCAAGAAGAAACTCCTTACATTGAAGTGTGGAATAAACGAAAAGTTGGAAGACCATTTTCTACATTTTGACTCGATCATACGGCAATTGGAAAACGTGGGAAGCAAGCTGGAAGAATCGGACAAGGTATGCCACCTACTTTTGTCCCTTAACGACAATTTTGAAAATGTCATCACAGCCATTGAAACATTGAATACCGAGATAACAATGGATTTTGTAAAATCACGACTACTAGACGAGGAATTGAAATTATCCACCAGGAACCGAAAAATGTCGAACGATGCTGATGAAGTTAGCTTTAGAGCTCAATCTCAATCGTGCTTTGAATGTGGAGACCCATCCCATTTTAAAAAGGACTGTCCCAAACTTCTTTATAATTTCAGACAAGGAGGGGCACGAGGTCAAAGGGGTCAGTTTTCGACCAGAGGTCGAAGAGGATTCAGAGGTCATGGCCGTGGAGGACAAGGCAAAGCTTTCGTCAGTGATGTTTGTTTCGTCGCTTTGAATTGCGGTGATGGACCGCTAAAAGAAAATTCGTTCATCCTTGACTCTGGTGCTACTCATCATATGGTGAAAAGTGATCTTGAACCACTCATGACAGACGTAACCGTTTTGGATCACGCTGTCAAAATAAGGATCGCTAATGGTTCTACATTAATCGCCACTAAAAAAGGTAATCTTCATCTACACTGCCAAAATCGTACCGTAAATTTGGAAGCCTTATTGGTGCAAGGATTAAAACACAATCTCCTAGCTGCTTCAGAGATAACTAGTCGCGGGCATAAAATAATCATGCAAGAAAAACAGTCGATTTTGTGTGGTACGAATTTTTGTATAATCCTCAAACGTTGTCATGGATTATATGTTTTAGACCCCGATCGTATCGGTGAAGACAAAAAGTGCTTACTCACCTCAACGGAGGAGGACTTGTGGCACAGAAGACTCGGACACTTAGGAAGAGATGGCCTAAAGGTGCTGAATCTACCTATTTTAAAACAAAAATGCTCCATTTGCATAGAAGGAAAGGCAAAGAGAACACCGTTTCCAGCAAGAGAGTCAAAATCGAAGCAAATAGGAGAGCTTATTCATTCTGATGTATGCGGACCGGTCAAACCAGCGACTTGGGACAATCAACAGTATTTTCAGGTGATAGTTGACGACTATTCTCATTTCACAGTTGTTTATCTCCTAAAAACCAAAGAAGAAGCTGGATAGGTACAACATCATGAGCTATGAAACGAATTCGTACCGATCGTGGAGGCGAGTTTACTTCAAATGTTTTGAAAAATTTTGTAAACGAACGAGGCATCAAAATGGAGTACACGATCAGTCATAACCCTCAAATGAATGGTGTTGCCGAACGAATGAACCAACAACTTCAGAATATGGTCAGAACGAAACCCATCGAATCAAAGGTACCGAAATTTTTATGGGGGGAAGCTATACGTTCCTCGGCCTATGAACTAAATCGATCACCAACGACGACGCTGCCAAAAGGTGTCACTCCAGCACAAATCTGGTATGGGAAAAATGATCTTTCAAAATCAAAAATATTCGGTTGTCGAGCATGGTCTCTCATTCTGCCAAAAAATAAAAAATTCGAACCTCGAGCTCAACGAGGTGCTATGATTGGTTACAGTGACGGATGATATAGGGTATGGTTACCCTCAGCTCACAAAGTCGTCACATCTCATCACGTCACATTTGATGAAAGCGTCATGCAATACACTGGAAAAGACGCCAGAGTTAAGAACAGTGTTCTACCAGTCTCGACAAATGTGCCCATCTCACAGATGTACGATGAAATAAACGAAGAAAGAGACGAGAACACAGTTGAAGCTCAACCGGACTTGAACACAGTTGACGCTCAACCCGACTTGAACACAGTTGACGCTCAACCGTACTTGATTACGGATGACGCTCAAACGGATTTGAATATCGAACGCGAATACTTTGAAGAAACAGAAACGGAACCTAGAAAATCAAGTAGAGGAACAAAAATACCCAGTCATCTGAAAGATTTCGAGATTTACTCCGCGTACTGCATGTTGACTGCAAGCGACGAGGAGCCACCATCGTACGAAGAAGCCGTAAAAGAGATTAGCTGGCAGGAGGCGATTAAAAAGGAACTCGATTCGCATGAAAAACTAAATACTTCGTCACCAGCTACTCTTCCTCAAGGGAAAAGGGCAATAGACACGAAATGGGTGTTCAAAGTGAAGCAAGACGGAACCAAAAAAGCTCGATTGGTAGCTAAAGGCTATCAACAGACATCGACAGATTTAATTTATTCGCCGGTCAGTAGAATTTCAACCGTCAGGATCCGACTTTCGTGCGCTATCCAAAACGACTGGCCACTTCAACAAGTTGATGTTCCTACAGAATTTTTAAACGGAACTCTTTCGGAAGAAATTTTTATTAAGAAGCCTAAAGGAGTGGATGGTCAACCCTGTCAAATTCTAAAATTGAATCGGGCTCTGTATGGGTTAAAATGTTCGCCGAAAGTGTGGAATGATACTTTTTCCGGTGTTATGACTAGTCTTGACTTCAAACGTTCGCAATATGACTGTTGTCTCTACACAAATTTAAAAGCTTTTGTCGTTCTCTTCGTAGACGACGCGATCATAACATGTGACAAACAAGAAGTTCAAAAATTGATCAAATCGTTAAAAGAAAAATGCAATATAAAGTGTCTTGGAGAAGTGTCTACATTTCTGGGTATGGAGGTAACGAAGGATAAAAACCGACTAATCATCAGACAGACAAAAATGATAAATAAACTCCCTGCGCTGTTTAAAATGGAAGACTGCAACGTCGTCAAGACTCCTATGGAAACTGGTTTTGATATCGACGGAGACTCGGATTTATTAGACGTTCCATACAGGAAGTTGGTGTGCAGCTTAATGTATTTGTCTCTGACAACGCGTCCAGACATCTCTTTTGGAGTGACTTTACTAACAAGAGTTCTGGACAAACCCACTTCAAAAACCTGGCTAGCTGCAAAGGGGAGTCCCTAATCTGCTGACAGAATGAAAAGTCAGCTGACTACCCCCTCCCCCACATCAGGCAGGAACAAAACTCCCCACGTGAACACCATCAGCAATATGTCAAGTGCCACAAGGGTCAAATTACCGAAAATCCTGAAAGTACTAGTACTTCCCACCGAGTAACTAACACAAACACCTGCTGACAACCCCCTCCCACTCATCGGAAGGGGTTGAAACTCCCCACGTGAACACCACCGGCATAACGTCAAGTGCCACAAGGGTCAAATCACCAAAAATCATAAAAGTACTAGTACTTCTCCCCGAATAACTAAAACAAATATCTGCTGACAACCCCCTTCCACTCATCGGAAGGGGTTGAAACTCCCCACGTGTACACTATCAACAATATGTCAAGTGCCACAAGGGTCAAATTACCGAAAATCCTGAAAGTACTAGTACTTCCCACCGAGTAACTAACACAAATATATGCTGACAACCCCCTCCCGCTCATCGGAAGGGATTGAAACTCCCCACGTGAACACCATCAGCAATATGTCAAGTGCCACAAGAGTTAAATTACCGAATATCCTGAAGGTACTACTACTTCCCCCCGAATACCTAAAACTAAAGTTTTCTGACAGAATGAAAAGTCTGCTGACAACCCCCTACCACTCATCGTAAGGGGTTGAAACTCCCCACGTGTACACCATCAACAATATGTCAAGTGCCACAAGGGTCAATCGAAGGGTTTGAAACTCCTCACGTGTACACCATCAACAATATGTCAAGTGCCACAAGAGCCAAATTACCGAATATCCTGAAAGTACTAGTACTACCACCCGGATACCTAAAACTAAAGTTAGCTGACAGAAAGAAAAGTCTGCTGACAACCCCCTAACGCACATCGGAAGGGGTTGAAACTCCCCACGTGTACACCATCAACAATATGTCAAGTGCCACAAGAGCCAAATTACCAAAAATCATAAAAGTACTAGTACTTCTCCCCGAGTAACTAAAACAAATATCTGCTGACAACCCCCTCCCACTCATCGGAAGGGGTTGAAACTCCCCACGTGTACACCATCAACAATATGTCAAGTGCCACAAGGGTCAAATTACCAAAAATCATAAAAGTACTAGTACTTCTCCCCGAGTAACTAAAACAAATATCTGCTGACAACCCCCTCCCACTCATCGGAAGGGGTTGAAACTCCCCACGTGAACACCATCAATAATATGTCAAGTGGCACAAGAGTTAAATTACCGAATATCCTGAAAGTACTACTACTTCCCCCCGAATACCTAAAACTAAAGTTTTCTGACAGAATGAAAAGTCTGCTGACAACCCCCTACCACTCATCGTAAGGGGTTGAAACTCCCCACGTGTACACCATCAACAATATGTCAAGTGCCACAAGGGTCAAATTACCAAAAATCATAAAAGTACTAGTACTTCTCACCAAGTAACTAAAACAAATATCTGCTGACAACCCCCTCCCTCTCATCCGAAGGGGTTGCAACACCCCACGTGAACACCACCGACATAACGTCGAGTGCCACAAGGATCAAATTAACGAAAAGTAAATTACCGAATCCGCCACATGCCGAATTACCAAATTACCAAATTACCGAATTACCGTTTTCAGAGGGGGATGAAGTTCCGCATGTGAACACTATCAGCATAATGCCCGTGCCGCAAGAGTCAAATTACCGTAAATTCTTAAAGTACTAGTACTTCCTTCCGTGTAACTAGCGCATAAATCCGCTGAAAACTCTTTCCATTACTTCATAGGGGGATGACAGTTCCTACGAGAACAGTTGTAGTCCCTTTTTTTCGTTTTTTGTGTATGTGTTTATTTAATCGGCCATTTGTGGTAGTAGAGAGATTTTGGGAATAGCTCCGGTAATGCTATCGTGAACGTTTCTCATATTTGCACTCAATGAAATGTTCGCCATGCCATAGATGCGTACACAAACATTTTACAGCGTTTAGATTTGAGAGTTATTTGCTCTCGAGAGTACGGGAGCGTACCTAGAAAGCCTTCCGGAGGGGCCGATTCCGGCAGTCCGCAGCCTATTGATTAGTGGCGGGGGACGGGTGTTGTAAGGAATGCCTTTCTTATTGCTGGGATATCGCAAGAACTTGGCTAAAAACGGCCTCCCGGAGGGGACGATCCAACTATCATCTCCCTCTTGTTACGCCACTGCGAGAATATCTCCGAGAGCTTAACTCGTCAATCTAAACGAGCCAGAGAGTTTTCGTGAGAGCGCCAGGCTTCATCAGAGAGTTCAACTCTCACATGTAAGAGCACCCTTAGCTATTGCGTTTAAGGGACCGGTAGCGAAAAATCTGGAAAGATAATGGTCAGTTTCACATTTTCAGAAAACAGTTTTTTCATCGCGGTTGGCATATTTGAAATCCGGCCAAATCGACTGAAAATATGCGATGCATATCTCCGTGTGTTTCTTGTTTCCACATATACTCGGGGAGAAGTACTAGTACTTTTATGATTTTTGGTAATTTGACCCTTGTGGCACTTGACATATTGTTGATGGTGTACACGTGGGGAGTTTCAAACCCTTCCGATGTGTAGTAGGGGGTTGTCAGCAGACTTTTCATTCTGTCAGCTAACTTTAGTTGTAGGTATTCGGGGGGAAGTACTAGTACTTTCAGGATATTCGGTAATTTGGCTCTTGTGGCACTTGACATATTGCTGATGGTGTACACGTGGGGAGTTTCAACCCCTTCCGATGAGAGGGAAAGGGTTGTCAGCAGATATTTGTTTTAGTTACTCGGGGAGAAGTACTAGTACTTTTATGATTTTTGGTAATTTGGCTCTTGTGGCACTTGACATATTGCTGATGGTGTTCACGTGGGGAGTTTTGATCCTGCCTGATGTGGGGTGGGGGTTGTCAGCAGACTTTTCATTCTGTCACCAGATTAGGGACTCCCGCTGCAAAGCGAATCCTGCGATATCTGAAAGGAACTCGAAATTACGGTTTAGCTTTTGAGAAGAAGGAATCTTCGGTCTCTGGATTCTCCGATTCAGATTGGGCTGCAGACAAAATAAATAGAAAAAGCGTAAGCGGATTTGTGGGCTTACACAACGGTAATGTGGTCGCGTGGTCTTCAAAAAAAGCAATCATGCGTGGCGCTATCAACTGCCGAAGCAGAATACATCGCTGCATCCTTAGCGGCACAAGAGATGACCAACATAAGAGGCGTAGCCGGCGAGTTCGAAGGAGAAACGAAGAAGGCTGTTCTATATGTTGACAACATGGGCGCAATTTGTTTGACGAAAACGAATGAAAACTCTAAACGCGTGAAACATGTCGACATCAGATATCACTATATCCGAGATTTATTTGAAAAAAAAAAAAAAAAAATCATAGACATAAAATACGTCCGGTCATCAGAAAATCCAGCCAATCTGCTAACTAAAGCCTTACCGACTGAATTTTTTTTTAAATTTTGCCACCACCTGAAACTTGTATTTCCTTAATTGGCAATTAATGTTTTAATTGAGGGGGGATGTCATAGTCATGTGGAAATGGATTTGCTATTACTTTATCGTTTTTGTTAATTGCTCACATGTTTATATTTTTCCCCTTCTCAGTCTTCTGGTGGCAGAAGACGAAACATAGGAGTGAGCCACACGTGACGATAGGCCTAACAACGGCTGTATACAGCCACAACACCATTTTTGGCTTTAGACCCCATGTTTTGCCAAACATTTTCCGACCAGCCCACAATGCGAACGTGGCCTTATTCAGCACCCTCTTGATATGCGAGGTCCATTTGAGCCCCTGATCCAGGGTAACTCCAAGGTACTTGACTTCTTTTCCTACTTTCAACATTTCTCCATTCAGTCGAACTACCTTTAATGCCAGCTTCCTCCGCCTGGTAAACGCAACAAGGGTGGTCTTCTCAGGGTTAACCCTGAGACCATGCCTGCTGCACCATCGCTGCACTATGTTAAGGGCACCCTGCATTCTACTGGATATGGTATCATCAAATTTGCCCCTAACTAGAATCGCAAGGTCATCCTCGTAACCAACTACCTCATAACCCTGCTCCTTTAGGATAGCGAGAAGCTCGTCCACCACGAGCAACCAGAGCAAAGGAGAGAGCACACCCCCTTGAGGGCAACACGGAAACAGTCTCCCCTACCAGCTCCGAAGTCACGACGCGGCATTCCAGCATCCCCTTGATCCATTTCACTGAAGATGGATCAACACCTCTGCTCCTAACTGCAGCCTCCATAGAGTCATAGGTGGTGTTATCAAAAGCACCATCTATGTCCAGGAAGCAGCCCAGCGCAGTTTCTTTCGCCTCCAGAGATTTTTCAACCTTACCCACCAGTTCGTTTAGGGCGGTCTCACATAATTAGTTAATTTTAGGCAATTAGTTAGCTTTTCTAAAAAATGTCGTCTCGTGTTTTCAAATAAAGTTTTTTAGATATATCGACTCGGTTTTTAACAGGAGCAGTGCCGTCTTCCGAAGAAAGAGGAAGTGTAATGGACCCACTTGAATAAAACACAACAATATGACTCACATCGTGTTTGGATTTCTTTGACTTTAGTTGTCTCTGATTAGAACTAAAATACCACGCAATAGACCAACTGAGGCTCGTATTTTCACGGGGGGGACAAGTTCGTTCAGTAATAATTCAGACGAGACTCACCTTCGGGTATCACTACGTAGGGACCGGTCAAACGATGATCACACTCGACAAAGAAACGACACTCCCGGTCACGATCATCGCGGCATGACAGTGACAACGCGTCAAAAAGCCAAAAAAACGCGAATATAAAACGCACATATAATCAACTTTCGACACTTCCCTCGCTGGGACGGAAAACTGATCCAAAGGACCAACAGCTGTCGCAAGTTTTTTCGAATGATTAGATAAAAAAGATTTATCTTTGTGATAAGCGAGTTGGCCTAGAAAACACCCGCCAAGGAATTTTGGATGTTGAAGAAAAGTCGTAATTTAGTGTTTAGGAAGAAAATTACTAGCAAGCAGCAAAAACTACAGTCAGTTCTAATAATTCCGTCGAGTTCTAAAATTACGAGTCCAAAAAAATCAAGGTGAGCCGTTTTAAAACGTCTAATCATAAGTGGTGTCATTATCATTTTCTACTCCACTCTTCCACACCATCGTCATGACGGAAATGTTTAAATATTTTCAGACTTCTTCCTTTCGCAGTGCAAAACATGCTGCTGGCAGCTGCGCCGATTGTTCAAAATTGCACATTGTCTCGATCAGCCTCGAATGCGACTAAAAGAAAATGAAACTGGTGCACAAAAACGTTGATAAAGATGGTGAAGGGTAAGCAGAAAATAATCTTCTATGTGTGTTGCAAAAATTTACACGAAATTTCGCGTTCACCTTAAGGCTGGTGGTTCTGTTGCCTGAAGAGTCGGAGGACATGTGGCACGCGTATAACTTGATCAGTGAGGGTGACAGCGTTCGAGCTTCGACCATTAGGTGAAGACTGTCTCATATTTTGAAGAGTCAAAATATGAGAAAAACCGAGTCTTCTGGAGAGATAATTTTTTCTGTTGGTCATACCCAGGAAAGTCCAGAATGAATCGGCGACTGGTTCGTCGACGAGCAGCCGTGTTCGGACGACTCTGACAATACGGGTGGAAACCATAGACTTCGATACTCAAGCCTGTGTCCTTAGACTCAAGGGCAGAAACATCGAGGAGAATCAATACGTTAAGGTAAATCGGAAGTTTATCTGCAATTCATGTAGCGATCCATCCAAATTGAGAAGAATTAACATTCATGCTAAGAAAAGCGTTTCCGCAAACAGAGCCTGAGTTTCGCCGTCACAAAAAAGGCCTTGAAACTTGCAATTTTCCTTAAATTAAAATTTAAGACCATAAACTTCCCTTTTCCAAGGAAATGAAACCTGAAAGTTGCATTGCCGTGGGTATTTGACCGTCGAACTTCCAATTTCCTGGGTTTTCGTCAGGCTCCAGGCTCTGTTGGAAATGCCCTAAAGCTCGTAATTTTGCTTAAACTAAGGTCCTGAACTTTAAATTTCGTGGATATTCAGCCAGAGAACTAGTTTCACACAAAGGACCCCAAATTGAAAGCTCAGAAATATTCATCTCTGAATATTGCTACGGCTGTTCGTCAGTTGTACAGCCCACGCTCTCTATCCATCAGCAACACATGACGATAAAAACCTCTCTACCCCTTTTTTACCAGTTTTTGTTTACGATTCAATTTAAAAATATCAATAAAAAGTCAAGTTCAGAAAAACGCGTGCATCGACCATATTAACAGTCTTGATATTGGCGCAGTCGTTGCTGGCTAGTCTTTGGTCCACACGCAATTAAAAAAAAAACAACAAAAGACGCCATACTTTCTGTCCCAATGGGAATGTAAAAGTGGAAAGGATTGAGACTCGCTAATTTCGCTAATTTTTAGCCATTGTTGAGCCAATTCAAATAGTAGGGGGGGAAGGGGGTGTCAGCCAACGACGCCGCGCTGTCAGTCGTGGCTGGCTAACCGTCAAGAATTAGATGAAAACTTCCAATTTCATAGATATACAGCCCGTAAACTCGTAATTTGATTAATTGAGACTCGTAACTTAAAATGACAGATCCGATAACTTGAATTTGCGCAAGAATCAAGACACAAAACTTGCAATTTCGCGAATGTTCAGCCAGGAAACTTGTAATTTCGCACAATTTAGAACTCGAAATTACATTCTCAATGTTTAGCGCGCTTAATGTTACAATCAAACTTTTTAAATTTCCCAGTAATTATGCCGTGAAACTGGCTTTATTTCCCAAATTGTTCAAATACGCGAAATTAAAGACCAGGAACTTTGAAATTTTGCTAAAATAAAAACCGGAAACGAGTACATTCGCGAATATTTAGACCCAAAACTTGGAATTTTTCCAGTTTTTGGCTCTGAGAGATGTAATTTCGTGGGCTTTGAGCGCTGTCGGGTTCCGCTTTCCACGGCCACTAGAAAAATAAAATAATAAACTCCAAACTTCAACTCACGAAATCAAGACTGAAACGTGCAGTATCGTCAATTTCAGACAGGAAGCTCCCAATTTCACTGATATTAGCTTTATAAATATACAATTTTGAGGTATTTCGTTAGGGCGCTGTCTTGGGCTACGCGATTCCTTTAAAAAGGCACGCGGATATTTTGGTCCTACAACTTGCAATTTTGCTAAAATTATTCACTCGAAACTTACAATGTGGCAGTTATTTAGGTTCAAATGATGTAATTTTGCGGTTATTTCTCTCAATTTTAGCAGCGAATGAACGTTTTTCCGTCAATTTCAGCTGTCTATTGGCGACTTTTCTCAATTTCATCCGCGTATAATACACGATTTTCATAATTTCTTCAATCCACGTTTATCGCGAAATCCGGACGTGAAAAGCGCAATACATATAGTCAATTTCATACTGGAACCTTCAAATTTCACTGATATTTGCCTCCGAAATATGCAATTTTGCGGTATTGTATATGGGCGTTGTCGTGAGAGGCTATAAGAGCCCGGGCTCTACGATCACCAACCAACGAAATTTAAGATTCACGGATATTTAGTCCTACAACTTGCAATTTTCGCGGATATTGTACACCCGAAGCTTACAATTTAGCAGATCGAATAAACGTTTTTCCTCGATTTCATCTCTGAATTGGCGCATTTTCTCAATTTTTGTCCGCGGATAATGAACTATTTTCACAATTTTAGCTGTGAATTAGAACTTTTTTACTAAATGACATTGAATTATCGCTTTTTATCAAATTGAGCTCTGTACGAGCAATTTTTTTTCTCAATTTTAACGGCGAATTAGCGAGTTTTCTCAAATGTATACTTGATTCAGCGTCCCCCCCCCCTTCCAGCATCTGTATTAGTGCTTTTTCTCAATTTTAGCCGCCTATTCACGTTTTTCTCAACTTTAACCGCGAATTAATTTTGCCAGTTCGGTAGATGTTGTCGCCGGTATTTTAATTAAATAAATTAAATTAAATTTATATCTTTCCTGACGACGGTGAGGGGGGGGCACAGCCCAACAGGGATTAGCTCATCCCTCGAAGTACGACTGCCAAAAGTGTCGAAATTTGACATTTCCATGACAAAATTGACAGTTTCAAGGACAAAATTTACAGTAGAGGACGAAATTGACATTTATAGGACCAAATTGACAGTTTATATGACAAAATTGACTGTCTTGAGTGACGAATTTGACATATCCAGGATGAAATTGACAGTTTAAAGGATGGAATCGGGTGTCGAACGGCGAAATTACCTTTTATAGGACGGAACTGATGGTTCCAAGGGCGAAATTGACACTTTTACGATGGCATTGATAGTTTCAAGGACGAAATTGACAGTCAATTTTTAGTTTCTGGTGGAACGGTTCTTAAAAATATCACGGTCTGCGCCCGAATTGTCTGATGCTGAATCTGGAAATCAAGGTTTGGGATCTTTTATTGTGTATGAGGAAATTGACAGTTTCCAAGTCATAACTGAGTCAATTCCTGGAGTGAAATTGACAGTTGCAAGGATGAATTTGACAGTTCAGAGGATGAAATTGACATTTACAAGGCGAAATTGACAGTTTTGAACGACGAAATTGACGATTTCAAGGATGAAATTGACATTTACGCGGTCGAAATTGACAGTTCAGAGGACGACATTGTCAGTTTAGAACGACGAAGTTAATTGGACGAAATTGACAGTTTTGAACATTTACTGACACTGACTTGACATTTACAGGATGAAATTGACAGTTCCAAGGACGAAATTGACTGTTTCGAACAACGAAGTTGACATTTATGGGAAGAACTTGACAGTTCCAAAGACGAAATTGGCAGTTTTTATGTCGAACTTGATATTTCCAGGACGAATTTGACGGTTCGGAGGATGAAATTGGCAGTTTTTCAAACGAAATTGACAGTTTTGAACGGCGAACTTGACATTTCCAGAATGAAATTGACAGTAGAAGACGAAATTGACAGTTTAGAATGCGGAATTGACAGTTTCGAACGACGAAGTTGACATTTATGGGACGAAATGTTCAGTTTTGGACGATAAAATTGACAATTAAAGGGCAAAATTGAAAGTTTTGAAAGGCGAACTTGACAGCTTAGAAAAGAAAATTGATAGTTTCGAACGACCAAGTTGACGGTGTTAGGACGAAATTGACAGTTCTAAGCACGAAATTGACTGTTTTGAACGGCGGACTTGATATTTCCATGACGGACTTGACAGTTTCAAGGACGAATTTGACAATTTTACGATGGCATTGATAGTTTCAAGGACGAAATTGACAGTCGCAAGGATGAATTCGACAGTTCAGAAGATGAAATTGACATTTACAAGGCGAAATTGACTTTTACACGACGAAATTGACGATTTCCAGGACGAAATTGACAGTTTCTAGGACGAAATTGACAGTTAGAAGGACGAAATTGGCAGTTTTTCAAACGAAATGGACATTTACAGGACGAAATTGACAGGTTCGAACGACGAAGTTGACATTTATGGGACGAAATCGTCAGTTTTGGACGATAAAATTGACAATTAAAGGGCAAAATTGAAAGTTTTGAAAGACGAACTTGACAGCTTAGAAAAGAAAATTGATAGTTTCGAACGACCAAGTTGAAGGTGGTAGGACGAAATTGACTGTTCTAAGCACGAAATTGACTGTTTTGAACGGCGGACTTGATATTTCCATGACGGACTTGACAGTTTCAAGGACGAATTTGACAATTTTTACGATGGCATTGATAGTTTCAAGGACGAAATTGACAGTCGCAAGATGAATTCGACAGTTCAGAAGATGAAATTGACATTTACAAGGCGGAATTGACTTTTACACGACGAAATTGACGATTTCCAGGACGAAATTGACAGTTTCTAGGACGAAATTGACAGTTAGAAGGACGAAATTGGCAGTTTTTCAACGAAATGGACATTTACCAGGACGAAATTGACAGGTTCGAACGACGAAGTTGACATTTATGGGACGAAATATTCAGTTTTGGACGATAAAATTGACAATTAAAGGGGCAAAATTGAAAGTTTTGAAAGACGAACTTGACAGCTTAGAAAAGAAAATTGATAGTTTCGAACGACCAAGTTGACGGTGGTAGGACGAAATTGACAGTTCTAAGCACGAAATTGACAGTTTTGAACGGCGGACTTGATATTTCCATGACGGACTTGACAGTTTCAAGGACGAAATTGACAGTTTTGAACGGCGAACTTGATATTTCCAGGACGAATTTGACGGTTCGGAGGATGAAATTGACAGTTTTGAACGACGAAATTGACAGTTTTGAACGACGAAATTGACAGTTTTGAACGACGAAATTGACAGTTTCTAGGACGAAATTGACAGTTGCAAGGATGAATTTGACAGTTCAGAGGATGAAATTGACATTTACAAGGCGAAATTGACAGTTTTGAACGACGAAATTGACGATTTCAAGCATGAAATTGACACTTACGCGGTCGAAATTGACAGTTCAGAGGACGACATTGTCAGTTTAGAACGACGAAGTTGACATTTATGGGACGAAATTGACTGTTTTGAACGGCGGACTTGACATTTACAGGATGAAATTGACAGTTCCAAGGACGAAATTGACTGTTTCGAACAACGAAGTTGACATTTATGGGAAGAACTTGACAGTTCCAAAGACGAAATTGGCAGTTTTTATGTCGAACTTGATATTTCCAGGACGAATTTGACGGTTCGGAGGATGAAATTGGCAGTTTTTCAAACGAAATTGACAGTTTTGAACGGCGAACTTGACATTTCCAGAATGAAATTGACAGTAGAAGACGAAATTGACAGTTTAGAATGCGGAATTGACAGTTTCGAACGACGAAGTTGACATTTATGGGACGAAATGTTCAGTTTTGGACGATAAAATTGACAATTAAAGGGCAAAATTGAAAGTTTTGAAAGACGAACTTGACAGCTTAGAAAAGAAAATTGATAGTTTCGAACGACCAAGTTGACGGTGGTAGGACGAAATTGACAGTTCTAAGCACGAAATTGACTGTTTTGAACGGCGGACTTGATATTTCCATGACGGACTTGACAGTTTCAAGGACGAATTTGACAATTTTACGATGGCATTGATAGTTTCATGGACGAAATTGACAGTCGCAAGGATGAATTCGACAGTTCAGAAGATGAAATTGACATTTACAAGGCGAAATTGACTTTTACACGACGAAATTGACGATTTCCAGGACGAAATTGACAGTTTCTAGGACGAAATTGACAGTTAGAAGGACGAAATTGGCAGTTTTTCAAACGAAATGGACATTTACAGGACGAAATTGACAGGTTCGAACGACGAAGTTGACATTTATGGGACGAAATCGTCAGTTTTGGACGATAAAATTGACAATTAAAGGGCAAAATTGAAAGTTTTGAAAGACGAACTTGACAGCTTAGAAAAGAAAATTGATAGTTTCGAACGACCAAGTTGAAGGTGGTAGGACGAAATTGACTGTTCTAAGCACGAAATTGACTGTTTTGAACGGCGGACTTGATATTTCCATGACGGACTTGACAGTTTCAAGGACGAATTTGACAATTTTACGATGGCATTGATAGTTTCAAGGACGAAATTGACAGTCGCAAGGATGAATTCGACAGTTCAGAAGATGAAATTGACATTTACAAGGCGAAATTGACTTTTACACGACGAAATTGACGAGTTTCTAGGACGAAATTGACAGTTAGAAGGACGAAATTGGCAGTTTTTCAAACGAAATGGACAGTTTCGAACGACGAAGTTGACGTTTATGGGACGAAATCGTCAGTTTTGGACGATAAAATTGACAATCAAAGGGCAAAATGGAAAGTTTTGAAAGACGAACTTGACAGCTTAGAAAAGAAAATTGATAGTTTCGAACGACCAAGTTGACGGTGGTAGGACGAAATTGACAGTTCTAAGCACGAAATTGACTGTTTTGAACGGTGGACTTGATATTTCCATGACGGACTTGACAGTTTCAAGGACGAATTTGACAATTTTACGATGGCATTGATAGTTTCAAGGACGAAATTGACAGTCGCAAGGATGAATTCGACAGTTCAGAAGATGAAATTGACATTTACATGGTGAAATTGACTTTTACACGACGAATTTGACGATTTCCAGGACGAAATTGACAGTTTCTAGGACGAAATTGACAGTTAGAAGGACGAAATTGGCAGTTTTTCAAACGAAATGGACATTTACAGGACGAAATTGACAGGTTCGAACGACGAAGTTGACATTTATGGGACGAAATGTTCAGTTTTGGACGATAAAATTGACAATTAAAGGGCAAAATTGAAAGTTTTGAAAGACGAACTTGACAGCTTAGAAAAGAAAATTGATAGTTTCGAACGACCAAGTTGACGGTGGTAGGACGAAATTGACAGTTCTAAGCACGAAATTGACTGTTTTGAACGGCGGACTTGATATTTCCATGACGGACTTGACAGTTTCAAGGACGAAATTGACAATTTTACGATGGCATTGATAGTTTCAAGGACGAAATTGACAGTCGCAAGGATGAATTCGACAGTTCAGAAGATGAAATTGACATTTACAAGGCGAAATTGACTTTTACACGACGAAATTGACGATTTCCAGGACGAAATTGACAGTTTCTAGGACGAAATTGACAGTTAGAAGGACGAAATTGGCAGTTTTTCAAACGAAATGGACATTTACAGGACGAAATTGACAGGTTCGAACGACGAAGTTGACATTTATGGGACGAAATCGTCAGTTTTGGACGATGAAATTGACAGTTAACGGGCAAAATTAAAAGTTTTGAAAGACGAACTTGACAGCTTAGAAAAGAAAATTGATAGTTTCGAACGACCAAGTTGACGGTGGTAGGACGAAATTGACAGTTCTAAGCACGAAATTGACTGTTTTGAACGGTGGACTTGATATTTCCATGACGGACTTGACAGTTTCAAGGACGAAATTGACAATTTTACGATGGCATTGATAGTTTCAAGGACGAAATTGACAGTCGCAAGGATGAATTCGATAGTTCAGAAGATGAAATTGACATTTACATGGCGAAATTGACTTTTACACGACGAAATTGACGATTTCCAGTACGTAATTGAGAGTTTCTAGGGCGAAATTGACAGTTCGGAGGACGAAATTGGCAGTTTTGAACGGCTAGCTTGACATTTCCAGGACGAACTTGACATTTCCAGGATGAACTTGACATGTCCAGGTTGAAATTGACAGTAGAAGACGAAATTGACAGTTTCGAACGAGGAAGTTGACACTTATGGGACGAATCGTCAGTTTGCATTTATGGGACGAACTTGACAGTTCCAATGGCGAAATTGACAGTTTTAAGTCGAACTTGATACTGCCAGGACAAATTTGACTGTTCGGAGGACGAAATTGGCCGTTTTTCAACGAAATCGACATTTACAGGGCTAAATTGACAGCTTTGAACGGCGAACTTGACATTTCCAGGATGAACTTCACATTTCCAGGATGAAATTGACAGTAGAAGCCGAAATTGACAGTTTAGAACGCGAAATTGACGGTTTAGAACGCGAAATTGATTGTTAAGAACGACGAAGTTGACATTTATGGGACGAAATCGTCAGTTTTGGACGACGAAATTGACAATTAAAGGGCAAAATTGAAAGTTTTGAAAGACGAACCTGATATTTCCGTGACGAAATTGACAATTTTTATGACGAAATTGACAGTTTCTAGGACGAAATTGACAGTTGCAAGGATGAAATTGACTGTTTTGAACGGCGGATTTGATATTTCCATGACAGATTTCACAGTTCCAAGGGCGAAATTAACAGTTTTTATGATGAACTTGATATTTCCAGGACGAATTTGACAGATCAGAGTCGTCCTCTGAACTGTTTTGACATTCACAGTTCCTGGGGCCAAATTGATAGTTTTGTAAGACAAAATTGGCAGTTTCAATTGTGAAACTCAGAAATTGACAGTTTTCAACGACATATTTGATAGTTTTTAAGACAAAATTGACTGTTTTGAACGACGAAATTGACAGTTTCTAGGACGAAATTGACAGTTGCAAGGACGAATTTGACAGTTTCTAGGACGAAATTGACAGTTACAAGGACGAATTTGACAGTTTAGAACGACGAAGTTAACATTTATAGGATGAAATCGACTGTCTGAACGAGGAACTTGACATTTACTGGACGAAATTGACTGTTTCGAACGACGAAGTTGACATTTATGGGACGAACTTGACAGTTCCGAAGGCAAAATTGACAGTTTTAAGTCGAACTTGATATTACCAGGACGAATTTGACTGTTCGGAGGACGAAATTGGCCGTTTTTCAACGAAATGGACAGGTTTGAACGGCGAACTTGACATTTCCAGGATGAACTTCACATTTCCAGGATGAAATTGACAGTAGAAGCCGAAATTAACAGTAGAACGCGGAATTGACAGTTTGGAACGCGAAATTGATTGTTAAGAATGACGAAGTTAACACTTATGGGACGAAATCGTCAGTTTTGAACGGCGGACTTGATATTTTCATGACAGGCTTCACAGTTCCAAGGGCAAATTAACAGTTTTAATGGCGAACTTGATATTTCCAGGACGAATTTGACTGTTCAGAGGACGAAATTGACAGTTTTCTACGACATAATTGATAGTTTTAAAGACATAATTGGCTGTTTTGAATGACGAAATTGACAGTTTCTAGGACGAAATTGACAGTTGCAAGGACGAATTTGACAGTTTAGAACGACGAAGTTAACATTTATAGGATGAAATCGACTGTCTGAACGAGGGACTTGACATTTACGGGACGAAATTGACTGTTTCGAACGACGAAGTTGACATTTATGGGACGAACTTGACAGTTCCAAGGGCGTAATTGACAGTTTTAAGTCGAACTTGATATTGCTAGGACGAATTGA
The DNA here is from genome assembly GCA_038030265.1 of Corythucha ciliata. Classification (NCBI taxonomy): domain Eukaryota; kingdom Metazoa; phylum Arthropoda; class Insecta; order Hemiptera; family Tingidae; genus Corythucha; species Corythucha ciliata. The sequence goes on along the minus strand of CM075942.1, from coordinate 4,194,628 downwards.
CTGTTCAGAGGACGAAATTGGGCGTTTTTCAACGAAATCGACATTTACAGGGCGAAATTGACAGTTTTGAACGCGAAATTGATTGTTAAGAAGACGAGTTGACATTTATGGACGAAATCGTCATTTTTGACGACGAAATTGACATTAAAAGGCGAAATTGACAGTTTTGAACGGTGAACTTGACTATTTGACTGTTTTGAACGACGAAATTGACAGTTTCTAGGACGAAATTGACAGTTGCAAGGACGAATTTGACAGTTTCTAGGACGAAATTGACAGTTACAAGGACGAATTTGACAGTTTAGAACGACGAAGTTAACATTTATAGGATGAAATCGACTGTCTGAACGAGGAACTTGACATTTACTGGACGAAATTGACTGTTTCGAACGACGAAGTTGACATTTATGGGACGAACTTGACAGTTCCGAAGGCAAAATTGACAGTTTTAAGTCGAACTTGATATTACCAGGACGAATTTGACTGTTCGGAGGACGAAATTGGCCGTTTTTCAACGAAATGGACAGGTTTGAACGGCGAACTTGACATTTCCAGGATGAACTTCACATTTCCAGGATGAAATTGACAGTAGAAGCCGAAATTAACAGTAGAACGCGGAATTGACAGTTTGGAACGCGAAATTGATTGTTAAGAACGACGAAGTTAACACTTATGGGACGAAATCGTCAGTTTTGAACGGCGGACTTGATATTTTCATGACAGGCTTCACAGTTCCAAGGGCGAAATTAACAGTTTTAATGGCGAACTTGATATTTCCAGGACGAATTTGACTGTTCAGAGGACGAAATTGACAGTTTTCTACGACATAATTGATAGTTTTAAAGACATAATTGGCTGTTTTGAATGACGAATTGACAGTTTCTAGGACGAAATTGACAGTTGCAAGGACGAATTTGACAGTTTAGAACGACGAAGTTAACATTTATAGGATGAAATCGACTGTCTGAACGAGGGACTTGACATTTACTGGACGAAATTGACTGTTTCGAACGACGAAGTTGACATTTATGGGACGAACTTGACAGTTCCAAGGGCGAAATTGACAGTTTTAAGTCGAACTTGATACTGCCAGGACGATTTTGACTGTTCGGAGGACGAAATTGGCCGTTTTTCAACGAAATGGACATTTACAGGGCGAAATTGGCAGTTTTGAACGGCAAACTTGACATTTCCAGGATGAACTTCACATTTCCAGGATGAAATTGACAGTAGAAGCCGAAATTGACAGTTTAGAACGCGAAATTGACAGTTTAGAACGCGAAATTGATTGTTAAGAACGACGAAGTTGACATTTATGGGACGAAATCGTCAGTTTTGGACGACGAAATTGACAATTAAAGGGCAAAATTGAAAGTTTTGAAAGACGAACTTGATATTTCCGTGACGAAATTGACAATTTTTATGACGAAATTGACATTCACAGTTCCTGGGGCCAAATTGATAGTTTTGTAAGACAAAATTGGCAGTTTCAATTGTGAAATTGACAGTGAAACGTTCGAACATCTCTGGAGGTGGGTGGGTTCTTTTTCCGGAATTTTGCTACACCTCGTTGGAGTCATTTTGGCGCCACTGCCCCCCCCCCCTCCTTGCCTACGTTAGTAGTACAACACTGAAATTTTATTTCTGTAGCTAGGGGCATATCACACGTTGGATCTTGAAGTCAACAGGAAATTTACATTGATCAAAGCAGAATGGGACTCAGTGGCGTTGGAACGAGTGGACATGGCGTGCGATCCAGCCCAGGTAAACAATGTTATCTTGGAGGTCATACTGTCATTCAAGTATTTCACATAATTATTGGTTATTTTATAGAACGCAGACGTCGCCGCTGTCATAATGCAGGAAGGGCTGGCTCACGTATGTCTCATCACTTCAAGTATGACGCTTGTTAGGTCGAAAATCGATCAGGTGATTCCCCGTAAGCGTAAGGGCAACGTTAAGCAACACGAAAAAGTACGAAACTTTGATGCAAACCCGCGGGCGAACCCTTCTAAATGATTGAATCGTTCGGGCAATTTGTTTCAAACAGGGTTTGTCCAAATTCTTTGACAGCGTCATGCAAGCCATTCTCAGGCATGTCAACTTTGACGTGGTCAAATGTGTTCTCATTGCGAGTCCTGGCTTCGTGCGCGATCAATTTTACGAGTTTATGTTGCAAGAAGCTGTGAAAACGGACAATAAAATAATAACGGAGAATAAATCCAAATTTCTTTTAATTCACTCGTCGTCAGGATTCAAACATTCTTTAAAAGGTAGGCATCCCGCTCTCTAAACGTTCTATGAAAAAATTTGTAATTTACCTCTCTCACTCCCCCCCCCCCCCCGATTCATGTATTGCAGAAATACTTCTTGATCCGGCAGTTGTGGCAAAAATGGCGGATACCAAAGCTTTAGGCGAAGTCAAAGCGCTCGAATCATTTTACACGACGCTTCAAACTGAGCCGGCCAAGGCGTTCTACGGTATCAGACACGTTGAAAAGGCGAATGAAGCCCAAGCGATTGAGACTCTACTCATATCGGACGACCTGTTTCGAAGTTCGGACGTTCAACAGCGAAAACGGTACGTCGCTTTGGTCGACACGACGCGTGAATTTGGTGGCGACGTGAAAATTTTCTCGTCTATGCACGTGTCTGGTGAACGTAAGTTGAACATTTTGGACAGTGGAGCGCGTAGTTTTTTGATTCACTTTTGGTCGCTGTTACAGAGCTGAATCAATTGACCGGTGTAGCTGCGATCCTCCGGTTTCCTATGCCCGATCTTTCAGACGATGAAGCCAGCGATTCGGACACAAACTAATATTTTTCAAAGCTTTATTGACTAAAGCTGTTCTTTTTCTATGTGTTTGTCTTTTTTTCACGCTTATTTATAAATTTAATTTAAATTAAAATCGAATAAAAATAATAAATGATTTTATTTTTGTAATGAATTATTTATTTATTTATTTTTCGAAGTGTAAAAAGTAGTAGGAGGCACCCCTCTTACCTGCTCAAACCTTTTTTCCTTTCTAAAGTTTCCCTCTTCCGCATCAGTAGTTTAGCGTCCCGGGCTCTCAGTGCTCGGCCCTTCATCATACTCTTATAAAGAGCCCTGTGCTTTTTCTCCACCATCTTTTCCCTCAGTTTATATTCCTCGTAGTTTTTCTTTTTGATCTCAGCCGGGTCTTCTACAGCCACTTTTCCGGGGACGACGCTCATCTTTTCTTTCTGAAAATTCGAACAGGAAATTTTGAGTTGAAGAATTTCAATAAGAGGGGAAGAGGGTTGGCGGTGGTGGCTTACAAGAGCTCTGGCCTTTTGTTTCATTTCATCGTCATCACTTTCCTCCTCGGATTCGTCCTCAACTTCTTCCTCGCTTTCATTCTGATCTCCCTTCTCAACGACTGGTTCTTCTTCAGCTTCGGGCGAGTCCTTTGCGAACAATTCGCGTTCTTCAGGAGGATGGTAAATCTGTTCACGAGTTTCATCCACGAATGGCGACAAATGGGGCGGTAGAGTGACTCCGATAAAGTATTTTTCAACCGGAAGTAACTCCCGAGCGTTGACGCTGTCAAACACCCACTGAGGTTGAACGTAATACCTGTAAGCCGAAATAAAGAATTAAACTTTTTTTTTCGCCGCCAGCTTCTTACGAACTCTCAAACCTAGAAATGTATTGTTTGTCCATTGTGGGGCGATCCACAATCTGATGTGTGATACTCTCATCGGATTCGTCAAACGTCGAACCGACAAACAGTGTATTGTCCCAAGAGACTTGAGCCCCGAACGAGCGTAGCACAAAAACAAGTGGCTCTCGGGGAACTTCACGATTTAAAAACACCTTCATTCCTTCGAACAAAGTTTTCAGTTTTTTAACTTTCTCCGCTTCAATTCGAGCCTTTTCCATTTTATCTTCTTCATCGGTTGCTGGCTAAGAAAAAAAAACAAAACAAAAAACGAAAAATTACAGAAAATTTGCTGCAAATCGTTCAGGGTTGGCCAGTGCCGGCCTTAGACATTATGCGCCCCCCAGGGCGAATATTTCACCTGCGCACCATGAAGTCACCGTTCAGATTGATACTCGAAATTGGTGTTTTCTCCACATTAACAGCGAATTAGCGTTTTTTCAACACTACGGCGCTTCTTCTCAATTTCGTCGGCGAATTAGCTTATTTTTTCTCATTTTAGCCGTGAATAAGCGATTTGTCTCCATTAGCCGTGAATTTGCGATTTTTCTCAATTTTTGCTGCTCGTCAGCGATTTTTCTCAATTTTTGCCGCGCGTCAGCGATTTTTCTCAATTTAGCCGGGAATTTGTGATTTTTCTCAATTTTTACTTCCATGTTCCCTTCGGGAACGGAAAAGTATGGTGTTCGTGAAAAAAATCGAGTTCGAGCTGACATCACATTCATAATGTACAACCTCAGAAAAGTTGAAAAAAGGGGTTTTCGGCATGCCGTCGGTCTGTCGCTTTTGTTTCGACAAATTGCATGAAAATGAAAACCTCGCTATCTCTTAATATGAGAAGCACAAATCTGGCCTTTGTTTTGAGAAAAAATCATTTATCGGACATGTTCTCTCCGTACCGAAATGACGTTTTTGAATATAACTTCAGAACAAGTGCTTCCAGAATTTAGAGATATTTTTTTCGGATTCCTCGTGAAATTTCCTTGCGAATTGACCACAAAATTGCCGAAAAAATGCAACTTTTTTCGTGGCCAAAATCGTCGTTTTTAGCGCAAAAGGACCAGTAGCAAAAAATGACGATCGAAATTGCAAAAAAGGGCCTCTAGAGCCCCTTTGTATCTTAATTGCAAATATTTGTAACCAAAAAAAACTGAGATTAAGAGAAAATTGTGGGATGAGATAGATTTGGCGTGACTACGTCAAAAATTATTTGCGTAGATTTACATAGTAATCTAAATCTTGTTGTTTCTTGGCATGAAAAACGCGAATATGACCTTTGTTTTGAAGGTAAATCATTTCCCAGGCATGTTCTCCCCGTAGCGGAATAATATTTTCGGTATTAACTTCGAAACAATTGGTCCTGGAATTTTGTAACTATTTTGTTAAGATTTCTCGTTCAATTTCCATGCGAATTGACTACAACGTTGCCGAAAACAAACCCCTTTCACTTCCTTATTCCATACGGTCATTTTTTGCCATCTTGTATGTGTACGTCAGAAGTGTTCGAGAAAAAAACGGAAATGCGAACTATGAAAAGCTCGTACCTACAATTTTTGACAGCACAAAAACCGAAATTTCTTACTTTTTCTTTTAGTTTCTTCTAAATATCCCGAAAATGAGTTACTTTTGAGGAAAATCTTCACTCAAAAAACTTGTTGAGCGATAAATTTCCAACAAATTTTGTATGTAAAGTAGTTTTCCACAGCCTTTCGAAATTGTTGTTCCAAAATTTTTGTCATCTGATATTTTGGTATGAAAGAACGAAGACAAACAATTGAAGAAAGATTGAAAATTGAGTGACGATAGATGGTTATAGTCGTTGATGGATAAGGGTCGGTAATTGAAGATTAGTCGATGTGGACTGAGGGTTGATTATTGATTATGTGCGATGCAGAATTTTGGACTTAAAGTTATGAAAATTTCGGTGTTTGAGGAATGAAGACGGCGGGATTTTAGGTCATCTTGTATTTATACGGGGTGCGGCAGATAATGTGGACCACCCATTTTTCTCCGCTATTATTGATGATATTGGAATGGTGCTCGGAGTTATGTCCCCTTGATCTTAGGTGAGGATTTCATATCTGTAGCCCAAAAATTTTTATTGAGCCCCGGTAGGGTCCAAATTTGACCTAACTTTATGAAATATGATGAGGTGAGGATTTCATATCTGTAGCCCAAAAATTTTTATTGAGCCCCGGTAGGGCCCAAATTTGACCTAACTTTATGAAATATGAAATCCTCACCTAAGATCAAGGGGACATAACTCCGAGCACCATTCCAATATCATCAATAATAGCGGAGAAAAATGGGTGGTCCACATTACCTGCCGCACCCTGTAGATCAGAAGTGTTCGAGAAGAAAATAACTCTGAAAATGCTACCTTTTCAGAGGTAAATTTTTGGCAGCTAAAAAACCGAAAGGTTTTGGCACTTCTTTTAGTTTCTTCTAAATATCCCGAAAATGAGTTACTTTCGAGGAAAATCTTCACTCACAAAACTTGTTGAGCATTAAATTTCCTACAACTTTTGTTTGTAAAGTAGTTTTCCACGAAAAATATGGAACGGGCTACAGCCTATCGAAATTGTTGTTCTAAAATGGTCGAAGGTCCTGTAACCGCCCTTTTTCGACCCAAGTATACTCATTGGCTTTACTTTGGACTATTTTCTAACATTTTTATTTTTCTTTTATTTTTGTATGAAAGAAAGAAGACGAATGATTGAAGGAGGATTGAAAATTGAGGGACGATTGATGGTTGTAGTCGTTGATTGAAGATTAGTCGATGTGGGCTGAGGGTTGATTATTGATTATGTGCGACGAAGAATTTTTTTGGATTTAGGGTTATAGAAATTTTGGTGTTTGAGGAGGAATGAAGACTGCGTGATTGATGATTCAGGTTGTGTGGAGGACCACACGATACTTCCATGTTCCCGTTTTTGGCGTTCATCAATAATGCATTAAAAAAATAAATAAACAAGAAAACTTCCATGGCCGTATCAATTTTTTCAGTGCTCCGACCCCCCAGATTTCATGCTGGCTAAAGGGTAACATGGGCGCTCGAGTTTTATTTCGCATTTTTCTACTAACGTTACACGCATTTTTCTACTAACCACGCTAAGTATCGTGTGGTCCTCCACACAACCTGAATCATCAATCACGCAGTCTTCATTCCTCAAACACCAAAATTTCCATAACCCTAAATCCAAAAAAATTCTTCGTCGCACATAATCAATAATCAACCCTCAGCCCACATCGACTAATCTTCGATCACCGACCCTTATCCATCAACGACTATAACCATCAAACCTTAACTCTCTTTGGTGAAATTCACCATTGGTGAGCGAAAATACTTTATAGTGCCCCCCCCCCCCACCTAAAGCGCCACACAGGCGGCCCAATGTTATCCCGGGCCCGGGGCCCCAACTTTAGTAAAGACGGCCCTGCGTCAAGAAGAACCTGAACTCGCGGCCAGCGCTCTCTCATTCGATTAGTTACAACTTCTCTTCCCTCTAATTTCGTTACCGAATTGGTTGTCCCACTGTTTACCAAAGATAAATGTTATTATCAAACCGAAGTGCCATGGAGAAGGGGGTAAGGAAAAATAGCTAAAGGGGCCGATCACAGGAGGGCGTTAGTCCGCGTTTAACTTGACGGGCTATAATTCAAAGAAAATTGACAAAAAAGCAAGCCGCGGTTGCCGGAAGTAACTTCGTGGCCAATTAGCAAAAAGCGCTAATTTAAGGCAAGATTTAGGGTTATGGAACTTTTGGTGTTTGAGGAATGAAGACTGCGTGATTGATGATTCAGGGATTGTGTGGAGGACCACACGATACTTCCATGTTCCCGTTTTTGGCGTTCATCAATAATGCATACAACAAAATAAATAAATAAAATAAACAAGAAAACTTCCATGGCCGTATCAATTTTTTCAGTGCTCCGATTTCATGCTATGCTGCCGATTTCATGGGAGCGTTAGTCGACAAATGCGAAATAAAACTCGAGCGCCCATGTTACCCTTTAACCAGCCCAAAAATGTTTCAATCGGGAGCTTGCTTGAATTTTGGGAGAAAATTATACCGATGAATTGGCGCATGGACAGAAGGATGTCAATGGTAGTTGCAGCCCGATTGGTGCGTCTGGTGATTTTTAAGTAAATTTCAAATTTCTTTAGGAGTGGATGGACGGTGCGAGGGGGAAATGACGTCAATGTTTAGTTGTGAAGCATTTGAGGGAACTATAAAATTGTTTGTTTACAAATAACAAGAAAATATTGTCACCCGGAAAACGCGTTTTACCCCCTCCTCACCACACCATCCATTTCATTAACTAACCTTTGACGTAATCAAACCCCACTCGGAATGTTTAAATATTCGCTAAAATAAATCCTTGATTGATATCAATGTTCAATGTGAGCAATAGTCTTTCTGAAGAGCTCTCTTCAAGATACACCAGTGCTTGAAAAATGTGGAAGTTCCCCATTTAGCCAAAGATATTCATGAATTTATCGAGACTACAACGCCCAACGTTGCGCCTAACGGTTTTAGGGCGGTTATGCCTCTGCGAGATCTGTTGTCCTAATGCCATTCGACCGGGTTTAACTTGGATGTTGACTGTCTTATGGGGCAAGGTATCACAGTAGGCATTTGTTGGTATCACAGAATATTTTTTGTTGCTGTCACAGCATTGCGTAGTGCGTATCAAGTATTGCAGTCCAATCTGACATTTGTTATTAGGTGATTGTGGACGGGAATAATCACAAGCGGACGGTGTCTTGGAGAAGACGGGGTTTAAGCCTCTGCGAGATCTGTTGTACTAATGAATAGTGGACTGCTCGTGACACCTCACTAGGTTGCGGTGAAACCTGGATAACTTTGTTTCGATGTATTCTTTTATTGTAGGCAAGGCCATTTCCTTGTGCAGTTGGTTGTTGCGGATGAACCATGGCGCATTTACTGCCATTCGAAGGACTTTGTTCTGGATGGTTTGCAATTTTTTTATTTTGGATTCGGCTGCTGCTCCCCATATCTCACTGCCGTACAATATTAGAGGGCGGATTAGCAACGTGTATACCATCGTACAGAACCGTGGTTTTAGATTGTTTTTTTCTGTTTGGGATGGGGTAGAGTAGCCGCAGTCTCAAATATCCATCTCTGATTTAGTTCGTTATGTGTTTCTCCCAGGTTAGCCTTCTGTCTAAATGAATTCCGAGGTAGCGCACAGATTGCTTTTTTATCGTTCCATTTTACGATGCTGTTGCCTATGCTTAGTTCGGTAGGTTCCTTTGGGAAGCGGAGAGTAAATACCTTGGCCTGGCATTTAGCTGAATTTAGTATTATCTTCCACTTATTCATGTATAGTGCGACCTTCTCAAGTGCTCCTTGCACTGAGTTTCGTGCTTCATCGATGTCTTTGTTCGAGGAGTATAAGTCAGTGTCATCTGCGAAGATAGTGTGCTCGACATTTTGTGTACTTGGGAAGTCACTTATGTTACAAGTTAAATAACATTGGCGAAAGAACCGATCCCTGGGGAGTTCCGGCGAGTATCGGTAGCTGCCTCGATGTAGTGTTGTTGATTCTTACGTAGAAGTATCTTTCGGTTAGGAATGAAGATATAATTTCATGGAGAAATTTTGGCAGCCCCGCTTTTTTCAATTTATACTTGATTCCGACATGCCATGGGAAATAACTCAGTTTTAGACACTTGTTGAAGATGTTTAGTATGTTCATTACTCCTTTATTTGGCAGATTACGAATCAAAATCGGTGGCATGCCATCCTTCCCAGGGATTTTTTTCACTGAAATGTTTTTGATCAGTTCGAATATCTCGTCGGGCTTTATGAACTCGAGTGTTAGTTCGACAGACTGCTGAGGGTGGTTAACGAAATCACTAATCACGCTGTCGCCTTCTGGGTCAGAACTGGTAGAAGAGGATGTTTCTGAGAACACTTTTTCGAGGTACTCAGCGAATGCGGCACACTTTTCTTCGTCGAAGAATAAAAAAACTTTTCTTCGATACCAACAAATGCCTACTGTGATACCTTGACCCATAAGACAGTCAACATCCAAGTTAAACCCGGTCGAATGGCATTAGGACAACAGATCTCGCAGAGGCATAACCACCCTAAAATCGTTAGGCGCAACGTTGGGCGTTGCAGTCTCGATAAATTCATGAATATCTTTGGCTAAATGGGGAACTTCCACATTTTTCAAGCACTGGTGTATCTTGAAAAGAGCTCTTCAGAAAGACTATCGCTCACATTGAACATTGATATCAATCAAGGATTTATTTTAGCGAATATTTAAACATTCCGAGTGGGGTTTGATTACGTCAAAGGTTAGTTAATGAAATGGATGGTGTGGTGAGGAGGGGGTAAAACGCGTTTTCCGGGTGATAATATTTTCTTGTTATTTGTAAACAAACAATTTTATAGTTCCCTCAAATGCTTCACAACTAAACATTGACGTCATTTCCCCCTCGCACCGTCCATCCACTCCTGAAGAACTTTGAAATTTACTTAAAAATCACCAGACGCACCAATCGGGCTGCAACTAACATTGATATCCTTCTGTCCATGTGCCAATTCATCGGTATAATTTTCTCCCAAAATCCATGCAAGTTCCCGATTGAAACATTTTTGGGCGTAATTGAACGGTTTTAGGGCCAAATGATCATATTAAGCGGCATAATTACCAGTTTTTAACCAAATAACGGATTTTGTGACAATAAATCGGCAGGACATGGTCCAAGTGGTTTTTGAGTATAAAATGTCAAATTTTTAGCCAAAATACATAATTAAATGAGGGGGTAAATTTGCAACATTTTGATCATCTCCGGTAAAAGAGAGTGCTGGTCTAGTGGCAGTGCCAGATACCAATTTAAAAGCGTCATTTATGGAGTCAACATTGCGATTTCTGTGCTGAAATACACGATTTACGTCTAGCAAAACCGACCAAGTTATTGGGGCTAAATTTCCAGTTAGCCCGGTCGTGGTTATTTCTGCCATGAAAATCAGCTTTAGGAGCCAAAGTTCGAGTTGTTAATTCCTTTGAAGGCAAATTTTGCTTATTCATATATTTCAACGAGATCTTTGACAGCCGCCCCCTTATCATCTATGCCCAATGAATTTAGGTCATCGCCCCATCTCCAACTGAAACCTAAACTCTACGCCTCTGCGTGAAACGATATAACGACGAAGGGGACGGAGCCCCTTTTTTGGAACTCGAGTTTGTCAAGTCCAAAAAACAGATATTCGTTTGTAAATCCATTATTTATCAAAATATATGACGATGGTCTGATAGGGGCGCCATGGCCAAGGGGCGCGGGGGGGTTTTGGACACCCCCCCCCCGGGCCAGTCCGCCACTGTGTATGACCTCGGAAAAGTGGTTTTTGGCATATGCCGTCGGTCTGTCGCTTTTTTTCGATAAATTGCATGAAAATGAAAACCTGGCTATTTCTTGGTATGAGAAGCACAAATCTGGCCTTTGTTTTGAGAACAAATTATTTATCGGACATGTTCTCCCCGTACCGAAATGTCGTGTTTGGATATCAATCACGCAGTCCTCATTCCTCAAACACCAAAATTTCCATAACCCTAAATCTTGCCTTAAATTAGCGCTTTTTGCTAATTGGCCACGAAGTTACTTCCGGCAACCGCGGCTTGCTATTTTGTCAATTTTCTTTGAATTATAGCCCGTCAAGTTAAACGTGGACTAATGCCCTCCTGTGATCGGCCCCTTTAGCTATTTTTCCTTACCCCCTTCTCCATGGGACAACCAATTCGGTAACGAAAGTAGAGAGAAGAGAAGTTGTAACTAATCGAATGAGAGAGCGCTGGCCGCGAGTTCAGGTTCTTCTTGACGCAGGGCCGTCTTTACTAAAGTTGGGGCCCGGGATAACATTGGGCCCCCTGTGTGGCGCTTTAGGTGGGGGGGGAGGGCACTATAAAGTATTTTCGCTCACCAATGGTGAATTTCACCAAAGAGAGTTAAGGTTTGAGTTACATTAGCTCCGTTCTTTTGTCAGTCCCGGACTACTCCGAGCAGCACGAGATTTTGTAACCTTACGTGTTATCATGTGGAATAACAGGGGGAAAAATGATGAAAGGTTAGTACTTTCAGTGGTGCTAGTGCAGCTCCGGACTAACTACAAACAAACGGAGCTATTAACTCAGAATTAACGGCAAACATGCGTCACAATTTATCTAAACAATGTTAGAGTTTGGTTAACTCCAACCTAACTCCAGGGGCCGTATTCCGAAGCCGTGTGAAAATGCCGCAAAAAGCGGTTGTTATGGCGGGATAATGTTATTTCTTATTCGGCGTCCTTGGATCCCGCTCGCAGCATTTTTTCCCGACCGTTCAGAATAAGGTCCCAGGTGGTGACATTCACCATAAAAATGACATTTTTTCCAATTTTTGTAGCTGAAAAATCAATTTCACGGGGTGGGGTGATAAAAAGAGACCAATTTCACGGATTTTGCGCACTAAAATCCTAATTTCGCAGGACTGACTCTCTAAAAAAAATCCAATTTGCACTATTAAAATCATTTCGCGGGTTTTTCTCACTAAAAACCATAACGCGGATTTTTCTCGTTAAAACCCCATTTTCATGGTTCTGGCTCACAGAAACCCCAATTTCGCGATTTTTGTAATGCTAAAAACCCTAATTTCGCACCTGTTTGTTCCTGTAAGCTGAATTTCGCTAGGTTCTTCCCACCAAATGAAACATTTTCGCATGTCTGGCTCACTACATAATAAAATATATGAGATTTCATTCTCTAACACCCCTAAATTTCGCCGATTTTTTTATGATCCCCCAATTTCACGGAATTGTCTCATTCAAAACCACAATTACGCGGTTTAAGCACACTAATCAAAGCATTTACGCGATTCTGTCTCATTAAAACGCGTGGCATTTTCTCGCTATACAACTTATTTCGCGCGCCTTGGCTCACTTAACAGCTAATTTCGTGGGGTTTCCCCCCGCTGAAGAACTGAAACCCCAATTTCGTGGGTTCGGAGCTTCCTGAAAACACAATTGCGTAGCTTTGTGAAATAGCTAATTCACGTCAGAAGGTAAAACCATACTTCGCGGTTAAAATTGAGGAGAATAGCTAAATTCGTGGATAAAGTTGAGAAAAATCAGCAATTCGCGCCTAAAATTACGGAGACGTTAATTCGCCGCTAAAATTACGAAAACACTAGAATTCGCTTCTTCGTAAGCCCCCAATTGAAAAAAATGCCCTAATTCACAGCTAAAATTGAAAAAAAAAAAAAATAATCCACGGCTGAAATAAAGAAAATGCGATAATTCGCGGATAAAATTTGGATAATTCAGTATCGGCTTAATTCAGTAAAAACACGAATTCACGGCAAACATTAAGAGAAGTCGCGAATGCATGGCTAAAATGAAGAAAAATCGCTAAATTCACCGATGAAATTGAGAAAAAGCGAGCTGGAGTGTGGAAAAACCGCTAAGTCGCTTTTAAAATGGAGAAATCGCCAATTCTTGATTTTTCAAGGCACGAGCGCGAATTCGCCGATATGATTAAGGTCACGAAATAGCTGTTTTATTCGCAAATTAGTGGTTTTCTCAATTTAATCAGCGAGTTGGCGTTTTCTCAATTGTAGCTGTGAATGAGCTTTTTTTATCAATTAGCAATATTCATAAATTTTAGTCGACAATAAGGGTTTTTCTCGATTATTAGCAACGAATTAGCAGTTTCTTCCACGTTAGACATGAATTAGCACTTAATTTCTGCCACAAAGTAGCCATTGGAATTTGTAAATTTTCTCAATTTTGGCTGTAAATGAGCGTTTTTTCTTCATTTTAGACCGCGAGTCAGCACTTTGTCTCGTTTTTAATCGCCGTGCAGTTTCACCCGGATACAGTGAATTTCCAATTTTCCAATTTCAGCTATGACTGTGCACTATTGCTCAATTTCGTGCACAAATTAGTGTTTTTCTCAATGATATCTGCGAATTCATAGCTCAATTTTAGTCCTTAATCAGCGCATTTTCTTCAATTTTACCTGCCAAAGGGGCCATATTAACTTTGCCTCGAATCAGCGCTTTTTCTCCATTTCAACCGAGAATCTGCTGGGTGGAGCACTATTTTGGCCATGAATTAGCTAAGGACCCCCCCTCTCCTACAACTTTTAAGAAGTCCATACACACACAATAAATTATTGTACAACAAATTTGTATAATATTTTGACGTTTACCCTACACGTTTAATATATTGCGCGATATTTGGGTTTTTACTTTTTTTGTCAAATGTTAGCAAATTAATATGTCATATGCTTGTAATAGTAGATTACATTACAAGATTAGTAAGTGGTGCATTACCTGCGAGTTTTTTGTTTGGCGGACGAGGCTTGCCGAGGCCGCTAATTAAAAACGAGTGGGTAATACCACTTAATAGTCGAGTGATGTACGTTATTTTTCGCGCAACCGTCGTCGAATATTACCCAGTTTTATTCTTTTGACAAAAAATAATGTCTTAAGATATTTCTATAATCACGAATGTGGTGATAACATTTCAACAAAGGTTGCACAAGGTTATAGAAAACTGACACGTAAAAAACTTTTCATGTCAGTTTCAAACCTTTACAGTAGCGGATCCAAGGGAGGGGCCTCAGGGGCCATGACCCCTCCCTTGGAGTACGGCCCCATTCCTGGAATCGCGAGGTCACAGGATATTATTTTTGGTGAAAGCCAAGCTCCCAGAATATTACGAAAGATTGCAAATCGCCGCATTAAACTTGAAAAGAGGGCAAAATCGTTGTTTTTGACAAAATTTCGTCCCCAACGACCCGGAGAATAGAATTTGCATGAATCTCATAGGCGAAATAATTTAAGATTTCGTCCCCAACGAAATAGCCAAACTATGACTGTTCCGCTCCCTAAAAATGGCTAAACTGGCTGTAATCGCGCCCCAAAGTGGCAAATCTGATGATTAGCGCCTTGCAAAGGGCTGAACTGACTATATGTATATTTGCGCCCTAAAAATTGCCAAACTTGAAATTCCTGCTCTCTATGATTGACTTCAAGTACCCTAAAAATGGCTAAGCTGACGATTATCACAGACCTAAAAATATCTAAATCAACCATTTGCACGCCAGAAATGGCCAAACTGTCTCAGAAATGTAGAAATGTAGGAAAATCCGTCATTTTAACGGCTAAAATTATTAAAACCGCTAATGTGCGTTGTAATCAAATCAAGATGAATGGCTAATTCCTGGTTAATTTGAGAATATATGCTAAAGCCCGTCAAGACAACGCCTTCTTTAGGTGGGGGCCGGACCTGCCCTGGGCCCGGGGCCCCGCGTCGAAAGGGGCCCCGGATTCTTCCGATTTTCTTTCCAATATGGGAAGAAAGATACTCATCATCTATCGATAGGCGTCCAACGTTTATCGAGCCTTGGATACAATTTTTTTTTTTATGAGCCATTAACGCAACGATGAAGGGGCGAGGGGGACTTGAAGCGGCCCACACACGCACAATAAATATTGCGCAATATAAGGGGTGCACAATAAAATTGAACGTGCTGAGGTAGTATTGATGGATTGCACAATATACAGGGTGTTTCGCAACCAGTCGTGAATACTGAAAGAGGTGATACAACAGGTGATTTAGAGTCGATATTGTTCTTTTCGACTTTTTCGAAAACCCATTCGAAAGTTAACACGCTTTGAATAGTAACGGAAAAAAATAGAAAAGGATTTTCGTTAAGTTCTGGGCTAATTTTATTACCGTTGGAGGGGGTATTTTCCCTATTTTAGCACACAAACTTGAAGGAAATTTTGCGCTCTTTCCAACGTGCTGATTAGTTTTTGTTTTTTTGCTTTCGTATCGGCGCTACGCCCTCTTAAATTAGGAAAAGTAACGAATGTCCAAAAATATCGATTTTAATCGATATCTCGGGAACGAATGGGTTTTCGAAAAAGTCGAAAAGAACAATATCGACTCTAAATCACCTGTTGTATCACCTCTTTCAGTATTCACGACTGGTTGCGAAACACCCTATATACGTATTGTGCTCGAGTTATGAGTATTATTTAATTTTCGCGCTACCTGCTTCGTAAGTTGCCCATTACGACAACATGATTACTCCAGTAAGTTGAATTTTTCCTAACCTGGCACTTTATAACTTCAGTTTTTGAAAACTGTACAGTAAAGGCAAGGCAGTAAAGGTTCATGCGCGGATCCAGAGTCGGCTCAAGGAAGGGGCCATTGCACACTAGGCACACTATGGGACCCGCAATTGGAGTACGTTTGATGAAAAATCATGTGCCCCTCCAACCAATAGCCCCCTATTCGGTGGGGGGGGGGGGACGAATGGTTCAACGATTTAGTTAATTCAACTTTTAAGGGCGTGAATAGCGAATGGTTCGTTAGCAGTTTTTAGAGAGTGATTAGTCAACCAAGTCATTTTCAGCTCAAGTTCAAGCGCGAATCGTAAGTTTAACCACTTATAGACCGCATAGTCAGTTTTACCAATTTTTGAGAGTGAATATAGTCACAGTTTGGCAATTTTACAGCGCAAACTGTCAGTATGGCCGTTGCTAGCGGGCGTGAATAGTCAGTGTGACATTTTCAGGACCCACGAATCAGTCTTTTTAGTCGGATTCTACGGAAAAGTAGTTTTTAGACCGGGTACACACATGCGGTAGTAGTGCGGTACTTGCCAAATAACGAGCATAATATCAATCAATTTCTAGCAAATTGCCTGGAAACCGACGAAAAAATTGGAAAACATTTTGCTCGTTACTTGGCAAGTAACAAGTATGTATCCCGCTTTAGAGTACGAACTCAGTTAGCCATTATCAAGGCTCGAATCGTTAATTTAACCATTTTGTGGGCGCAAATCGTCAGTTTGCCATTTCTACCACAATTAAAGTAATTAAGCAATTAATAGTAATTTTCACAAGTAGTAATAATATTAGCCATGGCGATATTTTCAGTGCAACAATCCATGCCGTTTCAGGTCCGAATGGTCGGTTTTGCCTTTTTTTAGAGCGGGACTTGCCAGTTTGGCCATTTTTACAGCAGACAATGCACGTTTAGCCATATTTTACGCGCGAATGCTTAGTTTTTGCCATTTTCAGGACGGGAATCACCTGTTCAGGTATTTTTAGAGCGTGCGAATTAGGGCTCGTAAAGTCAGTTTGGCCATTTTTAGAGCGCGAATCGCCAGTTTTGCCATTTTTTCACGGCGTTTACGGTCACGTAAAGCCCTAAAACTAAGAAAAATAGTTAGCTAGTTAATTGCAAATTAGACGACCCTTGTCTTAGGACTTTTCAAGGGATTACTCCCCCCTCACCGCACCACCTTAGTCACACTGCAGTGAATTCGAGGGAGTGGGGAGGCTGAAAATAAAGAATTAAACTTTATTGAGGTTAAATACTTACCATTTTTTACTTGTTTTGAGTTCCGAGAAAAAATTGCTCCCAGCATCCCCACTCCCTCGAATTCACTGCAGGGTGTCTAGGGTGGTGCCTTGAAAAGTCCTAAGACAAGGGTCGTCTAATTTGCAATTAATTAATCGCTGGGGCACATAAAGAAAAAAGAACTTAGCTAGGTATTTCGCGGCTGAAGTTTCCTTAAAGCTTCCAGGGATAAAGTACAGAAAAAGCGCTAATTAGAGGCTAGAAATATGGAAACGACAATTTTCGGCTTTTGAAGGCAAGTCCTCGGCTCAAACTTGAAAAAAGCGCTAATTCATAGCTAACAAAAGCGAAAAAAATGACGCTCAATTCGAAGCTAAAAAAGAAAAAGTGCTTATTCGTGGATGAAATTCAGAAAAATGGCTCGATAGCGTTAGGAAAAACACGAATTTACCGCAAAAATTCAGAAAAATCGCTAATTCATGGCTAAAACGATTAAAAATCGCTAATTAGTGGCTAATTCACCGATTAAATTGAGAAGAAGCGCTAAAGTAAGGAAACTATAATTCACGGTTTAAATGGGGAATCCGTCAAATTCGCGGCTTCTGAAGGTAACTTTGAGCCAGAAGTGAAAAAAAAAAAAAAAAGTGCTGACTCGCGGCTAAAATGAAGAAAAAACGCTCATTTACAGCCAAAATTGAGAAAATTTACAAATTCCAACGGCTTGTGGCAGAAATTAAGTGCTAATTCATGTCTAACGCGGAAGAAACTGCTAATTCGTTGCTAATAATCGAGAAAAACTCTTATTGTCGACTAAAATGTATGAATATTGCTAATTGATAAAAAAAGCTCATTCACAGCTACAATTGAGAAAACGCCAACTCGCTGATTAAATTGAGAAAACCACTAATTTGCGAATAAAACAGCTATTTCGTGACCTTAATCATATCGGCGAAGTCGCGCTCGTGCCTTGAAAAATCAAGAATTGGCGTTTTCTCCATTTTAAAAGCGACTTAGCGGTTTTTCCACACTCCAGCTCGATTTTTCTCAATTGTAGCTGTGAATGAGCTTTTTTTATCAATTAGCAATATTCATACATTTTAGTCGACAATAAGAGTTTTTCTCGATTATTAGCAACGAATTAGCAGTTTCTTCCGCGTTAGACATGAATTAGCACTTAATTTCTGCCACAAGCCGTTGGAATTTGTAAATTTTCTCAATTTTGGCTGTAAATGAGCGTTTTTTCTTCATTTTAGCCGCGAGTCAGCACTTTTTTTTTTTTTCACTTCTGGCTCAAAGTTACCTTCAGAAGCCGCGAATTTGACGGATTCCCCATTTAAACCGTGAATTATATTTTCCTTACTTTAGCGCTTCTTCTCAATTTAATCGGTGAATTAGCCACTAATTAGCGATTTTTAATCATTTTAGCCATGAATTAGCGATTTTTCTGAATTTTTGCGGTAAATTCGTGTTTTTCCTAACGCTATCGAGCCATTTTTCTGAATTTCATCCACGAATAAGCACTTTTTCTTTTTTAGCTTCGAATTGAGCGTCATTTTTTTCGCTTTTGTTAGCTATGAATTAGCGCTTTTTTCAAGTTTGAGCCGAGGACTTGCCTTCAGAAGCCGAAAATTGTCGTTTCCATATTTCTAGCCTCTAATTAGCGCTTTTTCTGTACTTTATCCCTGGAAGCTTTAAGGAAACTTCAGCCGCGAAGTACCTAGCTAAGTTCTTTTTTCTTTATGTGCCCCAGCGATTAATTAATTGCAAATTAGACGACCCTTGTCTTAGGACTTTTCAAGGGATTACTCCCCCCTCACCGCACCACCCTAGTCACCCTGCAGTGAATTCGAGGGAGTGGGGACGCTGGGAGCAATTTTTTCTCGGAACTCAAAACAAGTAAAAAATGGTAAGTATTTAACTTCAATAAAGCTTAATTCTTTATTTTCAGCCTCCCCACTCCCTCGAATTCACTGCAGGGTGACTAGGGTGGTGCGGTGAGGGGAGAGTAATCCCTTGAAAAGTCCTAAGACAAGCGTCGTCTAATTTGCAATTACCTAGCTAAGTATTTTTCTTAGTTTTAGCCGTCACTTAGGGCTCTTTCTCACTTCTGTCTGTGAAACAGTAGAAAAACGAGAGACGGACGAGGGGGCCCCCTAAGCTAGAGGGGCTGATTTTTAGGGACTGAGGGGGAGATTTTTAGGTTTTGTGGTAGGTACGTGAAAACGAGTTGTAGGCATGCGGTTGGACGGCGATATTGGCTCCTTTCGACGATTTTCAATCCATCCGACCCACGACGGAATTGAATGTTGCAGCTGATCAACAAAGATTACAGCTCAATATTCGATTTTAGCCCGCAAAAGCGCTAAATCTGAAAGCTCAAATTGAGAGAAAACTCGGCCTTCTGAGGGTTAATTCGCGCAAGTGCGCATCAAAAAGTTGTGAAAAAGCGCTAATGTACATGGCTAAAGCTGTTGAAAAGCGTTCATTCGCTAACACGATAGAACGTCCAGACCGAAATTGAGAAAAAATCGCTGAATCGCGGTGTATAGATGCTATCTAGAGGCTTATTTGCTTTTCTTTGGTAAAATGGCGAGACGTGGCCCAGGTTATGCTTTTCTGCAAGCACTTTTAACTTTTAAGCTTTTTAAAAAGGCAATTGAAGGCCAAGGCAATACAATAGAAAAAAAACACGCTAATTCGGGGCTAAAAATTGATAAAACTGACAAATTCGCAAAAAATCGCCCATTCGCGGATAAAAAGTGAAAAGCCACTAATTTGCAGCTAATTTTTTTTCGAAAAATGCTAATTCTCGACTGAAATAAAGAATGGCTTACTAGCTGTTAAAACTGGAACAAACGCTAATCAACAGCAAAAATTGAGAAAAATAGCTATTTCGCTAATGAAATTGACAAAAAGCGCTAATTAGCGGCTAACTTGCAACAATACTATCTCGCGGACCCAACTGAAAAGAATCACTAAAATGGTGAAAAATCCGGTAATTCGTGGATACAAATGAAAAAAATTTGCTAATTTGCGGTTAAAATTGAGAAAAACGCTAATTTACGACTAAAATTCAGTATTAACAATAACGCTGACTCGCGGCTAAAATTTTGGAAAACACATATCGAAAAATGCTAATTCTCGACTGAAATAAAGAAGAATGGCTTATTAGCTGTTAAAACTGGAACAAACGCTAATCAATAGCAAAAATTGAGAAAAATAGCTATTTCGCTAATGAAATTGACAAAAAGCGCTAATTAGCGGCTAAACTTGCAACAATACTATCTCGCGGACCCAACTGAAAAGAATCACTAAAATGGTGAAAAATCCGATAATTTGCGGTTAAAGTCTAAGAAAAACGGTAATTCGTGGATTCAAATGAAAAAAAAGTGGTTAATTCGCGGATAAAATTGAGAAAAACGCTAATTTACGACTAAAATTCAGTAATAACGCTGACTCGCGGCTAAAATTTTGGAAAACACAAATCCGAGGCTTCTGAAGGCAACTTCGAGCCTAAAACTGAGAAAAAGCGCTAGTTCATAGTTAAAACTTAGGGCAAAATTAGCTCATACACCGCTCATTTCTGGCCAATATTGAGAGAAATCGCTGTGTAGCGCGGCTGAAATTAACGAAAAACTATAAATTTGCAGCGAAAAAGTGTTAATTCACTGCTGAAAAGGTGAAAATCACTAATTTGCAGTAAAAATCGAGGAAACCTTCAATTCATGTCAAAAATTGGGAAAAATGCTACTTCTCGGCTAAATTGAGGAAAATCACCAATTCGCGGATAGATTGTACAGAGGAAATGCTCTGCATTTCACAGGTACTAAAAATCCTATTTTCGGCTATTTTATAGTTTTGAAATATTATAAATAAAATGCGCATCCTGAGTCATTTTTTCTTGTTCACCTCCCCCCCTCCATGATTTTGCTAGACTCACCCCTTTGGACAAGACGCCCCCGGGCGGTCGCCCTCCCCCCTCCCTTAAAGCCGGCACTGGGGTTGGAAACACTCACCATGTCAAAGGTGTCAACTTCAACGACTTCCTCTTCAGGTAGTTTATGGGCGTTGACGAGGGGAAAATTCAAAGATGCAATTCTTTCGGACGACAGGGCCGCTTTATCGACCAAATCCTCGTGCGAACTATCACCTGTTGATGACGTAAAATTAATTAATAAAGCTGGCCGACATTAAATTGTACAACTCTCGCCGCACCCTTAATTGGTCGTATCCTGGGAGGATAATAAAGGTTGAGCGTATGGTAAAGTCTGAAGTTGACAAATCCGAGAAGAACAATGTAAAATTGTACGAAAGTAGACATTATCTTGAAGTCAACCTCCTCTTTACTTTGAGGCTGCAGACAGAATCTAATTAGAGCTCACTGCTAGACAAATTATCGTTAAATGTTTTACCTCAAAACTGAACTGATGAGGCATAATCCACGTTACAAGTTGTCCTTTTATATCAACTTGAAAATAAAATCCTTTGATTGAAATAAAAACTTTACGAAGAGCCTTCGAAATTATCATAGCCTGCATAAATTCCAACATGAGTCGACGACACAAAACGCTCTGATCACGAGGGATGTGTTTCAACGAAGGAAACGAACTGAACAGATGACACAAAGTCAGACAGTCGTCAAGATCCCGGAGAGCGTCCATGAAAGTCGGATAACGTTCTTTGACAATGTGATCAAGTTTGATGTGTAAAGGTTTGTACATGAGTTTTTTCGCCAGGCCGTGTTCGTGCATTGCCTTGGCTCGACCAATTCTTCGTCCGTGAACCTGTGGAGTCAAGGCGTTTGGTGGTCAACACTTTATAAAAAAAACTATAATAGTCGATCAATTTCGAACCTTGAGCTCTCTGAATTTCCAAATTATAGGCTCGTGCATAAGAAACTGAATATCCTTCTTGTTGTACAGAGTCTTGATGCCGGTCGAGCCCTGCTGAGCCCTTTTCCTGTTTCGCGGCTCTCTCGGGTAGATTCCTTTCAAAATGCATAAACGTCTAAAGTCTTTTAGAGACAGTTGAAGTTTGTTTAGAGCTTTTGCTCTCGTCCAATACTGAGCGCCTTCTCCGGACTCATACTACCCGGAAACAGAGGTGATGTTCACAAATAAGCGTAAATGAAAATGTCGAGGGACTTACCTTTTTCCTTCGGTCACCAGCCATGTCGGACGAATGTCAATAAATTCGGAACGTTTTTGAAGACCCACAGCAATTAAAAACCTGGAACGACAGGGACGTCGACGAAGAACGAACCACGAGGGATTGAATGGATAACCTTTTAATAAATAAAACCTAAGAATAACCTCTCTTCAGTGAAAAAGCGCCAAGACATCAACACAAGGAAGAACTAGAGGAATAAGATATTTTTTGTTGAAGCCAAAAGCAATAATTAATAGCCGAAAGATGACATTTCATTGTTTGACCGGACAACTTGTGTCAAATCACTGTTTTTTTCATTAGTGGGAGGAATATTGGCCCCCACAACCACCGGTAACGTACCGCTAGGGTTGCCAGATCTCCGGTTTTCGCCCGGAATCTCCGCCGGGTATGGGACCCAATCTCCGGTCTCCGGCCGGGCCGAGAATAGAGAATATCTCCGGGCCAGAAAATCTTTCGCTTTAGTTCAGGCAGTAACAAAAAATCCCTTCTTAAAAAAAGTATAGAATCATTTTACGTGGGCGTTATATTTATTTCGACTGGGTATCTCTTCAAAAGGGACAAACTATTATTGCTTTTTCTTACGCCAATAAACAAGATATTTGGCCCAAAAACTTGCAAATCTTGCATCTCCACATGGGACGAAAACTGTTAAATAACCAGGCTCAATAACAACGCTAAATAAATTAGCAATTTTTTCACAATATAGCCATGAATTAGCGCTTTTTCTCAATTTTCAACTTACCACCAGAAATAGGGAATTTGCGTTTTCTCAATTTTAGCAGGGAATAAGCGCTTTATCTCAATTTCAGCCACGAATATCCACTTTTCTCAACTTCAGCAGTATATTGACGATGTCTTCCGGGACATCCTAATTTACTGACGCACACAAAATTAACCCGGCACCAGGGGCGTAGGTACGGGGGGATATGGGGGATAGATCCCCCCCCTGGAGGTACAAGTATACGAACGAAGGAGCACTAGTACCATAACGAAGAGCCCCATAAAATCTCCAAAAATAAACGTTTCACGTTGAAGTTAGGTTTAGCAGATTTTCTGGACTTGAAGCAGCCCGAAAAGGTCCGAGTACGTCCAGCTTTTTTCCTTGGACTTGAGACCAAACGCAGTAGTGTACCGAAGTACGGGGGTTTTCGCACCGCGGACCCTCTATCAGACAAATATTGGTAATATTCGTGGCTATAACTGCTAAAAAGCGCTGATTCGTGGTCTTGCAATGTAACTTCCAGACTAAAATTAAGAAAAAAATCGCTGATTCGTGGTACATGGAGGCCAATCTACAATAAATTGTGGAAACCAACGCAACAGTGTTGTACTTGGGTAAACCCCGCGGTTAAAGTTGAGAAAACACGCTATAACATTGACGAATAAAAGACGATTTCAGGTTAAAATTGGACAAAAATGGCAAATTCACACTGCAATGGCGTAAAATCGCCAATTCGCGAATCAAAAAGGGAATAGGATGCTGAATGGCCGCAAAATTAGCACAAAACGCTATTTCACAGCTGAAATGGGGCTAAAATCGCTAATTTGCAATTTGCAGATATAAAGTTGCGGAAAAACGTTCATTCGCGGATACAAAATGAAGAAAATCACTAATTCGTGGCAAAAATTGAAAAAATCACCAATTAGAACAGCCAAAATTAAGAAAAACGTTGATTTTCAGTTCCAATTGGGGAAAAGTGCTAATTCTCAGTTGAAAATGGAAAAAATTGCTAATTTACTGCTTAAATTGAGTCAAACGCCAATTCTTGGCAAAACTTTGACAAAACTCGGTAGGTAATGCTAAAATGTAGAAAAAGCGAAAATTCGCTGCTAAAATTGAGAAACATCCATTGCTACGATTCACGTTTTTTCCACAAAATGGTGTAATGCGATTTGCTATAATAATAATAATAGGTTCGTTCGTTTCTCGTCCGGAGCTGCACTAACAGTACGACTGAGCTTTCCCCTGTTATTCCACATGATAACCCGCGAGGTTACAAAATCTCTAAATATCATGAATTCTTGTGGTGAATTTAGAACAACGTTTTTACAAAGTTCAAAGAACGTTGATATAACGTTCTAAAAACATTATTACAATGTTCGAAGAAAGTCCATACAACGTTCGATGAATGTCAGGTTAACGTTGTAATCCAAACCTACCATGGTTTGCCAAGTGCGAACTTTGGACTTAATTCGAACGTTCGTTTCAACGTGAAACTGAACGTTAAGTGAACGCATCAACGTTAGGCTTTAACGTTTGTTGAACATTCAAGGAACGTTTTCTGCAAACGTTCGAGAACGTTAGGGTTACGTTGTAATCCAAACCTACCATGGTTTGCCAAGTGCGAACTTTGGACGTAATTCGAACGTTCGTTTCAACTTGAAACCGAACGTTCAGCGAACGATTTAGCGTTATAAGGTTAAACGTTTTGCGAACGTTCAGGGAACGTTTTTGTGCTACTGGGGAAATTGCCAATTTGCAGCTTAAATTGAGCCAGACGCCAATTCTTGGCAAAAATTGACAAAACTCGGTAGGTAATGCACGGGTTGGAAACGCTACCACGCTGCTAAAATTTAGAAAAAGCGAAAATTCGCTGCTAAAATTGTGAAATGTCACTAATTCTCGAATTAAGGGTCGTGAAATTTATAATTTAAAAATGATGATTTTTTGACAGAAATGGACGGATGATGAACATTTTTTGGTTAGAAAAAAAAATTTACATTTATAATTTAAATTCGCCCCTTCTGAAGGCATTTTTTTGGCTAAAATTCGCTAATTCCCAGGTTTGAAACGCTACGACCGCGTCGCCGCTACAATTTTAGAAAAGCGCTAATTCGCGGTTTTTTTTTTTTTTTTTTTTTCATTTTTAGATATCTTTATTAATAGGTATCTGTATTATAACAAGTGAGCCTGAGCCCATCAAGTTAAAATTCGCGGTTGAAATTGAGAAAAATTCTTATTTGCACCAAAAACTGAATACACGCCAATTTGCGGATTCTGAAGGCAACTTTTCAGGCTGAAATTGAAAAAAAAACGCCAATTTGTGGCAATAGGCGAAGAAACCGCTAATTCGCGAGTAAACAGAAAAATCGCTCATGCATTGCGTATGGTGAACCAAAAAAATCCTAATTCGCGAAAAGCCCCTCTATTTTGCGGCTAATATTGAGGAAAACACTTAAGAAAAACGTTAGTTTCCAGCTGAAACTGAGAAAAGTGCTAATCCCCTGGTAAAAAAATTAAAAAATCGTTAATATGCTGCTAAAAATTGAGGAAACCGCCAAAACTCGTGGATAATTAAGAAACATAGCTCACGGGATAAAATCGTTACTTTGCTGCTAAAGTTGAGAAAATTCGCAAATTCATGGCTATTGGAGGAGGAGGGGCAAAACTGCTATTCTGCGGCTGAAAGTGATAAGAACGATACACTCGGCTGAAAAAGCGCTAATTTGCGGGTGGAGTCCAAAATTCACCCCTAACTGAGAGATTCAGGCTATGATGAGGCCAGCAAGATGTCCATATTCAAGAGTGTGCTGGATGGGTGGAATAATGACTAAAATGTGAAATTAACCCCCCCCCCCGCCACCCATCGCCATTAAAACATTTCAATCTGATCCCCCCCCCCCCCCAGAACAAATTCCTACCTACGCAACTGCCCGGCACCCATCAAAAATTGAAATTTTCCAATTTTTTATGACCCATAATGATGCAATTACATGATCGGCAGGCTATCCGATCAACAGAACAAGAAAAATCCCAGTACTTATGGTGCCTCCCCCCGCAACTAAATCAAACAAAACGCCCGGCACCCAGAGGCGTAGGTACGGGAGGGGATATGGTCGATAGACCCCCCCCCCAAGAGCTACAAAAATGAGCGTTTCACGTTGAAATTAGGTTTAGCAGATTTTCTGGACTTAAAGCAGCCCGAAAAGGTCCGAGTACGTCTAGCTTTTTCATTGAACTTCAGACCCACAAAGTAGTGTACCGAGGTACGGGGGGCAAAAATCGGTTATATTCGTGGCTATAGCTGCTAAAAAGCGCTGGTTCATGGCCTCACGATGCAACTTCCAGACTAAAATTAAGAAAATTCGCGGTACATGGAGGCCATTCTACGAATAAGTTGTGGAAATCAACGCAAAAGTATTGTATTTGGGCAAACCCCGCGGTTAAAGTTGAGAAAACTCGCTATAATATTGACAAATAAAAGACGCTTTCAGGTTAAATTAGACAAAAATGGCAAATTCAAAACTGAAATGGCGTCAAATCGCCCATTCACGTATAAAAAAGGGAATAGGATAATGAATGGCCGCAAAATTAGCACAAGACGCTATTTCACAGCTGAAATTGGGAAAAGTCGCTAATTTGCAATTTGCAGATATAAAGTTATGGAAAAACGTTAATTCGCGTTTACAAAATGAAGAAAATCACTAATTCGCGGCAAAAATTGAAAAAATCACCAATCAGCGCAGACAAAATTAAGAAAAACGTTAATTTTTCAGTTCAAATTGGGGGAAAAGGCTAATTCTCAGTTAAAAATAGAAAAAATTGCTAATTTGCAGCTTAAATTGAGTCAAACGTCAATTCTTTGAAAAAAATTGATAAAACTTGGTAGGTAATGCACGGGTTGGAAACGCTACCACGCTGCTAAAATTGAGAAACATCACTATAAAGCCCTGTTCACACGATGAAATGTTTGAAGTTATATTGCATGCTGGTTTTTTAAAAACATATGTTCCTTGGTAGTGACCGGATGCTTTTAAAAATCCATCTTGCAATTAAGCTTCAAACATTGCATCGTGTGAACAGGGCTTAATTCTCGAATTAAGTGTCGTGAAATTTATAATTTGAAAATGATGATTTTATGACAGAAATGGATGGATAGATGTAAATTTTTTGGTTTGAAAAAAGTTTGAACAAAAAAATTTACATTTATAATTTCAATTCGCACCTCCTGAAGGCATTTTTGAGGCTAAAATTCAGAAAAATGGCAAATTCGTGCATGGCTATAGTATAATGTTGAAAAATACGCTAATTCACGGCTAGAACTGCCGTGAAGCAATGATCTATGCCTATAAAAGTTATACAAAATTGCTAATGCGGTGGTAAAATGTGAAAAACCGGTAATTTGCGGGTAATATTTAGAAAATAAAATAATCAGCAGGTCAGAATTAAGAGAAAGGTTAATTTTAAGCCTAAAAATAGAGAAAATTGCTAATTCGCGGCTAAAAATGGAAAACATCGCCATTTTACAGCTAAAATTGCGCCAAACGCCAATTTGTGACTGAAATTAAGAAAATTCGCTAATTAACAGGTTTGAAATGCTACGACGCGTCGCCGCTACAATTTTTAAAAAAGCGCTAATTCGCGGTTGAAATTGAGAAAAATTCTTATTTGCGCCAAAAACTGAATATACGCCGATTTGCGGATTCAGAAGGCAACTTTTCAGGCTGACATTGAAAAAAAGCGCCAATTTATGGCAATATAGGTGAAGAAACCGCTAATTCGCGAGTAAAATGAGAAAAATCGCTCATGCATTGCGTATGGTTAACCAAAAAATCCTAATTCGTGAAAAGTCCCCCTATTTTGCGGCTAATATTGAGGAAAACACTTTTTAAAAAACGTTAATTTCCAGCTAAAACTGAGAAAAGTGTTAATTCCCTGGTAAAAAAAAATTTAAAATCGGTAATATGCTGCTAAAATTCAGGAAAACGCTAAAACTCGTGGATGAATAAGAAACATCGTTCACGGGATAGAAACGATACTTATAGCTGCTAAAGTTGAGAAAATGCACAAATTCATGGATATGGGAGGGGGTGGGGCAAAACCACTAATCTGCGGCTGAAATTGAGAAGAACGCTGATTTGCGAGTAGAGTTCAAAAATCCCCCCTAACTTGAGAGATTGAGGCTATGATGAGGCCAGCAAGATGTCCAGATTCAAGAGTGTGATGGCTGGGTGGAATGATGACTAAAATGTGAAATTACCCCCCTCCCCTCAAGCTTACGAGATTTCAATCTGATCTCCCCCCCCCCCCCCATCAACAGGACAAATTCCTACCTACGCCACTGCCGGCACTCCGCAAAAAAAGTATTTTTTTGTTTTTTCCTACACACGCAGTAACTAATACCTAATAGGCAGGAACGTACTGAGAAATAAGTCAGAAAATCCTAGAACTTATGGCACCTCCCCCCCAAGGTGACAAAATTTTCTATAGGTGCCGCAGATCACTGCCCTTCACCTACGTCACGAGCAGTCCCAACCGCCATTGCGCTGGACTCAGTACATTATTAATTGTTACTGGTCTGTGATTTTTGAGAATTCATATACTTCAACTCCAAAATTAACTTGCTCTGCTGCTCTGGGGTGAGCAATCGGGAGCAAAGGACTGCTGGTGACGTCAGTCTCCACCCCTCCCGTCCGATGGGCAGGGGGAAATCTGCGGCACCTATAGTAAAGTTTAGTCACCTTGCTCCCCCCTGTAATGAGCCTTATTCTAAAAAGTGAAGCTCATAATATGTTTTCTACAAATGATTTTTAAAAAATTAAAAAAAGAAGAGTCTTGTCTTGCCCTATTTATTGTCTATTACAATTTTGGCGCGGTCGATATTTCTGCTCTTCGCCAATGGAGAGGGTGGAACTACGTTTCAAAAAGACTGGTGATCGTTGCACTCTGCACTGTTTTAGGGTCACCACGTCTCCTTCGACGCCAACGGCGTGGATGTATTTAGCCTCGGAGCACCGCGACGTACGTCTTCACGCTCCTCTACTCCAGATGGAAGACGTTTCTTCGGCAATTTCTGGACAATTCGCCCAGAAAACAATTTGTGTTGAACTTGAACAATCCGTTGTTGCATATCTGTCAAATCAATGTAATGGTTCTTCGCCTGAAGAGCTGACGCATCAAGAGGAAGAGTCCCGCGAAGAAAAATTCATGGCGAGTCCCTTCTTAATCGAGAATTCACAGCGCTCATTAAACAAAAATGATTTGCTTGGTACCAATAAAAATAATATTTTTCACAAATTAGGTTTTTTACTACCTTGTCCAGAATGACGGGGCCCGTCAGGAAAGAAGTATTGTGCTCGTGGAAAATAACTATAACTAAATAACTAACTATAACTATAATCAGCCATAATCTGCAAACGCAGGGGTTGTATGTTATCGGTCCGAAAAGTTCAAGCTCCCCAATGAATGGTTCATTTTTGGTGGAATTAGCAAAAATATGCATTAAATAATCTTGAAAAATATTTAGGTAATACGTACTCATAAAAGTATATTTACATAATATTCTACGATATTATACCCGAAAATATTTCCGCCTACACCAAAAAAGAGTATTTCAAAAATATTTTAATCAGGCTCGTTTGAAAATATTCGTTCAGAAATATTATTTTCATATTAAACAATATTATGATACGAATATTAACGATGAATGAAAAGTTAATATTCTTAAAATATTTTCTTGAGATTCTAAATATTGTCTGAATGTTCGAATATTTTCTGAATGTTCAGAAAATATTATCATGCTGCTTGGGACGAGAAAAAGCCTTGATTCCGTATTATTTGCTTGCTACTGGCAGTGGCAGTACTGGCCTTCGTGTGAGCGTAAGCGATTTTCAAAACAGTTATGAATGGAATTTCCCTACAACAATGGGTGAGTACTAATAATTCGCATAATTCTTATACTGCCTTCTTGAGCTATTAATTGTAAAATGTTCGTTTTCAACAGCGGGACCGTGTTGTGGCGGGAAGGAAAAATTTGCCTCCCAACGAAGTAGAGACTTCAACTTCTGGAGAACAGCTCGCTTCAAACGCATCATACAAAGAGTTAGCGGCAAAATAATGACGACTCGAGTAAGCAGCAACTAGATAACGTCATATAACTTCAATCACTTTCGTGTTTGAAATTTTGGTAAATAATTTTGTCTGATTCCGTCACGCGATTTTATAAAATTGTCATAATGTATTCTTAGGTTTTATATTGATTTTAAGAATATACCCGAAATGTTTGAAAAAAATTGATAAAACTTGGTAGGTAATGCACGGGTTGGAAACGCTACCACGCTGCTAAAATTGAGAAACATCACTATAAAGCCCTGTTCACACGATGAAATGTTTGAAGTTATATTGCATGCTGGTTTTTTAAAAACATATGTTCCTTGGTAGTGACCGGATGCTTTTAAAAATCCATCTTGCAATTAAGCTTCAAACATTGCATCGTGTGAACAGGGCTTAATTCTCGAATTAAGTGTCGTGAAATTTATAATTTGAAAATGATGATTTTATGACAGAAATGGATGGATAGATGTAAATTTTTTGGTTTGAAAAAGTTTGAACAAAAAAATTTACATTTATAATTTCAATTCGCACCTCCTGAAGGCATTTTTGAGGCTAAAATTCAGAAAAATGGCAAATTCGTGCATGGCTATAGTATAATGTTGAAAAATACGCTAATTCACGGCTAGAACTGCCGTGAAGCAATGATCTATGCCTATAAAAGTTATACAAAATTGCTAATGCGGTGGTAAAATGTGAAAAACCGGTAATTTGCGGGTAATATTTAGAAAATAAAATAATCAGCAGGTCAGAATTAAGAGAAAGGTTAATTTTAAGCCTAAAAATAGAGAAAATTGCTAATTCGCGGCTAAAAATGGAAAACATCGCCATTTTACAGCTAAAATTGCGCCAAACGCCAATTTGTGACTGAAATTAAGAAAATTCGCTAATTAACAGGTTTGAAATGCTACGACGCGTCGCCGCTACAATTTTTAAAAAAGCGCTAATTCGCGGTTGAAATTGAGAAAAATTCTTATTTGCGCCAAAAACTGAATATACGCCGATTTGCGGATTCAGAAGGCAACTTTTCAGGCTGACATTGAAAAAAAGCGCCAATTTATGGCAATATAGGTGAAGAAACCGCTAATTCGCGAGTAAAATGAGAAAAATCGCTCATGCATTGCGTATGGTTAACCAAAAAATCCTAATTCGTGAAAAGTCCCCCTATTTTGCGGCTAATATTGAGGAAAACACTTTTTAAAAAACGTTAATTTCCAGCTAAAACTGAGAAAAGTGTTAATTCCCTGGTAAAAAAAATTTAAAATCGGTAATATGCTGCTAAAATTCAGGAAAACGCTAAAACTCGTGGATGAATAAGAAACATCGTTCACGGGATAGAAACGATACTTATAGCTGCTAAAGTTGAGAAAATGCACAAATTCATGGATATGGGAGGGGGTGGGGCAAAACCACTAATCTGCGGCTGAAATTGAGAAGAACGCTGATTTGCGAGTAGAGTTCAAAAATCCCCCCTAACTTGAGAGATTGAGGCTATGATGAGGCCAGCAAGATGTCCAGATTCAAGAGTGTGATGGCTGGGTGGAATGATGACTAAAATGTGAAATTACCCCCCTCCCCTCAAGCTTACGAGATTTCAATCTGATCTCCCCCCCCCCCCCCATCAACAGGACAAATTCCTACCTACGCCACTGCCGGCACTCCGCAAAAAAAAGTATTTTTTTGTTTTTTCCTACACACGCAGTAACTAATACCTAATAGGCAGGAACGTACTGAGAAATAAGTCAGAAAATCCTAGAACTTATGGCACCTCCCCCCCAAGGTGACAAAATTTTCTATAGGTGCCGCAGATCACTGCCCTTCACCTACGTCACGAGCAGTCCCAACCGCCATTGCGCTGGACTCAGTACATTATTAATTGTTACTGGTCTGTGATTTTTGAGAATTCATATACTTCAACTCCAAAATTAACTTGCTCTGCTGCTCTGGGGTGAGCAATCGGGAGCAAAGGACTGCTGGTGACGTCAGTCTCCACCCCTCCCGTCCGATGGGCAGGGGGAAATCTGCGGCACCTATAGTAAAGTTTAGTCACCTTGCTCCCCCCTGTAATGAGCCTTATTCTAAAAAGTGAAGCTCATAATATGATTTCTACAAATGATTTTTAAAAAATTAAAAAAAGAAGAGTCTTGTCTTGCCCTATTTATTGTCTATTACAATTTTGGCGCGGTCGATATTTCTGCTCTTCGCCAATGGAGAGGGTGGAACTACGTTTCAAAAAGACTGGTGACCGTTGCACTCTGCACTGTTTTAGGGTCACCACGTCTCCTTCGACGCCAACGGCGTGGATGTATTTAGCCTCGGAGCACCGCGACGTACGTCTTCACGCTCCTCTACTCCAGATGGAAGACGTTTCTTCGGCAAATTTCTGGACAATTCGCCCAGAAAACAATTTGTGTTGAACTTGAACAATCCGTTGTTGCATATCTGTCAAATCAATGTAATGGTTCTTCGCCTGAAGAGCTGACGCATCAAGAGGAAGAGTCCCGCGAAGAAAAATTCATGGCGAGTCCCTTCTTAATCGAGAATTCACAGCGCTCATTAAACAAAAATGATTTGCTTGGTACCAATAAAAATAATATTTTTCACAAATTAGGTTTTTTACTACCTTGTCCAGAATGACGGGGCCCATAAGGAAAGAAGTATTGTGCTCGTGGAAAATAACTATAACTAAATAACTAACTATAACTGTGCATAAATAACTATAATCAGCCATAATCTGCAAACGCAGGGGTTGTATGTTATCGGTCCGAAAAGTTCAAGCTCCCCAATGAATGGTTCATTTTTGGTGGAATTAGCAAAAATATGCATTAAATAATCTTGAAAAATATTTAGGTAATACGTACTCAAAAAAGTATATTTACATAATATTCTACGATATTATACCCGAAAATATTTCCGCCTACACCAAAAAAGAGTATTTCAAAAATATTTTAATCAGGCTCGTTTGAAAATATTCGTTCAGAAATATTATTTTCATATTAAACAATATTATGATACGAATATTAACGATGAATGAAAAGTTAATATTCTTAAAATATTTTCTTGAGATTCTAAATATTGTCTGAATGTTCGAATATTTTCTGAATGTTCAGAAAATATTATCATGCTGCTTGGGACGAGAAAAAGCCTTGAGTCCGTATTATTTGCTTGCTACTGGCAGTGGCAGTACTGGCCTTCGTGTGAGCGTAAGCGATTTTCAAAACAGTTATGAATGGAATTTCCCTACAACAATGGGTGAGTACTAATAATTCGCATAATTCTTATACTGCCTTCTTGAGCTATTAATTGTAAAATGTTCGTTTTCAACAGCGGGACCGTGTTGTGGCGGGAAGGAAAAATTTGCCTCCCAACGAAGTAGAGACTTCAACTTCTGGAGAACAGCTCGCTTCAAACGCATCATACAAAGAGTTAGCGGCAAAATAATGACGACTCGAGTAAGCAGCAACTAGATAACGTCATATAACTTCAATCACTTTCGTGTTTGAAATTTTGGTAAATAATTTTGTCTGATTCCGTCACGCGATTTTATAAAATTGTCATAATGTATTCTTAGGTTTTATATTGATTTTAAGAATATACCCGAAATGTTTGAAAAATTACACCAGTAATTGATTTAATATTGGGCCAGTTTCATCAAGGTGTTTGGAAATTGTTTGGAGCAGAGTCTCCCTGAAATCAGCCGATAAAATTTAAAATGATTAAATTTTATTGGCTGGTCCCTTGGCAACTCTGTTCCAAACATGTTTCAAACACCTTGCTGCATCACACCCTATAATTGCCTCCTAAATATTTATTTCACGTGTTTGAACCAGTATTTTTGATATACCAACCCAATATATCTATTAAATATAATGCCACAATATTTTTTGTGGACTTTTCTTGGCATATTTTATCAATGTTTATGGCGCAATATTTTCTATACATGAGGAATTCAAACGATTGGGTTCATGTGTGCCGTTGCGAGAAGTTGGCGGCACACATGATGTATTTTCTCATAAAAACATGTTTTGCTGGGCTAAACAAACGAACATTTGGGCTAAACAAACGACGATGTGTCTGAATATGTAGCGAAACAAACGATTGGGGTCATGTGTGCCGTTGCGTGAAGTTGGCGGCACACATGATGTATTTTCTTATAAATACATGTTTTGCTGGGCTAAACAAACGAAAATTTGTGCTAAACAAACGAAAACTTGGGCTAAACAAACGTAAACAAACGAAGTTCTGTCCGGATATGTAGCGAAA
>CM075942.1:4140875-4159791 GCA_038030265.1 Corythucha ciliata | reverse complement strand
GGCGACAGATTCCTTCCTCCATCATGCGCCGGAATTCCTCTTTAGCAGCGCGGTACTTCTCGGGTGGAAGGCGTCGGGCTTTCGCTGAGACGGGTGGACCAGTAGTTTCGATATAATGTTATAAGTCTCCTTCTGCTTTTGCCTTAATAGGTGTAGGTAGAAGTAGGTTTGCAAATTTTTGAAGAAGGTGGCCGTATGGTGCTCCAATTGGTATTGTTGAAAGTTGTGGTGAGGCTTTTCTCGCCGTAATCCCTTGGATCCGCATTTGTGTGATTTGGTAGATTAGTCGCTTCCTGGTTAGGTTTACGGCTAAGTTGTGGTGTTTTAAAAAATCTGCGCCGAGTATGGCGCTCGAAACATCGGCTACCACAAATGTCCATTTGAAAGTTCTGCGAAGTCCCAGGTCGAGAGTTCGGTGTTGATTGCCATAAGTTGGAATAGGAGAACCGTTCGCTGCGTAGAGTTTGTAATTTTGATTCACGTGACTCGCTCGGTTTTTACGAAGAACGGAGATGGCCGCGCCGGTGTCAATTAGGAATTTCTTGTCACCATAAAATTAGCTGAAGATCTGGGTTGGAAGAGAACATGTAACACAACGCCCATTCGGGGATTATCGGATAACACGGTCACAAAAGCTTCGGGACTTGTCGAATTCGCCATAAGTCCATTTTTTAAAGACGAGCCAGTAGTGTCAGTTTCGGCCCTTTGTATTGACCGTATTTCGGGCAACCTACCATCTGCGTCACTTCCACCTGTTTTGTGGTCGCACCTTCAGGGGATACAACTAGCCGACCCCATGGTTCGGAATTTCCCAACCAGTGACGATTTTGCTGGGAGCGGACGTTTTGCCGCAATTACTACTCGCAGATATATTTCGGTTATAGTTTCGGGCCTCCTAACACGCCACTTGCGGTAGAAACAACATTCGGATATGTTAACAAAATGAAACTCTTGTCTGCCCACTCAAATTCTTTATTTTTCCGAACCGGTTTTCTGCTTCTATGAAGCCATCATCGGGGATCTATTTGACAAACAATAACAAGAAGGGACATGAATAACAAACACACACCGGACTGGCAGTTACTAACAAAATAATAATTATTAAGAGTAATTAGTCAAATAAATAATAATTAAGAATAAATTAAATAAATAAACAAACGAATAATTTCACACACAACAAAATAAAATTCACCCTTACCTATCCATCTGTGTATTCGCGTGCACAGCACGTTGTCAAGCAATAAACCAATTCTACAGCCAAGGTCAATTAAGAGGGATCGTTTTCTTCCTTTTGATGGAGGGTGGCAAAGAGGGGAGGAGAGATAGGAAGGAGGAAGCCGGAATCTCCGCCCTTTCATTTAGGCACGAACTATTCTTCAAAATCTCCTCATGAATGGCGAAACCTTCTAGGGCGCTCATCGTGCTTATTCTGCTTTCCTGGACCAGGATCTCTGCGGTGTGACTACCAGGACCACAGGTTTCCGTATGTTGTAGGAAACGAGAATCGCGTCTACGAAGATGTTCTTTAAACCTCGTGGCAAACTTCCTTGCTGTACGGCCCACGTACGTTGCCTCCTGGCACGCCCCACATTGTAGCTTGTACACTCCACTCGTTTCTTCTTCCTTAGTTTGATCCTTGCCGCATGGTAGAATGTCCTTCAAGGAGCCTTGAGCTTTAAACGCCGCTCGGTATCCACACCGTCTGAGTACTCTCTCCAGTTCGATGGATATTTGACCAAGGTACGGTAACTTCACCCACCCCTTCATCTCATTTCCACTCTCCGCATCTTTGCACACCGGGAAGACCTCATTCATCAGCAGTTGTCGTCTCTTTTTCTTAATTAAACCATGTACCAATTCGCTGCTATATCCATTATTTACTGCTATGTTACATATTGTGTAAATAATGGATATAGCAGCGAATTGGTACATGGTTTAATTAAGAAAAAGAGACGACAACTGCTGATGAATGAGGTCTTCCCGGTGTGCAAAGATGCGGAGAGTGGAAATGAGATGAAGGGGTGGGTGAAGTTACCGTACCTTGGTCAAATATCCATCGAACTGGAGAGAGTACTCAGACGGTGTGGATACCGAGCGGCGTTTAAAGCTCAAGGCTCCTTGAAGGACATTCTACCATGCGGCAAGGATCAAACTAAGGAAGAAGAAACGAGTGGAGTGTACAAGCTACAATGTGGAGCGTGCCAGGAGGCAACGTACGTGGGCCGTACAGCAAGGAAGTTTGCCACGAGGTTTAAAGAACATCTTCGTAGACGCGATTCTCGTTTCCTACAACATACGGAAACCTGTGGTCCTGGTAGTCACACCGCAGAGATCCTGGTCCAGGAAAGCAGAATAAGCACGATGAGCGCCCTAGAAGGTTTCGCCATTCATGAGGAGATTTTGAAGAATAGTTCGTGCCTAAATGAAAGGGCGGAGATTCCGGCTTCCTCCTTCCTATCTCTCCTCCCCTCTTTGCCACCCTCCATCAAAAGGAAGAAAACGATCCCTCTTAATTGACCTTGGCTGTAGAATTGGTTTATTGCTTGACAACGTGCTGTGCACGCGAATACACAGATGGATAGGTAAGGGTGAATTTTATTTTGTTGTGTGTGAAATTATTCGTTTGTTTATTTATTTAATTTATTCTTAATTATTATTTATTTGACTAATTACTCTTAATAATTATTATTTTGTTAGTAACTGCCAGTCCGGTGTGTGTTTGTTATTCATGTCCCTTCTTGTTATTGTTTGTCAAATAGATCCCCGATGATGGCTTCATAGAAGCAGAAAACCGGTTCGGAAAAATAAAGAATTTGAGTGGGCAGACAAGAGTTTCATTTTGTAAATTGAGACTGAAACCCACAATTTCCCCCGCCAGGATCATAATGAATTCGGATATGTCGTTTTGGGGCCATAGCGTCGGATTTCTCTCCGCCGCAATCCCACGTTTCGGTTTTTCATTCTTTTTGCCACGATTCGGAATTAAATCAACAGGAGCTCAATAGCATCGTGAAATCATTTTGGGAGATCGAACAGATTTCTAACAAGCCTATACTTTCGAAAGACGACGAGTTGTGTGAGACAACTTACCAACAGTTTGACGAACTCACGCCTGAAGGGCGCTACAAGGTTCCGCTTACATTTCGACCAGGTGAACCGATGTTTTATTGAAATTTCGCCTCTCCCCTGTCGCTTTAGTAGGAGACATTCGTAAAATGTATCTGCAAATCCTGGTACACGATCCACACACAAACTACCAGTTAATTTTGTGGAGATTTCAACCTCAAGACGAATTAAAACGTATCGTTTAAAAACTGTCACGTTCGGTTTATCGTGCAGTCCGTACTTGGCTATAAGGACGTTACATCAACTAAGCCTTGATGAAGGTAAAGACTTCCCGGTTGCAGCAGCAATGCTGACTGATGACTTCTACGTTGACGACCTGTTAACTTCGGTTCCTGATGTCGACTCGGCCAAAAAGGCAATAATCGAAATGAGTGAAATTCTCAATCGAGGCGGCTTTGTCATGCAAAAATGGTGTAGTAATTCCAGCGAAGTTCTTTCGAGTCTTCCAGAAAGCTTGAAAAGAAATCTCGCCGCCATTGAATTCGACACGGATTCCAATTTCATCAAAGTACTGGGGCTGAACTGGGACCCCATAAAAGATGTCTTTTCGTACAAAGTTGGAATTCTTGACGGGCCACTAACAAAACGTGGCGTGCTATCAAGCATCGCAAAAATCTTCGATCCTCTTGGATGGCTAGCTCCTATTATAATTTCGGCCAAATTAATTCTCCAAGAAATTTGGAAAAGAGAGCTTGACTGGGACGATTCTCTTCCATCGGATATCAGCACTTCTTGGGATGCATTTCGATCGACTGTTCACTTTTGTAACCAAGTGTCAGTACCCAGACCGTTTTATCTCAGCAACTTTCCCGATTCGTTTCACCTTCATGGGTTTTGCGACGCCTCATTGCGAGCTCACGCTAGCGTCATTTATCTCGTTTCGCACCAAAATTTACCCTCTCAATGTTTTCTTTTGATGGCCAAATCTCGAATCGCTCCAGCAAAGGGAGTAATATCGTTAGCACGGCTAGAATTATCAGGTGCCGTATTGCTTAGTCAACTACTCGACAAGGTGAAAATAGCACTCCAGAAAAAATTAATACTTTCGAAAATCGTTTGTTGGACGGATTCATTGTGTGCAGTGTTACGTTTTCAGCAATTTGACACGTTTGACTTCTTCAATAATGAAATTTCACAGATTTAGCTCGTGTTTTGCCACAAACTAGCGATATTCCTCAATTTTAGCCGTGCACTTCGATTTCACCGTCTGAATCACGCTCACACACCGGCACAGCCCCTTCCCCTCCAAAGCAGAAACATGCTCCCCCTCCCTTCACCCAAACTGGACGGAAAGTCTATTTACTGCATATCAATATGTAAATTCAAGAAATTGTGTTTTTTTATGAGCCAACCCAGCGAAATTGGTTGTTTGAATGAGCCACGCGCAATAAAACTACTTTTTGAATGGGTCAAAGCGCGAAATTTTGCCTTTGAAGCAACAATTTGGGTATTAATGAGCCAATCTGCCGTAATTTAGTATTTTCAGGGAGCCAGCCCCTCGAAATTGAGTTTCAACGAGCCAACTCTGTGAAATTTCATTATTGAAGAAGTCAAACGTGTCAAATTGGTTTTTCGATTGGTCCAAACAAGAATAATTGATTTAGGAGAGGGGGGATAGCCAATCTTGCTGAATTGGTTTTTGAATGGGGCAAATGTGGCCCCTTGAAATTTGGTTTTGAGATGAGTCAGGTATCCGTGACAATTTAAAGTGAGCCAGTACCAGCAAAATTGCTGTTTTTCAGTGAGTCAAACCCGCGAAATTGATTATTATTAAAGGACAAACCTGTGAAATTATAGCTTTTATACAAAGCAAAATCCACAAAATTGGTTTTCCGAAAGATCCAAACCTGCAAAGTTTGACTTTCTTACGCGCCAGGTTCACGAAATTGGTTTCTTGAAGGTGAAAACCCCACGAAATTGGTTTTTGACTACCTAAACCCGCAAAATTCTTAGGCCGTCCACGGCTTAGGGTGCCTGTCCCAGTGGGCTCAAGCTCTGGCGTTTTTTTTTTTTTTTTGCCGAGTTTGAGAGGGTGGGGGAGGGTTCTTTGTCTGGCACTTTTACCCAAAAATTCGCCTATCCTTACTCGTCCGAACGGTCGAAACTTAGCGTCGTCTCCTCTCTAAACTGAAATCGTCCCCAATTAAAAGAGTTGTAATAAATTCACAAATATTTAATTCGCCATATTTGTATGTATCAAGACTTACAGAAATGATATGTACAATTTTCATTGTTTTAGTTATAAGTTCATCGTTTGAACGATTTATATTAAAAATGCCCTTTTTTTGTGAGAAAAAGCTAACGAACCGCAGCGTCTTATAAAAAAGTATAAAATTTCCAATTTTCTTTAAAAAATACATATAAATTCGGTGATTATTATTCGATTTCTATACATATACATTATACATAATATTAAAAAATTAAATAGTACATAATATGACTAGACGAGGCGTTTTATTGCAATAAAAGAACACATTCATTACTGTTTGCACAAAACGCCAGTGAAAAAGTAAAATATTAAGGAAATGTTCGAATAAAAGAGTATTGTCACATAATAAAAAATATACGGACTCCCGTTTAGATGACAAGTAATTAAAACATAAAACCTTGATGGAAGCCGTACAAAACATGTCACAATTACAGTCCTATGTACAAAAAAGTAAATACACTTGACTTAGAATCGATTAATTGAAATTTGGTGTGTATTCTAATTTATGACAATAGAAAGTCGTTCGCCTTTTTATAAAAGGAACTTAAATTTGTTGAGACATTATATCGGCGATTTTTAAAGCGATGGCTGAGAAAGCGGGTCGATCGTTCGGACTTGGGGATCGACACTCGCGGACGAGGGCGACGAAAGCTGGCGGCGGTGGCGACAGGAGAGGGGAGTCGGTGGGGAAGTGAAGCGCGAGGCCGCCGGTGTCGGTAAGTGCTGACAGGACTTCTTGATCGCTTCGACCCGTGTGAGGGAGGTCGCCGCGAGCAAAGACTTCCCAGGCGGTGACGCCGAAAGAGAAGACGTCTGATTTGGTGGAGAAGTCGTCTTCGGTGACGACTTCAGGAGGCATCCATCGGATGGGTAGAAGCTGGTAAATGTACGGTAATTAAGCACGTAGGAATTGAAGGATTTTTATAGGTTTTAATCATTACCTTATTTCGATGAAGGAAGTACTCTCTCCTGTAAAAGTCTTTGGACAGGGCTGACAGTGAGATTTTAACTGAAAGGTCAGATGACACTAAGCAGTTTCTGGCAGCCAAGTCACGGTGGACCAGTCTATTATTCGATATGTGCTCCATTCCAAGACATAACCCCCTGACTAAATTCATCAGCATTTTATTAGTCAGTTCAGGCGGCTTTGGTTTGTCATTTCTGTCGCATTTTGACGCCAAAAGCATTTGTTTCAAGTCACCCTGAGGAGATTTTAAACAATTCTTTACGGTTGATCGCCCGAATTTTAAAATAAAACGTCTTACCCAGTCTGTGTACTGCAAAATCATGTAATGAGGATGCTGTTTTCGGCACAGCCCTAATAATTTCACAACGTTCGGGTGGTCCAATCGGCCGAAAAGATCGAGCTCTCTTTTAAATTCGTGAAGAACGGCCTCATCCCTAGTTTCTTGAAGCGCTTTGACCATAACAACTGATTCGCTTCCATCTTCACCACCTTCGATTCGAGCCAAACAGACGTCGCCGAATTGTCCACGGCCTGTTGAAAAAAAAAAAAAAAAGTTAGCGCGTGGGGTATTACGAGGTTTTTTTTTAGGTTAGTGCAACTAACCTAAAACCATCATGTCGGTAAGTTGGTCGCGAGTCACGGATAGTTTGCAGTAAAGTCTGGAGGATGATGATACGTGAGAGTGATGTGAGTGAGCGGTTGCGTCACCGTCGCTGTGGGGTGTGTCACCGTTGCACATCTTTCTGTCACTGCCCGAGTGACCTTCTTCTGCTTGCACTAAAAAAAGGTGAATTTTATTTTATTTTTTTATTCGAAAACCCCGTATATTTCCGGCCTTGAAACTCACAGACTGGGTCCTGGATGTCATTAGAAGCCTCCTTGCTCTTCCTACTACGGCAACGACAGTACGCCATTAAACCCACGACGAGAACCATGTAAGCACCGGCGGCTCCCAAAGACACGGCCACTGTTTTGCTCAGCATTGAATTACCGATGGCGCTGTTAAACTCGCCGTCGCTTATTCGATAGCCTTCGTTGCCGCGAACGAGTAACGTCACTTCGTATCGTTTCAAACCACCGCTGTTACCAGCGGTGCAACCGTAGCGGCCCTCGTCAGTAATTTGTATGTCTTCGATCCAAAGTGAGCCATTCTCCAATACATGAAACCTGCTGTTGAAGGCGACGAATAATAAATAAAGAATAGTCGAGGCGAATACAAGCGCACTCTTTACCTTGAGTTGCCGAAACCGTCGACGCTAGAATTCTTGTCCCAATGAATCGTGGGCTGTGGGTCACCCTCGGCGACACAGTCCAACATAATTGAAGCGGTCTCGTAAACTTCCGTTGGATTGTTTGGGAGCATCGTGAATTTGGGGCTAACCACGACGGATACGTCAATAGTCGCGTTAATAATCCCCTGAAAATTGGACGCAATGCAGGTGTATTTCCCTGCGTCGTCCGGTTGAACTTTATTGAAGTAGAGAGTTCCATTGACGTCGGATACATGCTCTGGTAAATCCGCCTCTTGAACTCCCTCCTTAAAAGACGAAAACATTGTTAAAACTGAGAAATGAAGCAGTGATATACGCTATATGTATTTTACCTTTGCCCAATGAATAACCGGAGGCGCCGCCCCCAGGGCTCGACAGTGGATTTTCCTCGGAGTTCCCAACTCCAAATTGGTGTTTATAGGACGCGGGGCGAATTTCAATTTCTCCTTGACGGTCAACTGTGCCGGAGTGGAGTACACAGGTGGGAAAGGTGGCGTCAGTATTTGGCACACGTAGGCACCCTGGTCCGAGGGCAGTGACGCCGTCACGTTGAGATAGCCGTGTTTCTCGATGAAACGCGAGCCTCGAACGGGAGCGCCATCCTTGAACCATTGGACCCGCGTATACTTATGAGTGCCGGCGAATTCACAGCGGAACAGCGCGTCAACGCCTTCGTCCACCATGACGGGCGTGGGGTTTTGTATAATCTCTGGGGACGCTAAAATCGCAAAAAAAAAGAGACGAAAATAAAGTAAAATCGTCCTATAATTAAAAGTTATTTAACGGTGCTTACTCGTTATAGCCAGATGAAACGAAACATGCTTCGTGTCAGCCACATTACTCATAACGCACGTGTAATTCCCCGAGTCTTTCCTGGAAACTCCGCGCAGACTCAGCACCTGTCCCTTCGACCCTCGTGACCATGAAACAGTCGGTTTGGGAATGCCAGGCGGCGGGTAACAGCCAACTTCAACGTCACCGCCATCGGCGACCAGTTTTAGTTGGGGCTCCGACAGAGGGACAATCGTGTTTTCGTTCGGTTCGCCCAAATCTAATCCATCGAACAGAACGGTCAATTTTATGGACGCAAAGATCGTTAAAAAAAAAAAGAAATTGCTCAAACTTACAGGCCGTGGTAAGGCTAGCGGAGAATATCTGCGGGATGTCGGTGCTTTCTCCACGAATCCCAACGCATGAGTAAAGCCCTTGGTCGTGGTCGGTTACACTTTTCACAACGAGAGATCCGTTCGGTAGAATACTGTACCTGTAAAAAAAAAATCGGAACGTTTCAATTTGGATTCAATATATATACTGCCAAATTGGGCTGTTAAAGCCCAATAAACTAATGATTCACTGAATCTTGTGATCTAGTTGAAGCCACGAAATTGGTTTTTTGGGGGTGCTGAACCCACGAAATTGTTTTGAATAGGCCAAACAAACGAAATTTAGCTTTTGAAAGAAGCCAGACTGGCGAAATTACTGTTTAAAATAAGCCAACACCGTAGAAATTGTCTAAAAAAAAGGGTGTCAAATGCGTGAAGTTGGCTTTTTTTTTGGATTTTGTGAAATTGTCTTCCAAAGCACCAGATCCGCGAAATTCAAACTGGAATTTCACCTAGCAATGTAATTAGTTTGATAGGTGGGGTGGGGGGGGGGATCTTGCTCCTCCGCGGAAAATCATTCGTTACGATTCTGGAAGCAAGTCACGCCGGAGACTGGACAATCGCTGCATATCCTCATCTTGCCGAGTTTCGTGGTAAGTTTTGTTGGGATTCCGCCGTTATACGGAGGAACGTACCCAAGCGTCCTAAAACCAACCTGAGGCGAGTGCTTTTAAAATAAACGAATTTTGTGAATTCGGGTCTTTAAAGACCAGATTTTGCAGGGTTGGTTCACTCAGAAAGCGAATTCAGCGCATTTTTGCTCTCCAAAAATTCAAAGTTCGCGGTCAAGTGGCTCTGACAGAATCCAAAGTCCAGGGGTTAGCGCTTTTTAAAAAAC
This sequence comes from Corythucha ciliata, assembly GCA_038030265.1. NCBI lineage: Eukaryota > Metazoa > Arthropoda > Insecta > Hemiptera > Tingidae > Corythucha > Corythucha ciliata. The sequence continues at coordinate 4,150,217 of CM075942.1, read as the reverse complement.
CAATTTAGTGAGGGGGTTGGTTAAAAAAAAATCAATTTCGCGGATCTGACTGTTCCAAACAAAATTCGTGGGTTCATCTTTTCTAAAACCAAATTTCGTGGGTCGAACCGTCCGAAAAATCCTTTTGACAGGTTTGGCTCTTCCAAAAATCACTTTCTGACTGTTCCAAAAACCAAATTCGTTGGGTTAGCGCTTCTAAAATCAAAACTAGCGGGGCTGGTTCGATGAAATAACCAATTTCGCGGAGTTGCAGCTCAGTGAAAATAAATATTTCACGCAGCTGGATCGTCGAAAAGACCAATTTGTCAGGTTTGGATAACTAAGAACACTAAATTTGCGCCTTTGCCTCTTTCAAAGGACAAATTTTGCGGCTTTGGCTGCTAGAAAGTTATTTTCGCGGGTCTTTTTGACAGATTTTCGTGAGTCTGGCTGTTCCAAGAATCGTGGGGTTAGCGCTTCTAAAATCAGATTTTGAGGGACTGGCTCAATAAAGTAATTTGGATTAGTCTTGATGACCAATTTCGTGGGTTTGGATCAGTGAGAAAACCAATTTTGCGGGTTTGGAGCATTGAGAACAACAAATTTAACCGTTTGTCTCTTTCGAAGGTAAAATTTAACGGGTTTGGCTACTAAAAAAAAAACAATTTTGGGGGTTTGGCCCTGCCCAAATATCCTTTTGACGGGCCCTACCAAAAAAACAGATTTTCGGGTCCAGAAATACCGCGCTGCGCGCTTGGCTCCCTAAAAACACCGCATTTTGCAGGTCGGCTCCTTAAGAAAAACCACACGGGTTTGAAGTCATGGGTTTATCTCTTCTGCGGCTCAATAAAATAACCTATTTCGCGGGGCTAGTTGAATGAAATAACGAATTTCAAGTCTGGCTGTTCTAAAAAAAACAAATTTTCGGGTCCAGTGATCCGAAAACCACGGACAACCGACATTCTGATTGGTTTATAAACCAACTTTGACTGTTTGGTTCCTTTAAAATACAGAATTTTGTAAGTTGGGCCCTTCAAAAACCAATTTCGTGGGTTTGGACCATCCAAAAAATATTTTCGTGGATTTGGTCCTTCCAAAAATCAATTTCGCGGGTCGCTCGTTCTTTTAAAAGTCAATTTCAACAAATCTGATCATGAAATCGTCATATTTATCCTATACTATGTATGTTACTTCAGTCCCTAAACTGTATATTCGATTTGAATGGTTCTGCGTACCGACTTTTTGACCACGGAGACTGAATTTTAGCTTTAAATTACGATTGATTTATATTAAAATGGAAGAGTCCCACCCCTGTTTTTAAAAATGGCCGCTGAGCGCAGTGTACCTGTCCAAATATCGCGCTAGAAATCGATTACTGGGCTCTAAACGTGTTTCAACCGATCAGTTAGGCCACTGCATGGTGGTGGTGAAGGGGGTTCCTCGAGAACCTCAGTGAGCCCCTTCCGGGGCAGGGACCGTCCGATATAATGTTACAATAATCCCGTGGCACCCAAAATCTGACATTTCAGCACCCAGTAGTGGCTGATATCCCCCCCCCCTTTCCATTTAGAGACTGCCAGTTTAAACGCTTTATTTCTTTTGTAGCTTTTAAAATTAATTAATTTTGAACAGGATGAAATTAGTTATTTTAATGAAAAGAGTCGAATTAAGACTGGGAAATAAAATTTACCGAATTACGTGAGTTTGCCGAGCCACAGAGGGCAAATGCCCCAGGCAGACGGCGGCAGACGATCATATTCGTAATCAGCTCTATGAAACCTCTCGATTGAGACTGGTTTCAGGACTATGTTCTTCCGATTAATCATTTTCCTCCGGTGCAGTTTGACTAGTCACTAAGGGCAAGTGCCCCAGGCAGACACCGGCAGACGATCACTTTCGTATTCAGCCACATGAAACGTGTCGCAAAAGACCATTCTCCGGACTTAGTTCATCCGGTTAATCAATGCCCCTGATTTAAGGAGTTTACTGGCCACCGAGGGCAAATGCTCCAGGCAGACGCCGGCAGTCGATTTTATTTGTAATCATCTCCATAAATCCTATCGAATAAGACCAGTTTCAGGACTGTGTTCTTCCGGTTAATTAAAATTTACCGAATTACGTGAGTTTGGCGAGCCACAGAGGGCAAATGCCCCAGGCAGACGCCGGCAGACGATTTTATTTGTAATCATCTCCATAAATCCTATCGAATAAGACCAGTTTCAGGACTATGTTCTTCCGGTTGGTCAAAATTCACCGAATTACGTGTTTTTGGCGAGCCACAGAGGGCAAATGCCCCAGGCAGACGGCGGCAGACGATCATATTCCTAATCAGCTTCATAAAACCTTTCGAATGAGACTAGTTTCGGGACTATGTTCTTCTGGTTAAATTAATGTCCCAAATTAAGGACTTTAATTAGCTATAAAATCCGTAGGCCCCAGATACAGCATGGCAGACTTCCGGACTCGTAAATAGGGGGTCAAATGCCATCATTTTGCACACATTCGGTGACTATGTTCTTCCGGTTGAATGGGACTGTCGCTAGCTCTCGAACTATTAGTCTTGATGACCAGTTTCGTGGGTTTGGATCAGTGAGAAACCCAATTTTGCGGGTTTGGAGCATTGAGAACAACAAATTTAACCGTTTGTCTCTTTCGAAGGTAAAATTTAACGGGTTTGGCTACTAAAAAAAAAACAATTTTGGGGGTTTGGCCATCCCAAATATCCTTTTGACGGGCCCTACCAAAAAAACAGATTTTCGGGTCCAGAAACACCGCGCTGCGCGCTTGGCTCCCTAAAAACACCGCATTTTGCAGGTCGGCTCCTTAAGAAAAACCACACGTGTTTGAAGTCATGGGTTTATCTCTTCTAAAAAGTAATTTCGAGCGGCTGCGGCTCAATAAAATAACCTATTTCGCGGGGCTAGTTGAATGAAATAACGAATTTCAAGTCTGGCTGTTCTAAAAAAACAAATTTTCGGGTCCAGTGATCCGAAAACCACGGACAACCGACATTCTGATTGGTTTATAAACCAACTTTGACTGTTTGGTTCCTTTAAAATACAGAATTTTGTAAGTTGGGCCCTTCAAAAACCAATTTCGTGGGTTTGGACCATCCAAAAAATATTTTCGTGGATTTGGTCCTTCCGAAAATCAATTTCGCGGGTCGCTCGTCTTTTAAAAGTCATTTTCAACAAATCTGATCATGAAATCGTCATATTTATCCTATACTATGTATGTTACTTCAGTCCCTAAACTGTATATTCGATTTGAATGGTTCTGAGTACCGACTTTTTGACCACTGAGACTGAATTTTAGCTTTAAATTACGATTGATTTATATTAAAATGGAAGAGTCCCACCCCTGTTTTTAAAAATGGCCGCTGAGCGCAGTGTACCTGTCCAAATATCGCGCTAGAAATCGATTACTGGGCTCTAAACGTGTTTCAACGGGAAGCCGACATCGGGGCTAAAGAGGTTATATTTAGATGGACTGTTATCTACCCAGCCCTCCCATGCAATCCTATGCAAATCGTGATAAGGTAACCCTTGTGTAACCTATACCTACATAAAAAAAAGTTAGCCCCGATGTCCGGAACTCAAAATTTTATTAGTTCCAGAGTCAGTTTCAGGGGCTGAATGGGCAGTTGGTAGCAATTGACATGTCGTAGGCCGATTTGTGCTGCTTCACGGTGAAAAAACGGTCGGTTTCTGGGGCCGAACGATCCCCATCCCGATTTTCCTGCTGGGAGAGAAATCGCCAAATCGCCGATTTACGGAGGCTCCCCCCCTCCCCCCGTGGCATTCCACCAGGCAGAAATTCCCAGTGAATTCCCGTGTCCCGATAATTCTCGAAAAACACAATTTCCCCCAGCTTTGTTTGGATGGTTGAATTTACAGTCACAGGCGTCTAATCAAAGTGAAGGGAGCGTGGAACAAGGTTACCCCTCCCCGGTCCAGCCGTTGATTGACTGTTAATTTACGCTTCAAATGATCCATAGGAGCCTTTGATTTTTTTTTTCTTTTTCCAACGTTCGGCTTCTGGTTAATCAAAAAGAAAAGCGGGCGCTCTCTCCTCCGTTGAACATAAGTCTTCCCGCACACATGGAAATCGATGTTTAATTTAACGAGAGACCTTTAAAAACAGGAGGGAGCATTTACTCAAAATGAAACAACGGGGCTACACCCTTACCTTTGATAGAACTGAAAGGGAAAAGAATGAAAATAAACAGCCGGGATCTTGAAAAAAAAAATGTTTAAATCTGTCCAATTTCCCCTCCCTATGGCCAAGAATGTGGAAGAGTTGTTTAGTCGGGGGAAAAAAGGGGAGCCGGTATACACACGCTGCTTAATATAAAAACATCTGATTGACAAGTTTACAGAAAACGCGCGTGACAGACGTATACACGTTAATCCCTTCCCCCTCCACCCAATCACGCCACACAGAACCACTACATAACTAGCGACCACAGGGTTTTACTGCGCGACTATTTACCCTTTGAGGCTCCTTTTTTTTTATGGTCTGAAGAAGCCAGATGCGGCGACTGGTAACGGTTTACTTGAAAACGTCTGGCCCTTTAAAAAGGGCCCACGTTCCTAAAATAATATCTTGGGGAAACGGGCAACGTTAAGATGGATTTTTTCGAGAGCTTACCTAGTCGAATTTTCCAAGGGTCCAGTTTGTTTGAAGTACCATTCGATGACGTCCGCGTACTGATAAATGCAGTCGAATCGCGCGTCCGTTCCAACTTTGACGATTATATCCTCGGGGATGACGATTATCTGGGCCCATTGTTCTCCTAAGAATCGGTGAAGAAATATGGGAGGGGAGGGGGGGGGTTAATTCACAGGATCTACACACGATAATATTGATGTTGCTCGCTTTACCAGGTAACGTGAGAGTCACTTTGTTGTAACTGCTAACTGTCGCGGCGGCGTTAGAAGCCACACAACGGTAAACGCCATTATCCAAAGGGTTAACGTTGACCACTTTCAAGTCGTAACCGGTCGTATTAACTTTGCCGGACGTCTGAAGGCCATCTCCGTTCCTAGGTGGAGAGAGAGAGAGAAAAAAAATTATTCCGGAAATCCCGTCATCACGATGATAGGGAGGAGAAGGAGGATGTATCCTTACTTAAACCACTGAATCCTAATGGGTTCGTATCCTTCGACGTGACAACTGAGATGAAGATCTTCACCGGACACCGTTGGAATTCGTCCTATTGTCTTCATCTTGACGTTTTCACTCAGCCCTGAAAATTTAAACAATTTTTTTTATCGTAAAAAAAATAGTTCCGAAGGAAAATTATTGGAATGCGACATTTAAAAAAATCTTTTTAAGGAAGCCTGTGTCATTAAGACAATATAAAAAGGAAGAAACCTTTTTTTTTTTCTCACGCATTGCAAAAGTGGAATTGAGTAAAAGTGAGGGGGGGGGGGGTCCCGGTCTTTCATCTTCGCGGAACGAAACTTACAAAGTTACAATGACGGTTTTAAACGATTTTTACACGCATTTTAATAAACAAAAGAGGCATTGCTGTGTTCGAGTGAACATAATTTTTTGTTCTTACTCTTTCTTCAAAAGAACTACAAAAGAATACCAACTTTAACGCCCTAAGAGGCATATTTTCACAAGTTTTATCCCTTCTGACGCCCTTTAATAATACGGGGGTTGTTGTGAGGAGGGGGTACACTCTTTTTACCCTCTTTTTATACTTTAACCCCGTTAAAAAAAAAAAATGGGGGACGGCTTACCATATTTATAAGTTTCTTTTGAACACCCTCACCACTACAACTTCAGATTCACTCCCCACCGGCCTGCACAGAAATGGAATCAGCAGGCCCAGTTGTAGAGAGGATCGGCGGATAAATATTTTCATTTCAGTCATGAATGAAATTATTATTTTTCCATCTTCCCCCCTCAGTAAATCAGGAAGGTCTTTTTCTGACGACGCTATCCATTTTTAAACGAGAAAAATGCTGAATAAACTAGCGAAACGAAGCGGAAATGCCAAAATGAGCGTTAAATTACGTCTCCCCACCCCCCTATAATTTATTGTTGACTTTACTTCATTTCACAACAAATAATGGAAACATCAACATCAGTCAAATTTGCTATTAGAGGAATCGAAGAGACATGAGCTTTTCAATCATAAGGCGACGGGGGGAGGTGTTAATTGTCTTGGCTCTGAAGATTGCACCCAAGGTCGTGCGGTCCAGTCTCCGTTTCGACCTCAGTCCCTCAGCAACCAGGGCTTAATTGCCCCGGGCTGATGAGACCAGGACCGAGAAGGCCTGGTGGCCAGGGGTGTAGCCAGCCCATGATCAAGGGGTGTGCAGCCAGCCAGGCACACGGATTCAGAGTTTGGGGCGGGGGGGGGGGGGAAGGCGCACGTCTTGAGAAAAAGTGCTCGTTTCGCGGATGAAATCCATGAAAAGGACATTTTCAGGCTAGTACTGAGCGAAAACACCCGAAATTGAGAAATAGCGCTGATTCACGTTGAACTTGAGAAATAAATCTGCTCATTGTTCGCGGTTGAAATTGAGAAAACACGCCAATTTGCGGTTTCGCGATCCAAAGTCCGAGCCGAAATTAAGAAAATGCGCTAACTCACGGTTTACAAGTGCTCTTTTCACGGCTAAAATTGACAAATTAAATTGCGCGTTCAATGTAGAATTGAGAAAAATCGCTCATTTGCGGCTTAAATTGAGGAAAAATGCCAATTCACGGCTAAAATTGAGAAATGAAGCTCATTCACGCAGGTAAAATTGAGAGAAGGCACCAGTTTGTGGTTTCTCAAACCAACACAGTTACATTGAGGAAAAACTGTTCTTTTCCGGCTGAAATTGACAGAACGCACCTATTCGCGGTTTATAGGCGATGCCCAGTGCTGGCCATAATTAGAATAGTAAATCAAAAATGCGTTATTTCTCGGTTTTTTGAGACCTTTTTACGGTTAAAATGAAGAAAATAGGCTATAGTTCGAGGTAGAATTGAGAAAAAGCACTCAGTTTCACCCAAAATTAAAGAAAAACGTCAATTCGACGCTACAAAAAGAGCTCATTCACGAGTTAAAGGGGGGGGGGATTCTGTGCAACTCATCTTGAGGAAAAACTGGATCCACCACGCCCGTGGGCAGATTCACTGGCGAAAATAACAGATGAACCATTGCCTTTTTACAGGCTTCTAACACTGGAGGTTAGAATCGCGTCAATTCACGGTCATCAGAGACTAAATTTGCACAGAAACGGCCGCTATCCGTCAAAAAATAAATATCTGCTGGAAACCTGTCGTTTGTAGCCTTCTATTTCGGATTTTATGTCGAAAAATTGGAACTTCTCTTCCCCCCTCACCCCGGAAAGTGATACTTTTGGAGCTAAAGTTTAAATTTTAGACCTGGAGACGGTAAACAGAGCTGGCAGTTTCTCTCCCACCATAAGTCTGTATGGCCCAGCAGGCTAAACAGGATTTGAGCTAACCCAAACACACGAAGTTGGGCGTCGAACCTTGCGAAAATGGGATTTTAGTGCGAAAAATCAGCAAAATCGGTTTCCAAGTTAAGCCGACCCTCAAAATCGGTTTGTCAGCAACCGATGAGCGAAAATGTGTTGGTTGTTTAGTGTGAAAAATCCGCAAAATTTGTTTTATTGAGCGAAATACAATAAATTTGTGTTTCTGTTAGCCAGATCAGGGAAAATATTTTTGGAATTTTGGGGGTGGGCAACTGCCCCACGAAATCGGCGTTTTTGATTCTATGAGAGGGAAACTGCCCACCCCTGCCCCCCCCCCCGGCTACGCCCAAGCTGGTGGCTGAAGGTCTGAGGTCGAAACGGAGACTGGACGACACCTTGGGTGCAATCTTCTTGAAGTTTGGTTGGTGCATATTCCCCTACATCCAACTGTTCTAATTTGTCTTGGCTATTTTTCAACAAAAAACACCATTATGTTGCGGCTTCCGGCTAGTAAATGGTTTTTAAAAACTAGAAACCGGCTCGAAATAGCGCGATTTGGACGGTTTTTTGGTCGAAATCACGCGATTTGAACTATTTATTAGTTCGTAACAGCGCGATTTAGACTGGTTCTCGGTAGAAATAGCACTATTCGTGTCGTGTTCCTGTAGAGTGCAAATTTATAAATCTTGATTTGAAGGTTGAAGGTTCAAGGAAGACTGGGTAGAAATTGCGCGAATCCGCGATTTTTGGTTTTTTCTCAGTCAAAATTGAGGAATTTAAGCTCCAATTTCAATGATAAAAAAAAAAAGAACTCAATTTGGACTTACTGCACGACTGCGGGAAATAGCGCGATTTGGGCCTTTTCCTAGCTAAAATTTGGATCATGCGCAATTTGGGCTGCATCTCGATCGAAATAGCGTGATTCGGGCTGTTTCGTGGTTGAAATTAAGGAGTAAGGTTGTATAAAGCTCGATTAGACCTGTTTCGCCGTTGTAATCGCAATGTATTGGGCTATTTTTTGGCCTAAATAGCGTAGTTGGCGTTGTTTCGCAGGTAAAACTGCCGCGGTTTTGTCAGTTTCGGCGGCTAAAATGGGGAGAAAACTGCAATTTGGGTTGTTTTTATCGCTATGAAATCAATAAAAACGATACAAAGTGCGTTATAATTATCTATTTCTTTCGTTAGAATTGTAGGCAACCGTGACTTTGGCTGCTTTGAAGTTAAAATCTTGTGGTTCGGGCTGTTTCTGAACGTGTCCCTTGATTTTTTTTTCTACTTGGTAACGTAATTATAGGCTGTTGAGTGGTTGAAAACGCGCCGAAATTTGAGGAAAATGACTATCGTGGTGAAATCGTGATTCGGTCTGTGATTTGTGAACGATTTATAGCGACTTTTTGGCGCCTTTTTCCTGGCAACTTCACAGGCTTGTCGAAATTCATGGAAAATAGATGTCAAATCCTCGAAACCATCGAAAATCAACGTCCATCGACTCAAAATCAATTCGTGTCCCGCCATTCGGACAAGGTCCCCAAATTCTCAATTCCGTCAAAACCATCGTTTCGTTGCTTAGTCGTGAATACTAAGGAAAACAGTGTTCGTTCTGTCAAGAGCAACACTTACTACACGTTTGTCCATCGTTCTTAAAATTAACAATCGACGAAAGATTCTCGCTTTACGTCAACTGCTTGAGAGAAGGTCACAAGGTAGCTCAGTGCAAATCGTCATTTGTTTGTCGTTTATGCAAAAAAGGACATCACACTGCTCTACATAACTGTCTTCCTCGCCTGGCCCATCGCCCTTCGAGAAGCCCTCTAAGCCCAGTTCAAGTTCGCCGTCGCTGACTGAATCAAGCCAGCTCTCACATCAAGGAAATCATGATGAAAAATCACTCGCCCTTACCTCTGTGCCCAGAAAA
>CM075942.1:4069608-4140375 GCA_038030265.1 Corythucha ciliata | reverse complement strand
CCCCCGAACTCTGAATCATGTGACATCTCCCCCTGTTCACGGAGAGCTTCTGAAAACGTCGATTTGGGTTTTACTGCCGAATGTGTCGTCGGTTTCGACGAAAGATGCTCCCATCTGGCATCGGACGAAATGCGATCGAGGGTTAGCGTCAGCTTTTACCACCTCCGCTTGATTCCAGCATTTTCGTTGTGGGTCGAAGACGTAAACCTTTTCGTTAGGAGAGAGATCTGGAAGGTCTTTTGCAAATCTGTTGTAGTATCCAGAATTGCGTGCCTGTCTCCATTTGAAAGCTTTCGAAATATCGGTATTACTTTCGAATTTGATTGGGAGGTTACTGAAAATTTTTCGTGAGTATAAGAGTTCTGCGGGGCTAGGAAGGTCATTGTCCAGAGGAGTGGTTCTGAAGGCATAGCAAACCCATGTCAAAATCCATTTGGGTCTCTGAGGTCTTCTTGATAATGTTTTTGACGGATTGAACCGTTCTCTCTGCCAGGCCATTCGACTGGGGGTAGTGAGGGCTCTGGTTCGGTGTATTACACCCCACGATCGAAGGAACTCTCGGAAAGAAGCTGATGAGAATTGGGGCCCATTGTCAGTAAGTATTGTGTCTGGAATGCCGTGTTCTCCAAAAAGCTGTTTTAAAATGTTCACAACGCTTGAGCTCGAGCAATGATTAGGTATTTTCTTGACGAAGGGAAATTTTGAGAAACGGTCAACGAGCAAGAAGTAATTATGACCTTTGAGATAAAAGAAGTCTCCAGCTAAGTGCTACCAAGGTCGATCGGGAATTTCGTACTGCTGGAGGGTCTCCTTCTGCTGAGAGCGCTGGTATTTCTGGCAAATGCTGCAGTCTTTGATGCTGTTTTCTACCTCAGAGTTCATATTCGGCCAGTAAGCGTATTCTTTTGCCCGCAGTCTTGTTTTTTCTATGCCCAAGTGACCTTTGTGCAGGCAGCTCAAAATATACGGTTTCATTTTTAATGGTATTATCGTATGATTTCCTTTGAGCAAAACTGAACCTTCAACTGATATTTCGTCTCTGAATGACCAAAACGGATGAATAGACTTTGGTAGTTTACTTATTTTGCTTGGCCAGCCACTATTACATAGCTCTTTCAGTTTGCTCAAAACTTCGTCACTTTCCGAGAGCTGTTCGAGCTCTTCTAATCTTGACGGTGAGAAATGGATGAGGTCGACCGAAAAATATTGAATTGATGCTGGAGGACCCTCAACAGGTAATCGTGATAAGCTGTCGGCGAAAATCAATTCTTTCCCAGGTTTGTATTTGATGGTGAAGTCGTATTGCTGGACAGTTGAGAACATTCGAAGAAGTCGAGGAGGGGCTGCAGACAATTTTTTGAGATTTTTCATTTCCAAAGGCTTGTGATCACTTTCGACGACGAATGGTTTTCCGAAAAGATACGTGCGGAATCGTTGGCAACCGTACACTATTGACGTCTTTCATAAATACAGCAGCGCTCATGCCGAGCTACAGATTAACTAACCATTTGGGGTAAACCGCCTTCACATGTTATTTGTCAAAGCTGTGTACATTGAAATATAATGAATCCCTGCGCGCGTTGCTTTTTGATTGGCCTGAGCTCAAAGTCTCAACTGTCACAGCTGGCATGTGAAGCCGCCTTAAATCTAACCGGTGCTGTCACTTGCTTTATTTTGATTATTGTGAAGTGAGAATCAGAAAGTGAATTTGTACATTATGACAAGCCATCGAATGTGTTGTGTGCACGGATGTTCCTCCCGCCCTAAACATGGAGTGAGCTTTCACCGGTTTCCGAGTGAAAAGGAAACTTTTCGCGTCACGGTGAAATCGGCCTCTGGCGCTGAGAAAGAAATGTGCAGAAGAAAGGCTTGGGTCATGGTTCTTTCAATGGGCAAACGTATTTTGAACGCTGGTATGCTCGAAGCATTTCAGGAAAGAAGACTTTTGCCTTTACATTCCTGGGGCCCTAGTTAGAGATGTCGGGAAATAATCCCGCAAGCGGTATCCAAGGGCGCTTAATCAGAAATAGTATTATCTCGCCATAGCAACCACCTCACGTGAGTTTTTCCCGACAACTCGGAATAAGGCCCCTGGTAAGTGTTTTACTATTAAATTCAAACTTTTTACTATTAACTTCCAACTGACCTCCTGAGGCTTAAAAGCCTCGGGTATTCCAACAAGCTCGTTTGTGGAATTCGTTTTGTACTTCATGATTTTGAACTATGCATGGATTTTGATGTCGTGAATATTAAAAGCTTAGAATGGCATTTAATATATACATGAATGTTACAAAATAAACCCCTGAGTAAAAGTGAAGTTTAATTAGTTCCGTATTAGTTTGTTTCATATTTATACATGCAATTGTTCGTAAAACAGGAAGAAGAGGTGGTAATTCAACCCAACGAAAACGCTTCGTGTTGAAGAGGACAGCAGTTCCCAGCTTGCATTTACCGAAAAAAAGTCGACATACATGTCCTAAAAGGAACGACGAACGCGAACTCATTGCTCTCAGAAGAGCTATCGAGGTGTGAGTAAATTTTTGCCAAAGGGCATGAAAAAACAATCTTCCCTCAACTACATCTTGAAACTTTTAATCTTACAGACAAGAACGCGTCACACCCAAAAATGAATTTTTTGATGAAGACGCTGCAGAAGTGTTGCTATCACTGAAAGGGAGTATATACCTCGTCTTCCAGATGTCCAAGGTTTGATTCCTCTGAGCAATTTGGAGCACGTACCAGATGCAAACGAGATTGTCCCGTCAATGAGAGCAGAAGTTTTCAGCATGGATGCACAGAGTGCTGCTGGGCACAAACTGCCAGAAGTGGGTGGAGGCAATATTCAAATTTTGTCAGAAGGACTCTGCAGGAGATGCTCAGGCTCTAATAGGTTCCTATGGCAGCCAGGTACATATTTGGTGGTAAGATGGGCCGTATGCCTAGTTGACCCTTGATCTTTTCTCGCGAACATTGATTGACGCGTCTTTTTTCCCCAGTCGGCTCTGTCAGTTCGACCTTTGTTTTTAAAAAAGGTCCAAAGGCTGTAACATCGACTGCCTGAGAAATGAAAATATGTCACAAAAAGAACTGCGACTTTTCCGAAGAAATAGTCATTACCAGTGATTCTCTTCAGGCGCTCATGGTGCCAAGATTCCCTGTTCGAAGAGGTCGACATAGCTAGTGATAGGGTGTACACCCTGAGAGATTCAGCACTTTTCACACAGCACGCAGGCATGCTGACTGAGACGTTGTCAATCGCATCCCACAGAAGAATCGATAATTCGTCGGCATCGAACGTCTCTTCAACGACGACTCGCGTAGATCCAGCTCCTTCAGGAAGCTCTCTTCGTCCTGCGGACCAGTAACGTCAGTTTTCTCCTATTCACGAATAACTTACAACAAAACCAACCAGCTAAGTGCAGCGCGTAAGCACTACCTTTGATGGCGTCGCTAAAATCTACGCCGTCATCGAATTCGTCCGATCCACCACTTGACAATTCGTTCACGCAATCATAATCCGACAACGGAACGGCTTCGTAGGAGACGCCTTTGTGACTTTTAATCTCCTTCTACGTGCACTTTAGGTCCGTAGAAGAAATTACGTTAAGTTACGTCATTACTAGGGGGGGGGACCACAGGATTAAATTATTATTAGCCAGAAAATAATTTACTGCGTTCTTCAGTGGAGCATAACTTTTGTTTTTTGCAGTAGTCTTAAATACCTTGTAGAATCAAAATCAAAATTTGAAACAAACCGATTCAGGTGGAGCAAAACCGACATGCAGTGTTTGCACTGCTCAGAGGTTCCGGCCCGGTTCGGGGGATCAAGGCACACTCTCAAACAATTATCGGGCTTCTTAACGGTTACCATATGACTGACCCAATCCGTTGCTTCATCCATGCGCTTGATTATTCCGCTGTCCATCATGTTCTTAACTCCAATTCGAGCTGACTGCGCAGATGAATAGGAAATTTTCTAGCAGAATGAATTACGGGGCGAACTGATAGATCTGTTTGGATCTTGACTTTTCCGGGAAACTTTCCAATCCATAGTAACGTTTCAAAACATGTATATTTCTTTCTTTCGAAGAAACTGCGTTAACAGAGCAGTGAAGCGAAATTAAATTTAAATTAAGAAGTGAAGGGAGGCCAAGAATAGCAGGACCTGGTGATTCAACCATGAAGAATTCGGTGGTCATCCATCGATTAGCGTAGGAACAGTCAACCTCAATCGTTCCATAGTGCTTGATTTCAGATCCGTTATACGCTTTTAAACGAACGTTAGAGGGCATTATTAGTGTCGAGATTTCCGGAGGAAATTTATTTTGTAGAATGCGAAAAGGGATCGTGTTTTTCTGCGCCCCAGTGTTCAGTTTCATTTCTATACTGTGACATACGCATTTTTGGTTGGTAGTTTGACGGTAACTTGAGCGTATGCTTCATCTTGGCTGTTGTTCCTTGACGTGTTGTGTTCGTCGATGGTGACTTTGTCAAACATGTATGATAAACGGATATCCTCTGGGCCCGGAAGTGATTTTGAGAGTTCATCGATTTGTGTGTTTTTTATGGATGGATCCTCTTCCAATGAATGGTAAAAAGCGATAACTGGCGAGGCCGCTAGCAGATCTACAGAATTTTTTCCAATGGTTATTTTTTCCGCATAAGAAACACTTTTTACCGAACGCCGGACAGAGTTCCTTTTTATTGAACGAATAATGGAGGCCACAATTTCTACAGCTTCGTTGAGTTGCCGCTACACGAGCAATAGAGGCTTCAGGCATAGACATGTTGTTGAATAGTTGCCTCAATTGTCCGGCCCAAGGCGATAGCTTTTTCGAAAGTCATGCTCTTGTCCGATTGGAGAAGGTCTTTTCGGAGTTTGGAGTTTATCGTCCCGGCGATAATTTGATCGAGAATGCGATCGTCGAGGTCAAATTCGTCGAATTCGCACTTTTTTTTGCTTGATTTTTGCATCTCACTGCGAAATCTGTTATACTTTCGTCGTGTTTTTGTACGAGTTTTGACAGTCGGAATCGTGATAGGCGAAAATTTTCTAGTGGAGCAACGTGATGGGTGAGCTTTTTCCAGATTGTTTCAGGATCTTTCCATTCTTCGTCGTTCAGGGTCCAAGAGTTGAATTTCTCGATACCCTCATCGCCCACGAGAAGTAGGATGTGATCCACCTGCAGTCGCTTTGGAATGTTCTTAACAGAAAAAATACAGCTCACATTTTTGCCTGAACAACCAGATTTCGTGGGGCAGCTGCCCACCCCCAAAATTCCAAAAACATTTTCTCTGATCTGGCTAACAGAAACACAAATTTATTGTATTTCGCTCCATAAAACAAATTTTGCGGATTTTTCTCACTAAAAAACCAACACATTTTCGCTCATGGGTTGCTGACAAACCGATTTTGAGGGTCGTCTTAACTTAGAAACCGATTTTGCTGGTTTTTCGCACTAAAATCCCATTTTTGCAAGGTTCGACAGCAAGTTAGGTATTTTGACCGCCGTGCCTTACAGACATAAATGGTGGGAGAGAAACTGCCAGCTCTATTTACCGCCTCAGGTCTAAAATTTAAAGTTTTGCTCCAAAAGTATCACTTTTCGGGGAGGGGGGAGAGTTTCAGTTTTCCGACATAAAATCCGAAATAGAAGGCTTCAAACGACAGTTTTCCAGCAGATTTTTATTTTTGACGGATAGTGGCAGTTTCTGTGCAAATTTAGTCTCTGATAACCGTGAATTGACGTGATTCCAACCTCCAGATACTGTTTAAGCCTACAAAATGGCAATGATGCATCTGTTATTTTCGCCAGTGAAGCTGCCCACAGGCACCGCGTGGATCCGCAATTTTTCCTCAAGAGGAGTTGCGCAGAATCCCTCCCTCCTTGTTTACTCTTGAATGAGCACTATTTTTAGCCTCGAATTTACGTTTTTCCTTAATTTTAGCTGAAACGGTGTGTTTTTTCTCAATTCTACCTCGAACTAGCCCATTTTCTTCATTTTAGCCGTAAAAAAGTCTCAAAAAACCGTAAAATAACGCATTTATTACGGCCAGGACTGGGCATCTGCTATGTAGCCGCAGCTCGCGGATTCGAAAGGGTGAGCGCACGATAAAGGATGGTTTTCAAAAAGGTATTTGTTTTATTTTTACACAAGAAATTAATAACGCAATAACTGAAATTTTATAATATTTTCGTTGGAGCTTCGCTGGGGATCGGTATGGCGTTAAACTGGCGGAGCCCCGTCCCTTCTGGTCCTTCCCTCGACCCAAGAGGCTTACAAAGAGATAGGATTTTCACCCACCTGGTAAGGTATATCCTTCGAATGAAGAGTGGGATGGACGACTGCGAGGATCACACCTGTGACCCCGATAGACGGCTCCAGATATACTGTCTTTTCTAAAAAAGATGAGCGCCCACTGTGCAAGGAGGCAGACCATCAACCTGCAGAGGGGTAAGTGGAACCCTGTCCGTCATCGAAGAGCCTAATGTTTTTGAGACTGTAATACAAGTGTCACAATTCTTTTCTCAGGGGCATTCTTTCGGCGCGCGGTCTGTACATGTATAATATAACAGTCAATCAGCACTTTTTCGCAATGTTCACCGAGACATTGGTTTGAGAAACCACGAACTGGTGCCTTCTCTCAATTTCAGTGCGCGAATGAGCTCCATTTCTCAATTTTAGCCGTGAATTGGCATTTTTCCTCAATTTTAGCCGCAAATGAGCGATTTTTCTCAGGTCTACATTGAACGAGCAATTTTTTTCTGTCAATTCTAGCTGTGAAAAGAGCACTGTAAACCGTGAATTAGCGCATTTTCTTAATTTCGGCCAGGACTTTGGATCGCGAATTAGCGTGTTTTTTCAATTTCAACCGCGAATAATGAGATTTATTTCTCAAACTTAACGTGAATCAGCGCTATTTTTCAATTCTAGCCGTGAATGGGTGTTTTCCCTGAGTACTAGCCGTAAAATGTCCTTTTCATGGATTTCATCCGCGAACGAGCACTTTTTCTCAAGACGTGCGCCCCTTTCCCCCAAACTCTGGATCTGTGCCGGGCTGGCTGCCCACCTCTTGATCACGGGCTGGCTTCGCCCCTTGGTATGCAAGCTTTATCTAATCTTGGCTCGAAATGCTTGGCTCCAGAGCGGAATTCTATGTAAATGGAAAACGCCATGAATTTTATTCGCTGTAGCAGCTTTCTCAACTTTATCTGTCAATGAGGGGGTTTTCTCAATAAGCGCTTTTCACCCATTTTAGTCGACACTATGATTTTTTTTTAGATTTTAGCCACGAATTAGCGATTTCTTTCGCTTTAGACATGAGTTAGCAGTTTATGTCAGCCACTAAGTGGCCGTCGGAAACCGTGAATTTTCTCCATTTTGACTGTGAACGAGCGATTTGTCTTATTGCTAGCCGCGAATTAGCACTTATAAGCCACGTTTATAGTCATGAAGTTGCCCCCCGAAAACAGCGAATGTCCGATTTTTCAATATTAGCTATGATTGGGCGCGCTATTGATGATGAGTATCTTTGCGATCCCATGTTGGGAAAAAGAAATCAAAACAATTGGAGGCCCCCCTAGACGCGGGGCCCCGCGTCTAAAGACGGCACTGGGTGAAGGGGAACTGCATCCACCGATGCCCTTTCAACTGGCCATCATCGATTTAATCTTAACATATAACGCCGGGACACGGTCGTTGTTTGTATGGTAAATTTGGAATTGACACGGGAACATCGTTTATCGTGACGATTTGCAAGTGTTACATAATTTTTAAAAGTGAGGAATTAATTACTTGGATATTTTTATGTATCCAAAAACGTGGATAAATACGATCTTTTCAACGTGAAAGATGGACGTGCCATGACGTAATTTTATAAAAGGATAAACCATCCCTTAGCGTGAATTTTATTTTACATAAGAAGCTCTATGTATGTTTGAAGAGAGAAAGTTTCATTTTTTTGTCTATTAGTAAAATAAATTAACAATAAAAGAGCTTGCGAACGCTGATACAGTTGTGGATAGGAAAGTTCACGATCCCCACCCTCGTGTTACACTCGACATGACAAATTGGAACAAAGGTGACTTCTCAGATTGACTTTTTTTTTTTTGCTCGCGAATGCTCTCACTCTCTCTTGTACGCCCTGCTTCATTCAAAAAGCACTTTAAGAGTCTCCGTCGCGCCCCTTTCCGCAGAGAGAAGCAACCTTTCTTTCTTTTTCTTTTAATTCTTTAAAGAAGAAGCAAAGAAACGGGGCACCCTCGTCAATTAGTTAACGACCGCGAAGAAAGAAAAAAAAATGTTAAGGTTCCTTCCGACTTAAATCTCGTTGCTCTCGAGAAGACGAAAAAAAAAAAAAAACTTGCATCAGGAGGGAATCCTTCACGCTTCCATTTCCAATTTGTAACGAGTCAAGAAAACAGTAAGTGATATTTAATGGAGTGGGGGGGGGGAAGATGAAATTCGTCCTTAATTTAATTTGTTTCGGAGTTCTAAAATAAAAGCGGTGCCACATTTTGTGTGCTTTTCAAACGTGTTTGCCCGTCGTGGCATTCCATCGGAGAATGTGTTGAAGATCGTGTCGCAACACTTTAAGGATTCCTTCTATATAAGAGTAGGATCGCCTCAAACCTTCACCGTCCTTGAAGAGGGGTATAGCTCATCCTTCTTTTTTAAACAGGATCTTTCCACACTTTAATTACCCTCGCCAACCCTTCCTCCCTCGCCAACCACGGGCATCGTATTTTCGTCCCCATTCCCTACCTTTTACTTCATTTACATACAACGAACTGTTGAGTGCTACATACGAAACGAGTTTAACATAATACTCTTCTCTTTCAAACGGGCTAGGCTTTTCGTAAAGTACGCCTGATGGCGAGAAGGGAGGAGTGTCTTCGACAGATTTTTTTTTTATTTGATTTGTGTCAAGATAAACTCGAAAACAAAGAAAGACTCATTAACAATGGAGGGAAGAATGCGGTGGTATCAATAAAATTCAGAGTGCATAACGCTGACAAGGCTCTGTTCCACTGGCATTTTATTTGGAGGAGAGAGATAAACGATCGTTATTTTCTTGTATGATTTCTCAGAAATTCATGGTCGCTCTAATAGCAACCAGAGTGCCATTATTTCAAATTACGAAATCTTTACTCCATTAGCGCTAAATTTGTTTTACTACTAGAAAATAACAGAAAGGAAAATGGCGCCAGTTAGATCGTTCAATTTAACGACGCCCTCAGGGAAAATTGCTTTATTAACTGCTGGAATGCAATGCTGTTTCTATACGTTTAGACCGCCGTTCTTTCTGGTTCATAAGAAAATTAGTGCGCAGTAGCAGTGGTCTACGGCTTTTTGCATAATATTCCACAAACACTAATATACGGTCCAAATGCAAATTTTCACGCCAAACAAGCAAGGCGATACTAATCAACCGTTGCCGGAAATTCAAGGGCTAGATGCTGACGAACATGCACCGGTCACGTATACAGAGATCTGTCAGGTGAATAAAGAGAAATAAATCCAAAAAAAAAAAAAGCTCCCGGTTTAGATTAGTGCGCAGTGGCGGATTTAAAGGGTGGGTTTTGACCTTTACCAGGACTGTTGAAGGGTTGCTGCACGGGTGATTCGTCGACTCCCCTCCCCTATTATATTCGTCTCTCGTCCACAATGCAGCCAGTAGAGCAGGGCCAGGCCTTTCACAATGGCCCGCCCAAGGCCTTTCACAATGGCCCGCCCAAGGCCTTTCACAATGGCCCGCCCAAGGCCTTTCACAATGGACCGCCCAAGGCCTGTACAGTGGTTAATTACCACTTTTAATGTTGAATTTGGAGCCGCTCGGATTTTCGTGCAAATGGAGGGTGTGTGGCGGTCAACGCCATACCAATGTATATATTTATGTATGAGTAACCTCATAAATCAATCGTTATACCTTCAATTCGGGTTGGAAGAAAAAAGCGTGCAAGTCCAAGTTACCGTTGTTTTTTATAAAATTAGGCCAGTCAATAGCTAAAATCGCAATTAAACGGCTAGTTCTGATTTTTTAGTATGTTGTTAGGACCAGCACCAGTAGTCTAAATCCAAGTTTTCAGCTTCGAAAGACTTGTGCTACTTTCGTGGCACTCGAAAAACCGCGAAATTTTTGCAATTTTTTCGGGTTTTTCACTCTATCTCCTAAAATATGAATTTTAAGATAAAACATACGAAATATGTTAAAAACCACGCAAAATTTGCTACAATTTGACATCTAACCTAGCTCTGTAGGTCATATAGTAACCAAGATACAGCTCCTCGAATTTTGATTTATTTGTCAAAAAAATTGAGATTTTAAGTTTTAGTCAACTTTCGACCCGAATTTTTGCTAAAATACTCGTCCTACGGGGAAATCCGAGTCGAGAGAAGTTGTAGCAAATTCAATTATGTTCCATTTAAGCACACACCCAAGAAGAAAATTCACGTTAAATTACCGTTAATTTTTGGTAATTTTGTGTATATTACGTATTTTTCGTATTTTCTACGTTTCTTTAACGGTGAATTGTTAACGCTTATTTAACGCTCGCATTATTCACGTTAAATTCACGTGAATTTCTATTGAAATTAGTTAACGTGTAAATGTTTACGCTAATTCCACGTTAAAAAGTACACGTGAATTGCACATAGAGAAATTTCCCAAAAGTTAGCGTCAAAATAAATTATGCTCATGCACCTCAAGATTTTACCAGCTCATCATTAATCATTATTGTACATCAATTGAATTTGAGGTAATGGTCCGAGAGCAGCACTTGTACAAGGAAACTAGGTTGCTCGTCATATGTATCCCTCACCATTGGATGGGACGGGGCCAAGGTCAGAGCGTAATATACTTTTCGGGCTTATAATTCACCCCTCGAGCGTCTCTCTTTTATCTCGCTCTTGAGCAAACCATCAGGCTCAGATTTTTAGAAATAAGCTACTGTATGTACGTTCATACGTTGTTCGTACTCACAGGTAATAAAAGGTAATAAAAGAATCCCCAAGGCAGATAATCTGCATTCGTGATTCTTTGAATAAGGTGTTACAGTCGTAATCTTACTATACTTAGTTTCATAATTGAAAGACAAAAATGCTAGCGAATGATTTGGTGTCCTTTCGAACTCGAAAATATAATCTAATCTAAAGAGTAAAACCCCAGAGATGAAAAAAACAACTATAGCCCGGCCAAAGATTGAAGAACATCGAATCTCCACCTAAGTTCTCACTGAGAGCTTCCCCTTACCCCTTCCATTGTACAGCCGTTTACCTCCTAAAGTTTTGAAACTTCTTATCACTCGGGGATCGCGGTTCACTGATCTTTCTGACTACAACTGGTAGATGTTTTGATTTGTTAAATTTTGTCAAGAATCCTTATTTTTCGTGCTCAAATACTAAAATGCTTCACTTTCCCTTCGGTCTTTCGGCGGAAGGGTTGATTTTTAAACGTACCGTGGAATTCATTGTCTGTGCAATTCCTTCCGAAGCTATGAGGCTGAGTTGCCGAAGTGAGTAAGCCAACATGATAATTATTTTCCTATTTATTTTACAATCTACGCATCGTCATCCTTGGTATGATTCCTATTTTTGGTTTTAGGACCGGAAGAACGTCCTTTGTCGAGACAAACCTTCTCAAAACGCGTCTTTAACCAGGAAAACTACAACCCGATTGCTCGACAAATCTGTTGAAGCCTGCATCGTTAAATTGAAACGTTCCTGGTCCGAGCGACGGAAAATAGCCACAAATATCTACTTTTACATAGTTATCTGTTGTTTTTTTGGTGAAACTATCGGGATTTCACGGAATTCTCAAGTAAAAGTCTTATTAAGACCCCCATTCGGGTTATCTTGTCTTTGACTCGAACTCGAAGCGTTTCAATGTCGAACACGAATGCAATTTACAGAAGTCCCTTTCGAGTTAGCGTCGAAAACAAGACAAACTGTGTGTGGAGGGCCCTATATGTTTATTTGCCGTTCTAAAAAGTTATCTACTTGCCTGTGTGGTATCCATGTCTGACTGTTTTCTTTCTGAATACATGTTTGCATTTTTTACTTGACTGGATGTTTTCGTTGAAACTGACCAGACGCGGGCCAACAGTTTTGCTCATGGGGGGGGGGGGGCAGCAAAATAAGTCCCTTTGCCACTTGGCAAACTTTAGCGTAGCCACAACCTAAAAACATTCATTTCGTCTTCAAGAAACAAGGGCCGGGTCTCCTACCTAACTCGATTTTTGCCAGGTAAGATAAGGTTGAGCGCCAAGAGCGGGGTTCATAATGCACAGTCTACTCGGAGAACAATACAGCGATTTCCCTTTTCACCCACACACCGCCACCGACTATACTAAAAAGTAGGAACTTCACACCACCACAATCCAGATCGTTAGACCGACAAACCAAACAATTTGGCTCACGGTCTGATTCAAAACTAATCATAGGCATCAGTGGCGTGGCGTCAGGGCAAGTAAAGCAAGTGGCACTTGCCCTAAGCGATCTCCTATTATTATTATTATTTTTCCTCCTTTTGTTCCAAACTTTATTATGGTTAAAATCATAAGAATATGAAACCTAATTTTGCAATTCAAGACTACGATGTTAATTATAAATCTTGTGTTGCGGAGATGTGCGAAGCCGCATGAACCATGAAACAGACATTGCGCTCGAGACAGAAGTGCTACGAGTGTGTTCCTTACTTTTTGCCCCCTCGTTAACCCCTCATCATAACACTCTGACCGAGACAGAATGATAAAGTTTGGTTGGGAGGGGCCGTCGTTAAAGCTGACGGAAAAGTGCTAGGGATCTGTTCCTACGTTGGAGTACAGCACAGTAGACTTCAAGACTTCGCTTGGAAGTTGGGAGGTTCAGAGCGTAAGGATGGGGCATGGGGGGAAAGCAGTTTGTCTGAAGCACGGAGAATCAAATATACGTTGGTCTCACTAACTTTTCCTCAGTTTTCTCGGTTTCTGTACACTTTTTTCCCGAAAAATTACATCCTTTTTATTCTTTGGAGCATTTGTAGCTTAATAATTTCGAACAATTAATCTTCGACGGTAGTCATTATCGTAATCGAATAAAAACAAACTATTTACCGATTCGAATCATTCTTACAATTGATTTGTAATTTCCTCTGAATTTTACGAAAAATTGTTCAAATCATGTGAACCCTGTTCAGACACTTTTATCTACGTCCCTGGTGAGCCTACTCAACAACTGTAATGCTTTTTTAGGGTCGAACATCTTGATGGGTGCACGATTCTCCAGACGCAAAGCATATCGAGTTTTTGTTTTGAGATTCAAGTCAATTTTAGTCAAAGAAACACGGATTTTTTTAAACTAAAATAATTGATGCGAATTACATCAACGTCATTTAACGTTTCAACGCGTTAAATCGGTGCCTTTTGACGGCCTCTCTTCATGGATTTTTGTCACTCCTCTCTTTATTTTGAATTTTCTTCCTTACATTCAGTTACGTCCTTTCCTGAGTTGCACTTGCCCTACTAATTAACCCACGCCACGCCACTGATAGGCATGTGGCACTTTCAAAAACAAAAATCGCCATTTTTGACTCTCACAATCGCCAGATTTGCGGATTTTTGCTCTTCCAAATCTTTGGTGGATTTGTCTCGTTAAAATCGTAATTTCGTGAAATTTGCTTGTTCAAACTCCAAATTTCGTGGGATTTGCTCTTTCAAAAACCTCTTTTACTGAATTTCACTCTTTCAGCACCTTTATTACATAAAATTTATTATAAATTTATTTATATGACAAAGACCAACGTCAAAAAGCCAGAGCAGTTCATCCACCAAGAGAGGGGGGGGGGCGGTTTCATCATTGCACAAATCAATTTCTTTCTCCCTAAGTGATGTACCAACACTATTTCGAGCAAGATCGTTCTTGATGGCTCCCCACACCAACTCAATCGGATTTAAGTCGGGGTGATAAGGAGGGAGACGTAGAGGTATGTGACCAAAAGATCGGATCAAGTCATCCACCACGAAGTATTTCTCGATGGGAACGCTTCTCACGAGTTCGAGAAGTTCTGCTTTCGTTGATGTTTCGCAGAATTCGATGCCATGCTGGGAAAGCTATTCGACAATCACGCGGTTAAGGCTGCCGGAATTCGGCTTTTTGTTTCTTTCGATGCAATGATAACTCGCGTTGTTCATGACTATGACACTGCCTGCCGGCACGTTGGGTTGGAAGCACGTACTGAGCCATTTCGAGAAATTCTCAGCATTCAAGGACGTGTGATAGTCCCCTGAAGTACTTGAGGATTTGAAAATCAGGAGACCGTCTCTAACGAAGCCTTGCTCCCCACCTCCATGAACAACAATAAGTCGATTGCCCTTGCCTGAAATATAAAATTACGAGAAACTATTTTCATGCTAAAGAAATGAAGAATCATCAGCTCACCTATTTTATGAGTAGCCCCCAATTCGTCCTCCGACTGCCAACAGGATGTAACGTTGTTGGCCTCTCGATGTTTTTTTATCTCCCTCAGGTAGGAGACCCTACGGGCTGCAATTTCTGGCCGCTCAATTAGAATTTTACGATTGGATTGACCTTTCTTCCACTTAAACCCCAGGTGATGTAGGCGCTGCCGAATGTACTCCTTACCGCAGTCTACAACGCCTTGCTCTAGTAACTCCTTATGGAGAAGCCTAATTGACGGGCACTGCTTTTTAACAGCATAAAACTGCGAACTTTAAAACGAATGGCACTGTCAGTAAAAGAATCGAACTCGACTCGCTTCTTATGTGGAATGTTCTTCCTCGTAGGTGTGGTGAAAAGTGACCGACTCGTACTCGAGCCCTCTGAGGTCGATCGTTCGGCTTCCTTCACGATGCGGAAAACAGAAGACCGGGAAACACCGGTCGCCTCAGCCACCAAACTGTGATGTCGGGCTTAGGCTCTTCCTCTACCTTCTGCCGGGTAAAATACTGAAAAAACGATTTGCCTTGCTTGGCTTCCTAAAGTTCTTCTTTTCGGTCATTCACTCATTTCTGAAATCAAATACAACATTTTGTCTCTCAAAGTATTAAAATCATTAATTATCTCATGTCTACTTACTTTAATCACGACAAAAAAACCGTTGAGGCAAAAAAAACACTCATATCACTGATAGAAATATCGGAAAATATCGATTGCACGAAAAACTGGTGGGGGGTTAAGTACATACTAATCGGCGCTAGTAGTGCTACCGTCGATTTCTTTAGTCTTTGGCCGGGCTATAATAATTTCGAGCAAGCTCCCTTTTCGAGCACCCTTCAACACGAAATTCTCGCAAGCTTAGCTAAGCAATTTTCATGCTGAAAGGCGGTGCGGGTGGACCGCTCACCAGCCGCGTGTGATGGTCTTATGGTGTAGTAGTAGGGGTAGGGTTCTTTGTGAGTGCGCGTTGCAATGCAAACTTGCTCGATCAGATCAGACCATCACCCGATCTTTTTTCTAAGCATTCGAGCTTCGAGCTCTTTTTTTAGTTTGTGAGTTTTCGGTTATTTTTCGTTATTTAAATTTGGTGTACGCCTGAATTTAGTCGACGGCATGGCATCCAGCGAGAGAGCAGGAAGCTCTAATTCCAGTCTATCGGTAAGTTAAATCATATTTAATTATACTATTCGAGGAACACGTATAATTTTAACTGTCCTATATTTTTATACGGTGATATTGGTGAATTATGTGCATTGCTTCCCATTTTGGGACCATGATTGTACGTGTTTGAAATGCCGGGGGATAAGATTTACCGTCCACCGGCCGCCCGCAATTTTTACTGCTATGAGTCAAATTATTCCTGCACATCGTCAGTGCCGCCTTGACGGGCCCTGGGTCCCGGCGTCAAAGGAGGGCTCCGGATTCGCCAGATTTTTTTTTTTTTTTTTTTTTAACTCTGAATAAGGATACTCAGAAGAACTCATCTTCTATATGGATAGGAGACCGTATCAAACGATGGAAAAGAGGGTCGTACGTGTTTCAGAATAACTGCCAAAAAAGAAATAAAATGGGTTATAAATTAGAATTAGATCTGATTTGAAATCGAAAAGACGAAATACACCATGGTCCGAAACTCTTTAGTTTCCGAGGTAATTATGATTTTTCAAACGTTTTTCTTAGGCATATATCCCGCTTTTCTAAAATAAAATGGGACTTTGTCGTTTCCAAACGAACGTTTTGCTACTTCTGATTGGATTCGAAAAGAACACCTTTTTTATCTCTGGGATGGCAGTTTTCGAGAGAGTCCTTTTATTCATTCTGAATAATACACCTTTGTTTTGTCAGGAAAAAATGTTTACAACCTACCCTCAAACTGTTTTCTGTGTAGGTACGTTTTAACATGCCTAGATCCCATTTCTGGAATATCCATACGCCGCGCCCCGTCCGGGCCATATTGCCCTAGGATAATTGCTCGAAAATCCTCGTTCTTTCGCATGAAATATAAGCTCCATTTGTGATCTAGTTGGTCCTATAACGTCTGATCAGTTTAGTCAACTAACTAACTCCCTGGGATTTTTTGGGCCAATAGCGGTTTCAAAATGGGCATTTTCAAAGATTTGAGATCATATGAGTGTGGGGTGTCGGTTTTCATGTAATTTCAAGTCGTATTTGGCTACATTCATGCATTTGCATTGTGTAAAATTTGCAGAGTTTTTATTGAAAGTCAACCCCATCCACGTACTTGAATCACCGCAGTACAACCCAAATTTTAGAAAAACTTCTTCGATATACCCTCTTTGAAATGACTTATCTGGGTTATGTATTACGTTAGCATTCGTTGATTTGGCAGGAATAACAGTTTTCCTTAAAAAAAAAAAAAAGAATGTTTATTTCGTCAAAATCGTACATTTTGACTAGGGTCGTCAAATTAATCGGTGAAAAAAATTCATGTGACGCTATGACCCAGATAAGTCATTTCAAAGAGGGTACATCGAAGAATATTATAAGTTTTTCTAAAACTTGGGATGTCCTGCGGTTTTGATAAGTGGGGTTGACTTTCTTGGAAAAATTGAAAAACTTCGGCTAGTGCAGTATACCAGCTTTGAGCCGCTGTCTTGAAGGCAAAAAAGGACTAAATAATGCTCTCGAAAACTGCAGCCATTCCTGACATAAAAAAAGGCAGCTGCGCCTGTCGGCTAGAGTGCACTGCTGCACTACTAAACATTTGAAGATTTTCAGTTATTTAGCTCTACTGTTCGACAATAATTATTAACATTTCAACTTTATTATTATTGTTAAATATTGTTGTATTATTCTGTTAAATAAACAGAATTCGTAGTATTGAAATGTACTCTATCTGACAGCCAGCTGCCGGAGTGACATTTTTTGATACTTTTCTAGGCGATAGGCGTGCATAATCAGTTCCATTCAAAGGATAGCTTTGGATGAGGTTTCAGTGCTTTTTAGCATGTGATTAATTTTTCCGGTCGAAACAAGCGATTTTGAAAAGAAAAATCAATATTTTTCCAAGAAATGGTTATTTCTGCCGAAAACCCCCCAAACAATTATGAAAACGCTTTGGTGTATTTTTGAAAATAAGAAAGAAAAAAAAGAAGAAGAAGAAGAAAAAATCTCACTTGTCCACCCCTCACCAGTCCATGCACTACCCCTGCCCACACCGTTTGCCCTCTACCACACATTTACCGGGTAGACTGAAAAATCTCTATTATTACCCTCTTCTTATGTTCGCTAAAATTGATCAATTGAACTCTCGTTAGTCTGTACCATACGACATTTTCCAGAAAAGAAGAAAGCTTCGGAAGCTAAGTGACGGAAGAAGGGCCGAAAGAGAAGCCGACAAAAGAATTAGAGAGGCTATTAAAGAAGATCTTGAGGCGTGCAGCACTGCTTGTTCCCATTCAGGCTTGGCAGGGAGCGGTTCAGAACAAGAATGGTCAAAAGCGTTCCGAGAGATACACAACTCACAGGATGTGGAATGTTTCTCGCCAGATGCGGACTACGAGAATTCAGAAAGCTCAAATTCAGCTCAAACTCTTCAGATGCCAGAAGAGCGTGAGAAATGGCCGAACGTGCCCCATCAAAGTTTGCATTTGTTGGCGTCCTCTAATTCTGACTGCTCTTCGGAAGAATTGCCTTTTTCGAGTTCCGATGTCGAAGAACCAACATCTTCAGTTGAAGCTCTAAACCAGCCTATTCTTGAAGCCGATAAAGCTTATGTTGTTCCCACATCAGAAGATCTTCTACTTCAGGGACTTCAACAGTGGAGTATCGAATACAACGTCACGTATTCTTCTTTAAACGGCTTGCTTCGTCTGTTGCGTCCATTTCATCTTCTCTTCCTTTAAACTCTAAAACTCTCTTGAAAACTCCACGTTCCCTTCATGATTTTATTCATTCCGTCGAAGGTGGACACATGTACTACAGAGGCATAAAGGACAATTTGCGTTCCATTTTCAAAAAAGAAGGGCCAGATGTCATAAAATTGAACGTTAATATTGACGGCTTACCTTTGTATAAATCCTCATCGACTGAATTTTGGCCCATTTTAGGTCAGGTGGTGAATAACTCAAGTCCCCCATTCATTATTGGTTGCTTTTGTGGAAAGGGAAAACCAAAAAATGTGAACGAGTTTCTCGACAAATTCATCAAAGAAGTTGAAACATTAATAATTGAAGGATGCGAAATAGGTGGACGTACTGCTCCATTCTCTATCAATGCGTTCATATGCGATGCTCCGGCACGAAGCTTTATTAAATGCTGTAAGCCTCATATGGGATACTTCGGATGTGAGCGGTGTGAAGAAGAAGGTTCATATTTGGGGCGTGTTATTTTTGATAACGTAAACGCGACTTTACGAACAGACTGCAGTTTTTCCGAACAAAAACACGAAGAACATCACCGTGGAATTTCCCCACTAACGGTAATAAACGTTGGTATGATCTCTCAGTTCCCGCTCGATCCAATGCATTTAATCTTCCTGGGAATCATGCGTAAGCTCTTGAATTGTTGGGTTCTTCATGGGCTTCCAATTCGACTTCCAAGTAGAGCGCTGTCAGAAATATCTTCTAGGCTAGAACACTTAGTGAAATATTTCCCTAATGAGTTTAATAGAAAACCGAGAACATTAAGTTTTCTGAAGTGATTCAAAGCAACGGAATATAGGACTTTTAAGAGTTTCGTGAATGTTATTAATATTAAGTAATTAAAGATTATTTGAGTACAAACATTCAAGCTTTATTAATGGCCGACTAGTTTCGGAGTAGACTGCACTCCATTTTCGAGGCCGAAACAAATCTCTTTGACAAACGTCTCACGCAAAATTCCCAAAAATCCCGGCGACCGATGTACAAGGAAACTTGTTTCTGTACTAAATGACTGTACTGTGCCTAAATGCTGTTTAGTACAGAAACAAGTTTCCTTGTACATCCGTCGCCGGGATTTTTGGGAATTTTGCGTGAGACGTTTGTCAAAGAGATTTGTTTCGGCCTCGAAAATGGAGTGCAGTCTACTCCGAAACTAGTCGGCCATTAATAAAGCTTGAATGTTTGTACTCAAATAATCTTTAATTACTTTATAGGACTTTTCTTCTCTACACTGGCCCTATTGTTCTAAAGAACATTTTACCAGAAGAATTGTACTCAAATTTCATGATTTTTCATTACGCTATTTACATTTCATTACGCAACACTTTGTCAGACGAAAATTGATTTTGCAAAGCAATTAATTTTAGAATTTGTATCTCACTGTCGCTCTCTGTATGGAAGACAAATACTGACGTATAACTTTCACAGCCTAATTCATGTCCCAGACGATGTCAGGATTCATGGGTCTCTGACGAAGTATAGTGCTTTTCCCTTTGAAAATCATCTCGGTCAAATAAAGAAGTATTTGAAATCTTCAACTAAACCTTTAGAGCAGCTCGTTAGAAGAGATTTGGAAAAGTCACACCTACCTACAAAGAAAGAAAGGGGGGCTTCGGATTCTGACATCAACTTTGAGAAAAAACTAATTTTTGAAGGCGTGTGTTTTGGGACAGATCAAAAAAATAACTGCTTCCTAAGCCAAAAAGACGATGTTGTTTTGATCAAGCAGATCTCAAAAAGTCTGGATGGCGATGTTTCCATCATGGGATGTAAATTTATTGACCACAAGCCAGCGTATACCTACCCTTCTTCTTCCGCTGACATTGGTATTTTTGAGGTGTCCATGCTTAGCACTGATCTCTCGTTATTTTTTTTGAAAGACATTAAACGTAAATGCCTATTATTGCCGAAACCTGATGAAAACAAAAGTTTCATCGCTTTGCCGTTCGTGTCCCATGAAACATTTTAATTTTGTGTACCTAATCCTCCCTTCCCCCTCATTTTTCAATTCACCCTGGACTCAGACGTGTTCTTTTTTCATCAAACTAAAATGCACTACAAGGTATATCGTTATTTGCTCATGTAACATTTTTGTGTTTTAGCATGCTGTACATTAAGTTGCCGTTTTTAATTTGGTTCGCTGTTATCTCAAGGCGTGTGTGTGCTAAGCGCTAATATCAGAAGTCATGATTGATATTCCTAAATTTTTTCCCCTCTAGACACAAAAAGAATTTGTCGTCGTCAAATTCGTAAATTCGAACGAAGTCGATGTCGTTTGTACAAATTGGATCGTGGAGGAGGAAGACGGCTTGTTCTCCTTCTGGCCTCCTTTTCCTATGGAAAAATTAAGGAGAGCCCGTCAAAGTTTCCGAATCCCAGACGAAAATTGGCAAAAATATAAAATTAAGAAACTGTACCAATGCGGTAAGAATGGCCTTTACCCCAACCACTTCCCTGATCAATTACCGCCTAAATCTCTTCCTTTTTCATCATTTCTTAGATTCGTACGAAAAGGCGAGAAAGAGATGCCGAGATGACGTCTAATCTCGATTCCGAAGATGGTGCAATGGCGCCGATGAAACGAAAAATAAGACGAACCATCTTGACTTCGTCGGATGATGACGAAGACAATGATGATGAAGGTCATCGATCGAAATTTTTCAATAAAAAACCAGTACTTGCCAAGGCTCCAAAAATTGTGCCTCCAAGCAACACAGCCAGAGGTGTGTATTAAGTGGCTGCTTGTTTTTTTCTCACATAACTGTTAACATTTACATTCAACTAAAATAGGGGGTGATGGCTCCTTGATTTCCAATAACCATTTGGAAGAACTTCGAGACATTAAAGGTAATTGGTTTTGGTACTATCACTACGTTATGGTGTTTTAGCTCTTGTTTTCCTTGCAGCAACTCTGAGTGTTATTGCTAAGGATATCATCATGATTAAGGACCAATTAAAGGACATGAAAGAGAGACCCATTATCGTCAACAACAACCCATCACCTAGCAAGCAAATAAATTTCGTTCATGATTTGCCCCTTGGTGACTACATTCAGTTCAGCCACTTGGAGGAAATGTTATCAGACAATGAAACGTTCTCGAAACTTGTAAGAAGCTAGCGGCAGAAGCAGAGTTATGCCGTACCCTTTAATGTATAATGCATATACATAACATATACATATACATATACATAACCTTCAGGTTGGAACTTTATCCATCCTGGGTGGAAGCGATACAAGAAACGTAACATCGAGAATGTTGAGATTTTTGATGAAAGATGATCTTGCTGCTGGTTTTAACTGGGCCGGTAAAATTCCCAAAAAGGCCTTCAAAACCACGAGAGTCTGCTCGGCTGTTCTCGGTATGATATTGGAAATCGCCAGTCGTTTTTTAACTATTCAATTAATGAATTATTGTTTTTCCAGCTTCATTCAGACAAAATAGAGTCAGCAATGCATCTTTCAAAGAAATTGAAGGGACCGTCAAAGACTGGTTGAAAGCCGCCCCTCTTCGACTTAAACACAAAAATTCGCAAAACCCGGAATGAATACTGACTTGTTTGGGTGACGTTTTTCATTTTTACTCCTAAGTTCTTTTTTATCTACTCCTTGATTTGAAGAAGATATAGTAATTATACTTGAGTATCTATAGAAATCATTGAATTTCAGTACTTTACTTTGAATTATTACAAAAATTGTTGTAAAAATAATTAAATTTGTTCCTTTTGTCAAACGTTGCGGGAACTTACTTTCATTCTACAGCTATGATTAGAAGATATCGCTTTATGTATACGTTTATACAGACTTTGAGGTGAAATTTTATCAAAGTTAGCGGTCCATACTTGCAAGACCCGGGGAGGAAGTATTAAAAAAAAAAAAAAAAAAAAAAAAAAAATCAACGGTTTGTTTCCAATACTAGTCAACGACACCATCATGCATGCGTCGCGTCGGTGATGAAAGTACGATTTGGTGTAGGTGTCCCTCCTCCCCAATTTCAGTTTGACCCGTTATTTTCTGTGCTTGAATTAATGCAATACAGTTTCACGTCAAATCCTCAAGAATTCAAAATTGAAACGTAAATTTAACGCTTGAATCTTCATAAATTTAGCATAAAATATCCGTGAATGCACCAAAAAGTATCCAAAAACGAAATTTGAATTCACGTATATTCCGCACCAAATTAACGTAACGTAACGTTAAATCAACGTGAATCTTGACAGTAGATTTACGTCAAGTTAACGTGAATTTACAATAATTGAATCGTAAACTTTCGTAAGTTTAACGTTGAATTTGGGTAAATTACACGTCAAAATTCCGCAAACTTTTCGTAAATTTGATTCAATATTACGTGAATATACCGTTAAAAAAGGTAGCCATTTTCACGCAAAATTGACGTAAAACTTTGATCGTTAAATCAACGGCATGTTGGTAAATTATTTTACGCTAAGTTGACGTGAATTTTCTTCTTGGGCAGCGATGCCTGTAGACCAAATAGTTTCATCAAAATCCTCGAAGAAACAAGAAGTGTGGAAAAATGATCTGTTGAGCTCCCACCATGGTTTGATGGTCATTAAGTTACATCAAGCTCGAAATTTAGTCAGCCCCGCTAATCTATCCCACATGGGGTAGAAATGCCAATTGCAAAAAAAAAGGCCAGTTGTCGTGGACTAAACTTGGGTGTGTTGGCCGCGCTAGAAATTGAAAAATGTGCTCAAAAAAAAGAGTCCGCGCAACCTCCGGTGAGGACATATACGACAAGGAGAAGCGATAGTAAAAAATGAGCCAGGTATTTGTGACCGTGAGAGCGACAAATTGGGCCCCAACTTGGAGCATAAAACTATTTGAAGACTCTTAGTGCTCGCCCGCATAACAACGGGATCGGCAGATGTTCCTCTTCCATCCCCCTCTACCGGTCCATCATCGGCGGCCTTAGTTTCATGATTTCGCATTTACACCGGGGGAAAAATAATTTAAATTAGTATAGGTGCGATATTCACCAGAAAAATAATATTAAAAATCCCACTTCAACCATAAGCACGTAATTTGCTGACATATGCTTGTTGCACTGGTGCGACATCATGAGCACAGGTCTGCCATTGAGCGCACCTAACGGTCCCAACGAAGGCAGATTGTCACATGGATGCGACGCATCACACTCTTTTCCTGGGACGACTTGACCGGTCGAATAATGAAAATGAGTTTTATCAACAATTTATTAAAGTGACAAAAAAGAAATAATAAACCAAAATAACGCGAAAGTAAAAAGAAATATTTAAAAAATAAAAAACAAACAAACTTAAAGGAACGTAGTAGGAAATCTTTGGAAGGTACTATTATCTTTGGAAAAACGCATTCCGACTAGCATAAATTACGACTAATGATGAAAGTCATAAAAACAATTTCTAGAAGGAGGATTAATACATAAATTTATATTGCACTTCGAGCATTTAATCAACGTGTGGCCCGAACAACCTTCCTGCTTACATCGATTCCTTTTTTCCCCGGAAAATTGGGAAATGATCAACGCAGTCTTGAATTACTTTCTTGGGAGGCAGAGGCGCAGCACTTCGTTTCACTCTTTTGATGGCTTCTTCTGCTGCTGATGGTCGACCTCTCTTCGGCAGTTTCTTGCCAAGCTGGCATAGGCAAGTGGCCAATTCGACACGGAATTCTTTTTGTGTCAACGATGTCTTTACCGCCGATTGACTAGCCGCCTTGGCTCTCTTGTACAGCAACCATGAATTTATAACGGCCATATCTAACATGTGAAAGAATAGCCGAAGGTACCACTTTCTAGACTTTATAGTTATATGGAACCTCCCTAGGTGGCTGTCCATGAGGTCAACTCCCCCCATATGCTTGTTATAGATTTTCACAATCCTTGGACATTTCACTTCGATGTACTCGTGTTTTCCCTGGTCATAGCGGCGAGCGGTCACTTCGGGACTGATTCCGCAGTATGTTGATAGGAGATTCACGCACCTGTTGTCACGCCAAATCACCAGTGCTACATCGATGTCTTCGTCGGTGGTCACGAACTCCAGTGACTTACCACGTTCGTGGGATTTCATCATTTCTTTTTCCTCCGGCATAGGGCAGTTCGGAATTCTTTTTGGAGGATTGTCGCCACGCTAAAAATACCTCTGTGACGAAGGTAAACTGCCAATGGAATGCTCGTGTACCAATTGTCGTAATAGAGAAGAAAGTTTTGTCCGGTTGGTATGGATCTTGTTAGACGCACCACAACATTCGAGCTTGTTCCCAAATCTGGCTCATGGGGTTCGACTGGTTTGTTCTCACCATGTATTTCAAATTGGTATGCGAAGCCTGTGGCGTCACATAGCGCATACAGCTTGTAGCCCCATTTGTGAGGCTTTCTCGGATTGTATTGTCGTAGTGGATGCTTCTTTTTCGTGGCACAAATTTGTTCGTCTACCGATAAAGCTTGCTCTTTCGGGACAGAATCAAAAGTTCTGTTAAAAAGATTTATCGCTGGTCGAATTTTAAAAAGTTTGTCTCGATTGGGATCTCTGGGCGACGGAAGTTCGGAGTTGTCGTTGAAGTGGATGCTTCTTTTGATTCGGTCGAATTTATTGATAGACATTGTCTCCCTGACTAAATCAGAACCAAGAACAGGGTGCCACATCTCCCGGTAGTTTGATGGTTTCATCACAGACGACATGATAAGTAGCCCTAGAAATTGCTGGATCTCCAACGTATTCACTTGCGAAGAACCAAACCCTTTCTGAACCGCGTACAAATTCGTTTGTTCAGCGATTTCTTCAATGTAAGAAAACGGCAAAAAGTAAAAGAAAAAATCCATTGGTGATTCCAGCGCCAGGATTTCTCGAGGAAGGCTATCGTCTCCTTTGAAAAGCGTCTCACTCTCAGGTAGCAATCATGATTTTTCGGTCCATGTGTAATTTTTTCGAGGAACGCGCCGGGACTGACTTTTACTTTCCTTCGACTCAGAATTTCCTATAGGTGGACGTATTTTCGCACGCAAAATACGTGTCGCTCATGCTCGTGGTGTTGTTTGGACATTGTTTCCACAATTTCTCCCACATCTGGGCAGTCATCGTGCTCGGGCTCATTCAGAAGTTCTGATACTTCGCTAAATAATTCGTCTAACTGTGCAACAAATTCAGCCTCCGGGAGATCATGGTCGATGGCGCTTGTTGAAGCTTTGTCCCCTCCCTCCTCCTCTTCATCGTCTGTTGCACTTTCATCGGCACTATCATCCGGCAAGGCCAATATTTGGAAAAGTTCACGTTGAGAAATACGCCTTTTCGACCCATCTTCTTTCAAAAAAAATACCTCGTCATCTGCCATTCTGGGAACACAAAGACATCATAAGTACCCCAGAACTCATGATGTCGCACCCACTTGACACGCTAAATTTACGTTTTATAGGGAGATCAAGTGATTTGTGCTTAACGAGTAACGGTAATATTCAAAAAGGACCACTTGAAGAGTGCGTGTTATTTTTTTAGATTGATAATGCATTCAAATTTGACCAATAATAACGGGTCTTACCTGGACTTCGCGGCCAGAGCTTCACAACCACCGGACACCACTATCACAGTGCCTCTAACTGAAGAAGTGAACACTTTCTTGATAATATTGAGCTTCAAGGCAGTTCTAGAGCCTTTGTCGCATCCATTTGACATAATTTAATTCATAAAAATACCGAGAGAGTTCGTGAAAAGGCAAAAAACAAGTGCGTCACATCAGTGCGACATCATGCAATTAAGGGTGGTTCTTCCGATGTAGGATTCTTATTCTCACTATCAGCGTACGTGAGCTGGGAAAAGGAACAAATTGTGGGGAATTTCAACTTGATGTGTGGCAAAAACAAAAAACTTTCGTCGGGCGAATCGGAGACCTTTTAAAGGGGGGGGGGGAGATCGAAAACCCTCTCATAGAATAACCCCCTCCCCACACAAGTTTTCAGCGATTTGACAAGACCTATACTAGCCTACTAGGGTTAATCCCATTTTTACGCCCATTCTTGGATCGGATGTAGACTTCCCCCCCCCCCAAAAGTGTAGCATTTTGATTTTACATAGCCCACAAAATGTGTACATATAGATCCAAGGGCGGATCTGGGACCTCTCTTAGGGGAGGTAATCGAAATCCCTCCCGTTCCCCATATACTCCCCGACCACCTTCCCACCCCACCCCTCTCCTATGTTTAAAGGGATAGGACAAGCTCCAGGGGGGGGGTATTTCTGCTGAATTCACTTGCCGGGGGGGTTATAAATTAAATGCTCCATAGCCGACCACCAGCTTCCGGAGATGGCGGGGTAACCGGGGATCTGTCAAAATCACTCTAAACATATAGGTGGGTTGGTGGCGGGGGTTAACCGTCGGAGGAAGAAGGGTTTTGATCCCCCCCATCCACCTTCAGTCATTAGACCGAGACTTTCGAGACGAGACCGAGACTTATGAGACGAGACCGCGACCGAGACCGAGACACGTAAGTCTCGGTCTCGGTCTCGGTCTCGTGCATCAATAATGTACATACACTAAAAACTATTATAAGACTTTATTCAGAATCAGAATCAGTCAATCAATACGTTCAGAATC
This sequence comes from Corythucha ciliata, assembly GCA_038030265.1. NCBI lineage: Eukaryota > Metazoa > Arthropoda > Insecta > Hemiptera > Tingidae > Corythucha > Corythucha ciliata. The sequence continues at coordinate 4,113,468 of CM075942.1, read as the reverse complement.
TAAAAATTCTTAGCAAAGATTGTGGATTCAAAGCTGTGAGTGCGGTTGACCACCGAGATGGGTACATTTGCGATGCTTTTATTGCTGGGCTTGCTTCCCCTCACATTCGAGAACGTCTACTCGAAAACGACGCGTTGACTCTTATGGAAGCAGTAAAACAAGCTCAGTCTTTAGAAATGGCCCATAATCACTCGGAGTTTTACTCTCAATCATCGCATGTTGATGTGTCTAGTTGTTCATCAGTGAACACTCAAATGGAATCACCTCAAAGTGAACCTCTAGCTGCAGCAACAACGAAATCGGACAAAAAATGTTTCTTTTGCGGTGGAAGACGTCACTTTCGAGAAATGTGCCCTGCTCGTGAATCTCTGTGTAATAACTGTAAAAAGAAAGGACACTTTGCAAAAGTTTGTATGTCAAAAGGGCGAAGTTCTCTTTCCTCAGCATTACTAGGAGGAGTAGCAACTACTATTCTCTCGAAAAGTGTGGTAAAAGCGAAGCTAAACAATATTTCTGCCAATTGTCTCGTAGATACTGGAAGATCAATAAGTTTTGTTGATTTTCCATTTATCAAACGCCATGGAATTCCTTTTGACGCTCGAGAAGGAAAAGTATCTATGGCTTCTACGGCGCTGTCTTCCACGATCAAGGGTTATGTCACTGCTGATTTCCACCTTCAAGGTCATTTTTACCAAAATTTTCAATTTTCTGTGCTTCGTGACCTCTGCACTGATCTACTCGTCGGTCACGATCTGATGAAACAACATTCAGACGTTAACGTTTCATTTGGAGGGGACAAATCTACCTTATCTGTTTGTTCATCGGCGTGCGCCGAAGTCGACCCTCCAAGATTATTCGCAAATCTGTCTCCGGACTGTAGACCTATAGCCACGAAATCCAGGCGTTTCTCAACTGAAGATTACCAGTTTATCAAAGAGGAAGTGACTAAATTACTCAAGGACGAAATCATTGAAGAGAGTTGTTCACCATGGAGAGCTCAAGTCCTCATTGTGCAAAATGAAAAAAAGAAAAGGCTATGCATCGATTACTCTCAGACTATCAATCGCTTCACGTTGCTAGGTGCATACCCGTTACCAAACATTGATGAATTGGTTCGAAAAGTGGCCACGCATTCTGTTTTTAGCGCAATTGACCTAAAAAGTGCGTACCACCAAATCCCTATTTCCGACGACGAGAAACCATACACCGCTTTTGAAGCTTGTGGTCAGCTGTACCATTTTTGCAGGATTCCTTTCGATGTAACTAATGGCGTCTCGTGCTTTCAAAGGGTAATTGACAAAATAATCTCGGTCGAAAAACTGGCTGGTACCTATGCCTACCTAGATGACATCACTGTTTGTGGGAAAAACAAAAGCGAACACGACGAAAATTTGAAAAGGTTTCTATCAGCCGTGAGCAAATACAGTCTGATCATTAACGATGTGAAGAGTAAATTCAACCAAAATGGAATTTCATTGTTGGGTCATCTTGTTTCATACAAAGAAATCAGACCAGACCCGGAAAGAATTTCCCCTCTTCTAAAATTGCCTCCGCTTGAAGACAACTCCTCTCTTAAACGGGTTTTAGGTATGTTTGCTCACTATGCAAAATGGATTCCTAATTTTTCAGACAAAATTCGCAGTTTGGTCGACTGCAATTCGTTTCCCATGTCGAAAGAAATCGTCGATAAATTCATGTTTCTAAAAAACGATATTGCCAAAGCCTTGGTTACATCAATCGCCCCTGATTTGCCTCTGACTGTTGAAACCGATGCTTCAGATATAGCTCTAGATGCAACGCTCAGCCAAGAAGGTCGACCCGTTGCCTTTTTTTCGCGAACATTAAACAAAAGCGAACAACAACACTCATACATCGAGAAAGAGGCTGCGGCAATCGTGGAATGTTTGAAGAAATGGAGAGCATACTTAAGTTACGGATCAACAAGCGCTTTCTTTTATTTTCAAAAAATAATGAGATGGCGATTAGAACTGGCCCCATATAAATACGAAATAGTGTACCCGAAAATAGTGTAGACGAAATAGTGTGAAAGGAAAATGTCAAAGCTGACACTCAGCTGAGCTTCATACCATCATGTGTCACCCTGGGATCACAAGAATGTTTCATTGGATTCGGAGTAAAAATTTACCACACTCATTAGACGACATAAAGAAAATTACTTCAGGGTGCCGAATTTGTTCCGAAGTCAAGCCAAGATATCACAAGCAACAGGGAAACTTAATTCGAGCTACCAGCCCTTTCGAACGTTTGAACGTTGACTTTAAAGGGCCGCTACCCTCAAAAAGTAAAAATCATTATCTCCTAACGATAGTGGGCGAATATTCCCGTTTTCCTTTTGCCTTTCCTTGTAAGGACACGACTTCTGCCACTGTGATAAAATGTTTCTCGTCACTATTTTCAGTATTCGGTAACCCAGCTTTTATCCATTCAGATCGAGGGTCTTCTTTTCTCTCGAAAGAGTTAACGACTTATCTACACTCCAACGGAATTGCGACCAGTCGAACGACTCCATACAACCCACAGGGCAATGGCTTAGTCGAGCGATATAATGGAATCATTTGAAAAACAATTACGTTGGCGATGAAATCGAGGGGTCCGGACATATTGGTGGGCGGACAAATTGGTGGGTGCGGTAATGGAAGGAATTCCCGCACCCACCAATTTGTCCGAAACACTTTGGACATATTGGCGGGCGGTCATATTGGTGGGTGAAGCCACCAATTTGTCCGTAGTGTTTCGGACAAATTGATGGGCCACCAGAATGTCCGGAGACTCCTTCGGACAAATTGGTGGGCCACCAATATGACCGTAGTCGGTTCCGGACAAAGCGGTGGGTCCGCAAGTATGGCCGAACCATCAGGAGTTCGAGTTCATCTGAAAATGTCTTGAGTGTCTCTATCAAATTAGTCAAATAATTGATAAATAAAACAAAGAAGTAATTATTTCCGGAAAACATAGCGAACTTGAAATCCTAGTGAACGTGGCACACATTTAGCAATTTATTTCCCTTCAAAACAGACGTGTATGTGCCTTGTATAATGTTACATATTTTTCTGAAATTGTAGGTTCAGCTATCTTGGTTGTAGAGAGGCAGGTAGGTAATTAATAATTTATTAGTAGGTATGCGTTAAAATTTATTTATTCATATCAAAAAATATTTTTTTGAAATTTGTACGTGATCGCCCCACACAGTGCAAGCCCTACAGTGGTAGCAAGTCACCGGTAATCGAATGGATGACTGGAGAAAAGGATAAATTGAAGGGTTTTCTGGTTGAGACCTGTGTTAGTTCATTTGAAAATAGTTGAAAAATTAAAATGTGAGGCGGTTTCTTTTGTGGATTTCCGCAAGAAGCTTTGAGATAACATTCATTAACTTAAGTCAGGGGACTCCACCGTTTTTCCCCCTTTTCAACTCAATAATCCAGAGTGAGTGACCGCGAGTTCATTGGGGACAAAGAGTGGCGAAGTACCCTGTCCTTATGTTTATGACTTTTCACTCAAAGCTAAATCTACAGAAGAAGCCGCCTCGAATTTCATTTTTTTACGAAAAGGAAAAGCTTGGACTCGATTTTTTCCACGAACACAATACTTCCATTCCCTAGAGGAACATGAACAATGAATCATTCTCCCAACAACCCCTTAAATGAATAAACTAAGGCCCCAATGAGTATTATACTTTTCTCGAAGAATGGTAGGAAAATTAATCCATGTACGTAAGTATATTGGCTTTTGTAAAAGCTTGAGTTTCTCACTTCACCAGAACTTTTCCATCAGTTTCGTGAAGTGTGTATATCTTGCAATTCAAAATGACATGGGAAAACTCTCTCAAGAATGTAAAATCAACAGATACTCGCGTAATCGAACGAACGAACAGCGAACGAACAGGTAAAGTATTTCTATTTATTTAAGTAAAATTCCACCCCCTTGCCCATGCGTCACAATAGAAACTCGGTTTTTATCTGTTTACTTCTTTACCCGAAATAATGATTTTTATGAGTACTCCTAGGACCCCATTCACACCAGGTGAAAATTCGCCGACGCGCGCGTCAGCGTCCACCTCTTGTAGTAAAAACGCATAGAACTCTATGAGGCCTTTCAAATTGAACGCGTATACGCAGGAGCCGTCTCACCCCCGAGAAACGATGAATATTATCCAAAATAATGGGCTCGTTGTAAAACTATAACACGATTAATCCTTACCTCTTATTTTACATGTGTTGAAAACAAAACCTCATCAAGGGCTGGTGGTCCAGTCAAAACGTATAAAAAAAATACCATACGTGGACAAGAATTCGAGTTTTTTTCTGGTATTTTGCCATTCTACGCGTAATATGTATTTTTGACATTTTCATGTCTTTGCCCTGGCACATAGCACAAAAAACTGTCACGAAATTGCGTAACGAAATTGTGTTACGCACAATTTGACATTTTCATGTCTTTGCCCTGGCACATTGCACAAAAAAATGTCACGAAATTGCGTAACGAAATTGCCTAACGAAATTGTGTTACAGTGCCTTTATTGCCATGGTAACGGTTACCATAGCAACGGTTGCCATGGCACCGGTTACCATAGCACGGTGGCCATGGCAGTTGTCATGGTAACGGATACCGTAGCATCGGTTGCCATAGAAACGGTTACCATGACAACGGTTGCCATGGTAACGGCTCACATAGCACGGTGGCCATAATAACGGGTCAAATAGCAACAGTTGTCATGGTAACGGATACCGTAGCATCGGTTGCCATAGAAACGGTTACCATGACAACGGTTGCCATGGTAACGGCTCTACATGAAAATGTCCTAATGCGTTGCAGACTCGTATGCAAGCGTTTTATCAAAGACATGAAAATGTCAAAAATCCGTGATAAATGACAACTAAGTAATATTTTGTTTAATTACGTTTTTATCTCTCCTTTTATATGTTGTTTCTACAATCTTCTCACTGCTGTATTGGCCTTTACTCTTGAAGGTGATAGGTGGTGAATTGCAAGAGCGTTTGATTCCAGTCCCCTACAGCAAGAGCTCCACTGACCAAGCTGTAAGACACTTTCCTAAATTCTCATGACTTCCGCTCGTTTCGCAGTTTGTTGAATTGCTAATGCTACCAGAAAACAATTTTTTTTTTTTCGCTGTTGCTGTGTCTTTAAATACCTTCTTTTTTTTTTTAATCCATAGTGTGTTCTTTCCTTACTGTGCATGCCAGCCTTTCAGTGTCTTTTTTCATCCCAATCTGACTACTTCCCCCCCCTTCACCCAGTTTTGTCACTTTCCGAAAAAGCAAAGTGAATCAACGTAGTACAAGATGCCTCTTGATCGGTGAACAGCGTATCTTTTGAAAAAATTGAAACGAAACCTTGAAAATCGTCTCCCAAATAGCCTTGAGACGTGGAATTCATAGCTGGAGGAACATGGAAGGCTCGGTCACCGGTCAAATGACCGAATGGTCACAAACCACAGCTATTTTGACCGGACGTCACCGAAATGGACCACAGCACCTAAGTCGTATTGCATAGTCACTTCAAGTATACAACCAACCACTAAGAATCACTAAAGTTCGGAATATGACCGGTCCTGACCAGACCGGACCGAACCAATGCTCATTACATATGAAGTGAGGCACCATTTTTTTTTTTTTCAATATGATTCCCGCACATTCCTTACGTCTTCAGGTGTGCTTAATCTGAATTTCAAGCTCCCGAACCCCTAAGAGAGACGCTATAGCATACAAGCCGAAAAAACTGCAAAAACCACCTTATTTAGAGGGTTTTCGATGTAATACCCGTCATAAGCTGAAATTGACGTAGTTCACGTTAGTTTGGGTTGGGCAAAGCTGGCATTCGCATTCAGCTCACCTGAAAGCATAAGAAATGTGCCGGAACCATATCCTTTAAAAAATTATTTCGTGTGGCATGTAGTCCAGTCAAAAGGTATACAAAAAAAAACATATATGTGGACAAAGTCTTTGATTTTTTCACTTTGTTCTATGTTTTTGGGGGTGAGGAACACGAATCTGAAAAGAGATCCAACAAAATTTATTTGTGCGTTTTGAGAAAATCGCGAAAAACTGGTGATTTTTGGCACTTTTTTTAGTTTTTCGCTCGCAACTCCTCAATGACGCATTCTACGCAAAATTATACCCTGTTATTTTTTGAAGAGCATCAAGTTCTGCGTCAAATATTTTTTTTTCTTTTGTCACAATTGACCCAGCCGTTTCGCCGGTATTGATTTTTTTTTTAAATGTTCATTTTTAGTCGCTTTTGGCAAAATTGTGTGGAAAAATAAAAGTAGTTCAGCTCTCAGTTGAGTGATGTAATCTCTGACGCTACCTATAATACTGGTGATATGTTGAGTTTTAACATTTTTGGACAAAGTTGGTGGGCATAGCCACTTTTTTTAAAAACAAGCCATACTTTCATCGCCCTGTACAGAATATTTTCCGGGCCTTGAAAAATTTGGCAAATATGGTTTCTGACTGTAAATTTTACAAGCTTTCAGTGAAAAATAGTGCAATTCATCGAAGGCTTTGTTCGATAGTTGCAAAAACGTTTGACTGAAGAAAGGAGTTATTGGAAAAGTACTCATTTCGCAGATTTTCCACTTCATTTTATTGCCACTTATCGGGTCTTGATAAAAACGCCGTGCATGGCTTCTTATGGGAAATTTAACGAGCTTTCACATGAGTTCCTTTAAATTTTAATCGGATGGATATTTTTTGAGTTATAGGCCGAAATGTGACAACAAATGCTTTTTTGTAGCAAATTTCAAATTGTTTGACGTTATGGCTCTGTCTTATGTTAATCTTCAAATGAAATTTCATATAGAAAATTGTCTGATGGAAAATTCAATCAGCTTTCGGATCTTTTTTCATAGAAAAATTGGACAACTAGTTCCCGAGCTACTGGCAAAAATGTGCAGAAAAACGTGGTTTTGGGCCGCCTTTTTTCGCGTTTTTTGTCGCATAACTGACACCAATGATTTTTCCTGTAGGTTTCAAGGCTGAAAGTGGATTTTATACTTATGTATAAAATTCAATTCCGAACCACTTTGATTTTATGACATTTTCTGATTGGAACAGCCGTTTTAAAGTTGCTGCTACCTTAGTAATTTTTGTTAATTTTACCAAAAGTGGCTAAAAATAACCATTTAAAAAAAATCAATTCCGGTGAAACGGCTGGGTCAATTGTGACAAAAGGAAGAACGATTCAATGCTTTTCAAAAAATGAGAGAGTAACATTTTCGGTAGAATGCGTCATTGAGGAGTTATGAGCAAAAAACTGAAAAAAGTGCCAAAAGTGAGCAGTTTTTGCGATTTTCTCAAAACGCACAAGGGAATTTTGTTGGATCTCTTCAGATTTGTGTTCCCCACCCCAAAAAAACATAGAATGAAGTGAAAAAATCGAAGACAAGATTTGTCCAGGTCGAACTACCGTTTGACTGGACTATGGGGGGCTAAGCTGGGCTCTATATGGGAGGGGGAAATGATACATATCTTGCATCACATTTTCTATTTACACTCCCTCTATATCTTATCTGTGTATTAATTGGTTTGATTTCCCTCCTCTTCTTCTTGCCTTTCCGAACTGTGCATTTTAAGTCTGCTCCACACATACGATGTTTCCCAAATAACGAGCAAAATACTAATCAATGTCTAGCATTGCCTAGAAACCAACCAACTGAAAATTGAAAAAAATATTTTGCTCGTTATTCGGTGAATACCATACGTATGGAGCCGGCTTTACAAAAACTGATGACATTATAGTATTACTTCCTTTTCATCGATAGGTATATGCCTAGGCCTAAAAGTCTGTCAATAATCATGTAAGCACCTTCGGACCAGAACGTAATACCAATGAAATATAGCTATACAGCGGCCCAGCAGAGTGGCAGAGGTCGTAAAGGCGTCGACTCTCATGTCCAGGTATCGCCTGCTGAGTGGGTTCGATTCCCACCACTACAGGCTGAATTATTTGAACAAAGGTCAAATTATGTGTAAAAAAAAAAGTTAAAAAGTAACGTGTGTGCTCTCGCTCGCCCTCGTCCACGACACCTTAAAGGTAGTTGGACGTAAAGCCCCGTTAGTTTACCAACGATTACTTTACTTATAGCTATATAGCTATACAGCTTACCTACGCTGGTCAATACAGCTTAGTGATGGGCAAGTGAATCGAGAATCACTTAACTACTCGAAGAATCATTCGATTCTTTCAAAAGTATCGCGATTCTTTTCTTGGAAGGGGGGGGGGGTAACTGGAGTGGTAGGGCTCACATCATCAAAACTGAGCCAAATTTTATTTGTAAAATGCAACGGTCATTTAATTTGAGCTTCAGCGACATTTCGAAATAAATAAATTGCTTTTTAAAGAAATGTTTGTAAGTTGTTACGAATTGTTTTTGTCGAAATGAATACATTGTGAATAATATAAACATAAGAAATAAAGCTCTTTCTTTCAATCTTTTATTTCCTTCTATTTGGCATCGAGACAAAAATAATTAAGATTACTAAGTAATAGTATCAATATCACATTATTCACATTTATTATCCGGGGGGGATTGGTGAATCGCTCAACTGAATCTATTCATTTTACTGAGTGATTCGATTCTCCCCGATTCATCTCAGTGATTCGATTTGCCCATCACTAATACAGCTATAGTTGCGACTTTGGCGAAAAATAACTCTCAAGGAAGAACTTTTATAAGAGTTTTTCTTCGAGAACCAGTTGAAACAACCACAGTCTTGCAATTGGCCCAAGAGACGTTTGGACCACATGAACGATCCGGTCTTGCATTTGGTCCACATGGAAACTGGTTGAACGACCAGGTCTTGCAGTGGCTCTACATTGCAACTGGTCCGCAAGACGTGTAGACCAAATGAAGGACACGGTATAGCAACTGGTCTACAAGTCTTGTAGACCAGTTAGAAGACAAGCCTTGTGGACCAGTTACCAAGTCCCCTTTCCAAATACTTCTACCACACGCATCTCTATACCCTAATCCTTTTAAAAATTAGAGCACCAGACGTCTTGAAAATTATCAAAACGTTTTTTTTGGGAAGAAATAAATTGATTTTAACGCATAATAAGTATTAATTACCTACCTGCCTCTCTGCAACCCAGATAGCTTAACCTAAAATTTCAGAAATATACCACTATTCAAGGCCTGTTCGCGTCTGCTTTGAAAGAAAATGAATTGCAAAAGTAGGATTTTAAGTTCGCCAGGTTTTTCGGAAATAATTACTTCTTTATTGTTTTATTTATCAATTATTTGACTGATATGATATGGACGCTCAAGACAATTTCAGATGGAATCGAAGTCCTGCTGATCAATCATACTGGTGGACCTACCGCTTTGTCCGGAACCGACTACGGTCATATTGGTTGCCCACCAATTTGTCCGAAGGAGTCTCCGGACATTCTGGTGGCCCACCAATTTGTCCGATACACTACGGACAAATTTGTGGTTTCACCCACCAATATGACCGCCCACCAATTTGTCCGATGCACAACGGACATATTGGTGGGTGCGGGAATTCCTTCCATTACCGCACCCACCAATTTGTCCGCCCACCAATATGACAGCGACTCGAAATCGAAAGGTGTGCAAACGAATGAATGGGAAGACGTTTTGTCAGAATCGATGCATTCCATTCGATCTTTGCTTTGTACATCAACAAACTGTACGCCTCACGAGAGATTTTTCTCATTCCAACGTCGGACAGTAAATGGCAATTCACTTCCAACCTGGTTACTAAATCCTGGTCCCGTACTCTTGACCAAACGAAACCGGACCAGTAAATACGATGATTTGGTTGAAGAAGTAGAACTCCTAGAGGCTAACCCTCAATACGCTACAATTCGGCGAAACGACGGAACAGAATCAAACGTTTCGCTTAGACATCTGGCTCCAACAATCGAAAAGGACAATGGATGCATTTGAAAAGAGTCTGAGCAACAGGAAACGCGCTCGTCACAACCCGCGAACTCTTCGGAACAGATCATTGATGACTCGCAATCAGAAAGTTCTGATACAACCCAAGAAAATGAGTCGACAAACCGGAACTGCATTGCGGTTTCAAAACCCAAGAGAACAATTAGAAGACCGCAGTATTTGAGAGATTACGTCGATTGATTTCTCATGTATATTTTATTTCTTTTCAAAAGGAGGGGGGGGCGAATGTGGTAAACATTTGTCTACCCAAAATCATATTGTTAAATAATCCATTTCATTCCATGCAAAGTTTTAAGCAAATAAAAGCCACTTTTGGTAGAGCTTTTCGTTTATGACAAGTTCTCTCGTTCGGAAGAGGGGAAGATTCAAAGCGCCGCTCACTCGAATCATTCGATCCTCATCGGAACACTATTACGGATCTAGAAATTCGAGACGCTACCCTCCCTGACCTCTGGGCCAAGTTCATGGAGGTCCAAGGAGAAATTGACAGCCTAGAGCTAGACGAATCTCTAGAACAAAGTCAAGTTGAAGAACAAAAGCTCCTTTGAAGACTGTTATTTCGGTATTAAAGCTTCGATACAACATATTGAGAAGAAGCGCTTAATAGAGATCTGGCAAAAGTTGGGAAAAATCGGAAATTCATGGTTAAAATTAAGAAAACGCAAATTTGCGATTCCTATAAAGGCAAGTTTGTGGATAAAACTAAAAAAAAAAAGGAAAGAGCAAATCACATTTATGGAGAACCCTCCCAAGATGGAATCCTAGATCCGCGCCACCAAAACTTCGTCTATAACTATAGCCGCATCGAACGGTAAAACTTTAATGATTTAATGAAATTCAGTTAAGCATTACGTCGATGCAATGGTATTTCATAAGAAATGATTCCCCGTTAAGTCATTCGTTGTAAGATGAATTTCGCAGCGAAGAAGCTCTCACAGGGTCAACAAGCGGTGGCGCGCCTTGAGAATTCATTCTTTATCGTCGGGACTATTTAAAAAGGAAATGAAAGGATGAGTCTCGCGAATGTTTTGTGGACAGAATAAAATAAATTTAGCCATAGAAAAACTATTTTATGGTAGGCGTCCAGTTATTGTGCTCGTCATCCGATTTTGAAAAGATCAAGCGATAATTACTCCTCTTTGTGTTATAACAGTGGGAAGGGTGTAAACTGGCTTTATACACTTTTATGCTCATCATGGAGCTCTCCAACCACCCCCAACTCTTGTTTTATGAAAAAAGAGACCTTTCGAATGTCAAAGATTTAACCTTCGAACTTCCATGGGAAAGTTGTGTACGTTCACGACTTTGTGGGATGGGGAGAGGAAGCATTGAGCTTTGTGTATTCTTCCATTTTTATAAAGGTGGCGAGAGGAATCGCTGAAAATAAAAAAACCTTACAGACTTTTATTGTTATTAAATAACTTTGACACCTTTCACATTTCTGGGAAAATTCGAGGATTTAATAGTGAAATCAGAATAAGATCCTTCAAAGTTGAGAGAGAAAAAAAAAATATAGGCAACGAGCTTAATGGGCTTCCTAGTTATCCAGCCTCCATCCATGGGAGAAACAATTAAGGCGGCTGCTACAGTGGGGATGGGTAAAAGAGTCGGATTATAATTAACCTTAAAAAGCGGAAGAAATCTGCGCATTTTACGAGGGATGAGAGTCAAACAGTCTGTGAAAGGTCGTAGGGAATGTCTGTACCAGAAGGATATTCAAGCCCACAAAAGGAGAAAGGAATATTATGCAGGCGGGGGTGTAATGAAGATTCGATGGGGTGGAGAGGGAAAAATGTTAGCTCACCGCAATTTCTCTCGTTTTTTTTTTTTCTCTCTATTTTTGTTCGTACTGAAATGTATGGATCGTTAACATAATAAGCGTAAAATTTCAAGGTTTGATCTTACGTTAAATAAACTTAGTGTGACCTAAAAAAAAAAAGTATCGAAAAATCGCTATTTTATTCACGCGCTATTAGTGGCGGATCTAGGATTTTATCTTGGGAGGGGTTCTATACCATAAATCGACTCTTGTGGAAATTGAGAATTAACGCATTTTCTTACATGAGCAAAGAATAAGCTCATAAATCCGATTAACACTCTCTTAACCACATAGGACAGTCATTTGGTAGTTTTACCTGCGGAAAGTTTTCCGGGAGTTTTGAAAATTGGTAATTATATAGATTTTGAGGTGCTCTTTCTGAATTTCAACTTTGCCACCTCGCACCTTTGCCGCTCGTGACGCCACATTCGCAAAATGGCGCCCAAAAACAGTTTTTTTAAACAATTATTTCTAATCAGACTCATTTTTCGACGATAACCTCTCTATACACTATGATACTATGGAAGATTGTCGACAATTTATGTTCCAACGTTTTTTCGTAAAACGTATAGTTAAGGAGTACCAGCACCGCATAGCATGCACCAACATGCGTTTTTTTTAAACATTATCATTTTCACACCACCTTGAGGTAGAGTGAACGGCGCGTTTTTTTTTACCTAATCCACAAATCCAAAATTCAGTGCACTAGTAACATAACGAAGAGCCCCATAAAAATCTCCAAAAATGGACGTTTCACGTTGAAGTTAGCTTTAGCAGATTTTCTGGACTTGAAGCAGCCCGAAAAGGTCCGTGTACGTCCAGCTTTTTCCTTGGACTTGAGACCAAACGCAGTAGTGTACCGAAGTACGGGGGACTTCGCACCGGACCCTCTATCAGACAAATATTGGTAATATTCGTGGCTATAGCTGCTGAAAAGCGCTGATTCGTGGTCTTGCAATGTAACTTCCAGACTAAAATAAAGAAAAAAATCGCTGATTCGTGGTACATGGAGGCCAATCTACAATAAATTGTGGAAACCAACGCAACAGTGTTGTACTTGGGTAAACCCCGCTGTTAAAGTTGAGAAAACACGCTATAACATTGACAAATAAAAGACGCTTTCAGATTAAAATTTGACAAAAATCACTAATTCGCGGCTAAAATTGAAAAAAATCACCAATTAGCGCAGCTAAAATTAAGAAAAACGTTAATTTTCAGTTCAAATTGGGGAAAAGTGCTAATTCTCAGTTGAAAATTGAAAAAATTGCCAATTTGCAGCTTAAATTGAGCCAAACGCCAATTCTTGGCAAAAATTGACAAAACTCGGTAGGTAATGTACGGGTTGGGAACGCTACAACGCTGCTAAAATTTAGAAAAAGCGAAATTCGCTGCTAAAATTGTGAAACGTCACTAATTCTCGAATTAAGTGTCGTGAAATTTACAATTTAAAAATGATGATTTTTTGACAGAAATGGATGGATGATGAACATTTTTTGGTTAGAAAAAAAAAATTTACATTTATAATTTAAATTCGCACCTTCTGAAGGCATTTTTTGGGGCTAAAATTCAGATAAATGGCTAATTCATGAATGGCTATAGTATAATGTTAAAATATACGCTAATTCACGGCTAGAACTGAAAAGAAGGAATAATTTATATCTATGAAAGTTATAAAGAATTGCTAGTGCGGTGGTAAAACGTGAAAACCCGCTAATTTGCGGGTAATATTTAAAAAATCAAAAAATCAACCTGGTCAAAATTAAGAAAAATGTTAATTTTAAGCCTAAAAATTGAGAAAATTGATAATTTGCGGATACAAATTGAAAAAATCGCCAATTTACAGCTAAAATTGCGCCAAACGCCAATTTGTGACTAAAATTGAGAAAATTCGCTAATTCGCAGGGGTTGAAACGCTACGACGCGTCGCCGCTACAATTTTAAAAAAGCGCATTCTTAAGGCTACTTTTCAGGCTGAATGAAAAAAAAAAAAAAAACGCCAATTTATGGCAATAGGCGAAGAAACCGCTAATTCGCGAGTGAACTGAGAAAAGTCGCTCATGCTTAGGAGTCAACAAATGGCAATCCAAATAAAAGAAAACAACACTTCGAAAGATCAATCATCTTTTTTTTAATTATAAAGGACAACATTTCAAAATCGATTCTTATTTCTTTTGTCGCAGCCTTTTTATACTTCACGGGCTCAGAAAATAATGGCAATGGTGCCTAAATCCAACATTCCATCAGATTGTAAAAGCGATGAATCAGACGAAGAATTGCTAGAATCACGGATAGAAGAATTTTTCGACTTCCTTCGGGAAGATTTTGAGGGCACGTACGACCCAAATAGTGCCTGGGATGAATTATTCGAACGTTTGGAGTCTGTAGAGCCGCAACTTGTTGAGAATATGAATAATCATGATTATGACGAAGGCATTGCTGAACCCAAACCCGACGGATCACCCCTAATAGTACCATCTGCGTCGAATGAAAATGATGTCATCCCGGCGTATGAAAATCGGTTAACCCTCCCTACTAGCTCCAAAAAAGGGAAAGAGAAGATAGAAAACCCCAAAAATCCAAAGAAACGTGCCAAACGCGCATTTCGCAGGAGCAAAAAGACAGTCAAGGCTCGCCAATTCATCTGGCAGCGCGGAGTGGAATTTCAACATGAAGTACCTACACATGCCAAATTCTTCGACCATCCCACATAGTAACACCGAGGTTCTTGAACCTATCGACTATTTTTTATAAATGTTTAGCAATGATTTGATTGAGCACATTTGTATCAATCGAACCTGTTTTCAACCCAAAAACATCTTCCTCCAGAAAAAGAACCAAAAAAAGCACGAAAAAAACAAAACAAATACACAGATGCAAGAACAGGACAAGCAGCCAAAAGTGTGCTTTGTCATGGACAAAGACGATTTCTATGACTTCCTAGCTATCGAAATTCTCACTGGAATCGTTCAGTTCCCATCACTCGAGGACCCCTGGTCTCACCAACTCCGATATGAGTATGTCGCTGACATAATGCCTCTCAATAAATATAAGGCCATTCGTTGCATTCTTCATTTCAATGACAACTCTTACGGACCTTCGAGCGATCCATTCTTCAAAGTTCGCCCACTTGTGGAGAAAATCAGGGAGAATTTCTTATCTATACAGGCGAAGAAAAATATAGCATCGACGAAATGATGGTACCGTATAAGGGTTAAAGGGTCTTTCGACCACTTTGATCGTGTTGAATACAAGGTTAAGCAAAATAACTTTTTTTTATTTCTTCCGAAATCAACTAAACTAAAAAATTGGAATTTTTTACATGTGTCACAAAAAAATAAGTAAAAATGACGAGGATGCTTTGCCGCCACACTAGCCCCCCACGGAGACTGGAAGTCCATCATGCTCGAAGTGAACGTGACGGTTTGAACGAGTCGAAGAAGTGAGGTTGGGCTTCCCGGCGGAATTCAATGATGTGACAGAGGGAGTTTCGGGCATGACGTATGCTGGCTTGGAAAACAAACGGTTTTTTGTTTGAGTGGTTCGATGCGGAGGTGGGTGGGAGGGTTTCCATTTGACGACGGAGACGAGTAACGAAGTTGGATGGGTCGAGTTCGAGTTGAATGTCCAGTCGAGAATCTAGCAGATCTCCGGGTAGGCGAAGTGGTTGTCCGTATGTCAGTTCTGCAGACGAGGCTTTGAGATCTTCCCGAAAAACGCTACGGAGGCCGAGGAGGACGATGGGAAGTGCCTGTAGACAATTCATCTCGGGATGACACATAAGGGCGGCTTTGAGTTGACGGTGGAAACGTTCGACTAATCCATTAGCCTGAGGATGATAGCTAGTTGTTCTACAGCGTATCGTGCCGAGCGTTGATCCGAGAGCGCGGAAAAGTGCGGATTCGAATTGGCGCCCTTGATCTGTGGTAATTCGAAGAGGAGTTCCAAAGCGGGAGATCCAGCAATTTAAGAGGGCTTCGACAACGTTGACTGTAGTGGCGGTCTCGAGTGGCCAGACTTCAGGCCAACGAGTGAATCGGTCGATGACTGTAAGACAGTAGCGGTATAGGCCGGCGGGAGGTAGGGGTCCAATGATGTCAACGTGTATGTGGTCGAAGCGTGATGACGGTGTGGGGAAGGAGGTGATAGGGGCATATACGTGTCGAGATACTTTGGCTCGTTGGCAGGAAACGCACGACCGTGACCAGGAACGACAATTACGACGTATTCGAGGCCATACGAAACGTTCAGACACGAGGCGAGTGGAAGCTTTGACGCCGGGATGGCTCAGGTTGTGAAGGGAGTCGAATATCTGGCGACGAAAGGGTTCCGGGACGTAAGGACGAAGGGTGGGGGTCGATGCGTCACATACTAGAGTCACGTCGCGTCGGTTCCAGGAATTTTCATTCTTTTTAGGTGGAGGGATGAATCACTCGCGTGATGAGGTTTTGCAGTTCATGATCTTCTAGTTGTGCTTGAGATAGCTTCGTGAGATCGACAGGTGAGGTTAAAGCAGTGGTGACGGAATCGACGCGAGATAGTGCATCGGCGACAATGTTTTCAGAGCCACTGACGTGCTGAATGTCGGTCGTGAACTGAGAGATGAACGACAGCTGATTAAGTTGAACGGGAGGAAGTTTGTCCTCCCTCCTTGATGTGTGCAGTGTGTGGAAGCATCGGGTGAGAAAATGAGGATGTCGTCGATATAGGGGTAGCAGAATTCAAGTCCATGAAGAACTTCGTCGATGAAGCGTTGGAACTTCTGCCCTGCGTTTCGGAGCCCGAAGCTCATGAACGGATACTCGAAGAGCCCGAAGGGCGTCATGATGGCTGTTTTCGGGATGTCAGGTGGATTGACGGGTATTTGCCTGTATGCTTTGACGAGGTCGATCGTAGAAAATATGGTGCTTCCTCGGAGGCGGTGAGAAAAGTCGTGAATGTGTCTGACGGGGTATCTGTCGGGAATGGTCCTGGCGTTTAGGGCGCGGTAATCACCACAAGGACGCCATGTCGAGTCCTTTTTTGGGACCATGTGGAGAGGAGAAGACCATGGACTATCGGATCGACGGACTATACCTTCCTGTAGCATATTGTTGAATTCTTGTTGGGCGATGCGAAGTTTTTCGGGTGGAAGACGTCGGGGCCGCGAGAAGACCGGTGGACCGGGCGTCGTGTTTATGAAGTGAGTGGTTGAGTGGCGAACGACGCGATGGGTTCCTGGTGGGCGGAAGAGTTGGGGATATTGGGATAATACGTCGTGGAAGGGTGAATGTTCTGACAGTAAGTTGGTGATCGCTTTGACACTAGATTGACTTGTAGAGCACGTGATGCAAGGCGTGGAAAGGCCTGTGACGGAGTCGTGAGACGGTTGTTCGTGCAATCCGGGAGGAGAGAAAAGTGGGCCAAAAAATCCGAGCCAATGATAGGGACTTCAACGTCGGCGATGATGATTGACCACGTGAAGTCGCGACGAAGACCAAAATCAGGTCAGAGTTTGAGATAACCGAACGTTGAAATCGGAGATTTGCTGGCGGCGATCATGGTGAAGTCGGTGCGAGGATGGCGGCCAGAGAGAAGACGTCGTGGAAAACATGACAAATCGGAGCCTGTGTCTGACGGCCTGTGGAGACGGTCGACGATGAAGAGGCGGCGTCCGCGAGTGAGGCGATCAGTCGCCGCTAGTACTGATCGCCGTTGGTGTTTGACGCCGAAAACGAGCATGGACTTGTGCATTTAGTGGCGTTGTCACCCCAGCGTCGATGATACCAGCAAGTCGTCTGGGCAGCAGGTGATGGGCTGCGGGTTCGGTTCTGATGATGCCTGGTAGGACTTGACTCACGTTGGCGGGAGTGTGGTGGACGATGCGTGGTGGCCAAGTGCTGCTTAAGCGTAGTGGAGGCGATTGCGTTGACGGAAGAAATCGGATTGGGGGGGGGAGGTAATGAATGCAGGTTGAACCTCTACGATTTTGTCGGCGTTGAGTGCCAGGCGGTCGAGTGGTAGGTCTGCCTGCGCTTGGAGGATAGCCTGGACGTGTGGGGGAAGACGTTGAGTCCAGAGCGTCCGAAGGAAGTCGTCGTGGACCGGAGTCGGCCCTGCGAGAGACCTCAAATGGCGCAGGAATTGCGACGGTTTGCGGTCACCGAGTTCTTCTTGTGTGAGGAGTTGACGGACTCGTTGTCCATCAGAGAGGAAAGGCGATCGATGATTGCGGTTTTGAGTGTCGTGTAGGGATTTTGAGGGGGTGTTGCCGTTACGATATCTTCCATTTCGCTGATGATTCGTTCGTCGAGTTGGGATACGAGGTGAGTGTACTTGGTGGTTTCATTCGTGATATTAGCGAGAGAAAATTGGGCGTCAACTTGGGAGAACCACAAGGCAGGTTTGTCTCGCCAGAAAGTGGGTAGTTTGATAGCGACGCGGTTAACGAAAGCAGGTGTTTCTCTATCATTGGTTTGAGCGGAGGCCCCAGGAAGTAGTTGCTGGAGCTGCTGTTGGAGCCGTTCTAGCTGGGCCGCGACGTCATCGTTTGTGTCGACCATAGCGATTGACTAGTGGTAGGGCCGACGTTGCGCGTTAGTAGTCGGGGGTCACCAATAAAGGGTCTTTCGACCACTTTGATTGATAACTTTCATGGGTATAAATTATTCCTTCTTTTCAGTTCCAGCCGTGAATTAGCGTATTTTTTAACATTGTACTATAGTCATGCATGAACTTGCCATTTTTCTGAATTTTAGCCACAAAAAAACCTTCAGAAGATGCGAATTTAAATTATAAATGTAAATTTTTGTTGTTTGTTTGTTTTATTTTAAACCAAAAAATTAACATCTATCCATCCATTTCTGTCAAAAAACCATCATTTTTAAATTATAAATTTCACGGCACTTAATTCGAGAATTAGTGATGTTTCTCAATTTTAGGCGGGAATTTTCGCTTTTTCTAAATTTTTGCAGCATGGTAGCGTCTCCAATTTTTGTTTGTAGCGTTTGTAAATTTTTGCCAAGAATTGGCGTTTGACTCAAATTAAGCTGCAAATTAGCAATTTTTTCCATTTTTAACTGAGAATTAGCACATTTCCCTAATTTGAACTGAAAATTAACGTTTTTCGTAATTTTAGCTGCGCTAATTGGTGATTTTTTCAATTTTTGCCGCGAATTAGCGATTTTCTTCATTTTGTACCCGGGAATTAACGTTTTTCCATAACTTCATATCTGCAAATTGCAAATTAGCGATTTTTCCCCATTTCAGTTGTGAAATAGCATTTTGTGCTAATTTTGCGGCCATTCAGCATCCTATTTCCTTTTTCATACGCGAATGGGCGATTTTACGCCATTTCAGTTGTGAATTTGTCATTTTGTCAAATTTTAACCTGAAAGCGTATTTTATTTGTCAGTATTATAGCGTGATTTGCATTGATTTCCACAATTTATTCGTTGAATGGCTTCCATGTACCGCGAATCAGCGATTTTTTTTCTTAATTTTAGTCTGGAAGTTGCATCGCGAGACCTCGAATCAGCGCTTTTTAGCAGCTATAGCCCACGAATATTACCGATCTTTGTCTGATCGAGGGTCCGGGACGGAAACCCCCCCCCCCCTCGTACATCGGTACACTACTGCGTTGGTTCTGAAGTCCAAGTAAAAAGCTGGACGTACTCTGACCTTTTCGGGCTGCTTCAAGTCCAGAAAATCTGCTAAACCTAACTTCAACGTGAAACGCTCATGGAGATTTTATGGGGCTCTTCGTTATGGTACTAGTGCTTCTTCGTTCGTATACTTGTGGCTCTGTGGAGGTGTGGGATCTATCCCCCATATCCCCTCGTACCTACGCCCCTTAGCTCAATTTGCGGCTAAAGTGCTAATTCATCGGTAAAATGGTATATACCATAATATACCACGCTATCACCAACTGGTTTTCCAAAAGGATGAATTCATGTATATTTCAAAATCAAAATCGTACATTCGTGGTCTATTTAACCAATGCTGTCAAATTTACAGTTTAATGGTTTGACAAAAGCTGTAACTCGTGATCATGATTAAGCTTAATGTGATGGTTACCATTACCGCGTTCCTCTTGTCGATTTGTTGCCTCTTTCGATTAAATAACTTGCATAGCATTCTATATATACTTGACGTTCTTCTTTGTCGGGCAATGAACTAGATCGGCGACGGCAATTGTCATGTTTTAGCTGTCTGATGAAACGTAAACTGATGAGTCATAAACAAGCTTTCCAACTTTATTGCCGGTAATTTCCTAAATTAGCGTAGATTTTGCGCTTAAAAAGAAAAGAGAATGACTCTGCTCAACGGAAATGCCATTCACACGTTGTTACGCGTCCCATTGCACGCCCATAAGCCATCGACAAGTCAATAAAACCACAATTAACTCTAATTGCAAACGTTCACCGCAATAAATTAAGTAGCTTTGAAAGCATCGCTGTTAATTTGCGTCTTCTACGTCCCGCCTTGAATTCACGCTTATACGAATCAAAGCGGAGTGAATGGAATGAACAAACTAAGCGTTTTATTATTCGTTGTACACCAGCTAAATAAGAGACTTTCGTCGTATTTCCCAGAAAGATCAGTCGCGTCATGCTTGTTAATACAATTGCGAATTGCACCACTTAGGAAAGGTGGCCGAGTGAATCTTTACCCATTTTTCGTATAAGATGGGTTTAGTGCACAATAATTAATGAGTTTTCACTGTTGGTTTTCGCAATAATTCAGTCCAGCCAAAAATTATAAATCTTTTAAAACCTTCCTAGGCCTTTTATCCTGGAGAATTACATTTTTTCTTTTTATTTCTTTTATTTTTCTTCAAACCATTCTGCAACAACAAAAAAATCAATTAAAGCGGAGAGTGGCGTAAAAGAGAAAAAAAAGGACTGCGTGAGACTCCCCCTACTTCATCCTCACTGTTTTGTGAGAACTTAGTTGAGCAAACTTTATTTAGAGCGTTTTTTTTTTCTTACGTTTCTCGCCTTGTCTTGATCTTTTTAAGATTTCCATTCTTTATTGTGTACAAAACGCTATTTCGTACAGAAAGAAATAACCCGCTATGTGTGCCGAACGCCACAACGTCCTCTCAACCTTTGGCTGTCCATTTTTTTTTTTCGACCAAAAAACTAGATTGATGTATGCGAGATTTTTACCGCCTACCGTGACTTCTACACCATTATAGCCCTAATATTTGTTCGTTTCTCGAGGAAACTATTTATTTGCTTAAGTCAAAAACTGGGACTTTTCGCCTAGACCGGGGTTCCTTCGGCTTGAACTATACGTATGTCAATTTTCACCTAGGGTGACCAGACTCCCTACTTTTCCCGTACAAAACGGACTATTCATGCCCGAAAAGCGGCTAAAATGACCATTTGCGCCCAAAAATGGCAAAATTGAAGATTTGCGGCTTTGAAACGCGGCCTCCAAAGTGGCTAAACTGACAAATTTCGCGCTATAATATGAAATAACTTGACTTTTCTAGTTTACAGACAAAACCCGACTGAACTTTTTATTATAAAATCCAAACATAAACATGTGTCATTTTAGAAAGATACTTCACAACATTACACTTCTTCCTCTTCAAGCTCTTCAACTTCCTAGGAACGACAACAGTTGATTTAAATGTCTTTTGCATATTTGTCCAGAGTCATCGAGCTTCACCACTACAGAGCTTTGACCACTACAGCTTTCTTCCACTTCTTCCTTTCCGAATTTTGATGATAGACTCGAGCCATAACTTTTTCTCCGACTTGAAATAAACGTATTCTTTTTGTTTTTTCAACACCTTCATTTTGAACATCCGGTTCTTTTGGTTTGCAGATCAAATCCAGTCGTGAATTAATCTCTCTGCCCAGCATCAAAAATGCTGGAGTCTTTCCTGTAGATTGGTGGACCGAGATTCTATAATAAAAAAGATGGCGTTGAACAGCATTTCCCAAAGTTGAATTTATTTTGTCATTTAAACATTTTTGTATGCCTTTTTTAGCCGACTTCACACTGTTCTCAGCTAGTCCATTCGTTGCTGGATGATAAGGAGGTGAAGTTCTGTGACGAATCCCGTTCCTTAGACAGAAATCCTGGAATTGCGACGTTACAAACTGTGGCCCGTTGTCACTCACGATTTCCTTGGGCAGACCAAAACGAGAAAACATGTCATTCAACTTTTGAATCGTTGCCTCTGCATCTGTTCTACTCATTTCATAAATTTCAGGCCACTTACTATAGGTATCTGTAATAACCAAACACATTTTTGATTTAATGGGTCCGACAAAATCCACATGAATCCTATCCATAGGCCTGTTCGTAACAGCCCACTGCTTAACTTCAATTTTCGGTGGATTACTACTAAGCTCCGTGCAGCACACACAACTTTTAACCATTCTGTAACAAGCCTTTTTTTGGGCGATATTGGGGAATGGGCTTATTACTGGAGGGAATTAAGAAACGGTTTAAAAGAGATTAAAACTGATTTATTCACACGGTATAAAGCCTATTAATTATTATACTCGGGGAGGACACACCACGCGGACCTAGGGATCTGACGGGATTACGGGCGAAGACTCGGACGGCAGAGAGAGCGAGATCAGAGCGCCCCTTCCTTATATCTGTTTTTCGGCACCGATTGGTGGTAAACCCGCTTTTCTCACGCTGAGTTTTGCTGACGCTCCAATATTCGCCCTTTCTCGGCGTCTCAGTGATTTGCGTTTTGGTGCAGAGGGGCTGGGGAGGGGTGAGGAATAATTTGTAGTATTGGTGGATTTAAATAGGGATAATTTTTAGAAGGAATAATAATTAAGGATAAGGACTTAAATGGTTTTTGTAAACTAGGAAAAGGATGAAGTTGCCCCTGCACTTGTGTGTATTCGTTACACTGCCCTCCGGAGTCTGTAGCTGTGCCCCACAGCTTGTTTTGTTTATATTTTCTCTCCGGAGGTTGACGACTTGAAGATGTTAGCGGTCGAAGAGCACCTAACAGTAATTGACCCTGGGTACACCACTGACGGACCAAACGAATCCCTCAAATCCTTGAGAGAGAGAGCCTAAACAAATTACACAAGGATTTAGAAGACACAAAGACCTTAATGACCCATTTCACAGATCGCATTTGCCGGACCGTAGCAGACTTAGTCCCATCCCACGAAACAGGTGTGAGCGAAGTGGGGCGAAGAATATCGGAACAGCAAACAGATATAGACAATATTTATCGCATCCTAGAGGAAAGATTACCCGCTGTACATCAACAACCCCCTAACAACCACCAACGTCCGACCTCCCCCGCAAACCCTGAGCACGCTCACGCCCAATCCACACCACATGTCAATGCAGCGTCTGTCCGCATCCCTGCAACGACCCATGTAACCATGTCGCAGTCAATGTTCACCCCTCTCGTGACTGCCACAGCAACGCAACCCACCTGCGTTCAAGTACCCTCCGCCTCTCGGGTACTGATGCCCGAACCAAGCATATTACGATCAGGTCCCCAAGATGAACTTGGCCAACACGTCCGGTTCTCCGAAAACTTCACCTACATACCCGCCCCATCTCCCAACAACAACGAACATAGGCCGCACATGGACATCGGTCACCCGCCCGGCGACGCTTTCAACTATCCCGGCCGGCAGGTAGACCGTTCAGCATTCCTCAGAACGATGGACCCAACATCTTGCACCTACCAGTCCATGAACCAGGGAAGTCGCCTCCTTGGCGCACTCCGGGAGATACCAACATACTCGGGCGACCCATCGTCGCTCACCATCGACGACTTCATCGCCCAATGTCGCTGGGAATGGGAACTAGCGGAGTGTACGGAGCAACTGTGGACGAGGTCAATCCTCAACAAACTCACAGGAGCAGCGCGGGAATTCATGAATGACGAATACAGTGGGTCCCCCCATGACGTCACCGGTTTGAAAAAGTAAACCCCTAAGCCGCGCTTCTGCAGTTAGAGGCAGTCAAACAACTGCCCGGCGAAAATGTTGACGCCTATGCGTTACGTTTTAGTAAAGCGCTAAAGGGCACGTCCATCAACGACACTTCAGCTCTTTCTTTCTTCCTCCGGGGGCTAAGACGTTTAGATTCTTAGGATCGATTAGAACAAACCTAAGGCATTGGAAAGTTACGGATTAGCACTGGAACACATGGGTGGACCTCTTTCCGAGTTTCTGTTTATGGACACATCAGGTCTGTTCGTTTGCTCACTCCGGGCTGCTCTGGATGTTCTAACTAGCAATTTTTTGGGTGTGCTCAGTGAAAGGTTGAAAAATGGTGGGGTGGAGGGTTGCAAAATTTAGAGCAGTCCAGAACAGGTACCTCTTAAGTCCCTAAGGATTCACGGCACCACATTTGATAGCGGGAGATAAACCGGAGTCGTGACAGCCAGAAATATCAAGTCTGCCTGAATTCAGGTTTGAAACATGTTTGACACTGTCAACATTCTCCTCTTCCTCGCGCCACAAATTATGAGTAGAAACCCTCCAGTCAAACAGCATAGAGAATCCAAACAGAATATAGCGTGAAACATTGAATCCCAGACACAGCAAATATGGACCCCCTCCTCCTACGGATTTTTCGTTACTTCTCTAGCAAAATATAGTCACATTCGTCTTCCTGGATGACAATAGGGGATTCTACGGCCTGCAAGGGAATCTTTTAGCAGGAATGGCCCCTCGTCTTAGTGTCCTTCGTTTAGTTTCTGAGGCTAGTGACAAGAAAATAATGTCACACACTTGAAGGATCTCGTCAAGAGTCGTGGACAAACTTACTCGTATCACGGAAATCTCCGACTTCGAAGTGATCACAGCAAACCCTTCCGAAAGAGGGCATTTTCTTGTCCATCCTGAGGACTTCTTTCCATTTTCTTTTTAATGCTTCTTCACAAGGAAAACTGTGAAACGTGATGCGGGGGACACAACAAACTCGGCTGATCCTTTTCTTACTATTATTTGAACTAGCGTAAAGCTTTGGTTTCCTAGAAAAGCGGTGCCGTAATATAGCGGTAGAAAAAATCCCCTTTTAAATCACACCAGTAGTTGCCTAGAGAGCGGTCAACAGACAGCGGCACCGCTTCGAATGAGACGGCCGTTCATGACGGTGATGAACTGTTCATCAACGATTTTTGACGTTTTTTGAACGTTTTTTGTTTAAAATGAGCGTGAAAACTACCTGGACGCTGGATGGTGACGAAATTGTAATTAATACTGTCCGAAAACGACTGTATCTTCTGTTGTTAAAAGAAAATACTATTGAATAGTTGGAGTTACGAGGAAATACGTTCGTCACCACCGTCACACGATGGAAGCGGTGCCGCTGTCTGTTTACCGCTCTCTAGGCCACTATAGCTTGATTTAAAACGGAAATTTTCTACCGTAATATTACGGCACCGCTTTTCAAGGAAACCAAAGCTTAAGAGTGGTCCATTTTGCAGCCTGAATTAAAACCTAGAAGAAAAAAGCTTCATAAGCTCCAGCAAACTAACAAAAAAGACAAAATAACAGCGCTGACTTGGACTTCGACAAATTCGGTAAAATACACACAAAAACTTTCCAAGTACAAACCTTAGATAATGATAACACGGAACGACTAGAGCGCTTCCTCTAGCCCATTTGACTCGCGAATACCCTAATCCTTTTAAAAATTAGAGCACCAGACGTCTTGAAAATTATCAAAACGTTTTTTTTTTTTGGGAAGAAATAAATTAATTTTAGCGCATAAAAAGTATTAATTATCTACCTGCCTCTCTATAACCCGAATAGCTTAACCTAAAATTTCAGAAATATACCACTATTCACGGCCTGTACGCGTCTGCTTTGAAAGGAAATGAATTGCGAAATGTAGGATTTTAAGTTCGCTAGGTTTTTCGGAAATAATTAATTCTTTGTTTTATTTATCAATTATTTTACTAATTTGATACAATTGATAAGTCCTGGTGATCAATCATACTGGTAGACACACCGCTTTGTCCGGAACCCGACTACTGTCATATTGGTGGCCCACCAATTTGTCCGATACACTACGGACAAATTGGTGGCTTCTCCAGGCGCGGATCCAGGGCCGACTTAAGGAAAGGGGCCATGCCTCCAATCGGTCCAAATATGATGAAAATTTAAAAATGGACAAAACCGCTATTTTTTAGGTTTCACGACGCAGGGAATTAACCATTTCAGTATAAAATTGAAGATTCTCTGAAAAATGGCAATTTCCTCATAAAATTGACTATTCCCTTATGAAGCTGACGATTTACTCATTTAATTGACACCTTTAAAAATTAAATCAACGATTAGTTCATAAGCTTTAGAATTCCCGTAAAATTGCAAGTGTTCTTATAAAACAGACCGCCCGAATGAGGCCTTACGCTTAAATATTGGCCTGGATGTGACGTTTCGCACTAAAATGGGGAATTTTTCATAAATGTCGCCTTCATTGTTGCGTTTCACGTAAATTATTTCCCATTTTCGGCTCCAATTGGACAATTTCGTCATAATAGCAACAGCATTTTTCATGAAATTGACAATTCCTCATACAATTTGTTCTTGCGTTTTGTCCACCAAAAGGGACTTTTTCCCTTGGGTGTTACGCGACCGTTTCAAAACAGTTCCACTCTCACCCATGTGACGTTTCGCGTAAACTTTGATCTTGACGTGGCATTTCGCTGAAATCAAGCCCTAGACGAGGCATTTCGCGCATCAATTTCTCGGATTTTGCTCACTGAAAAGGCAAATAATTTCGGACTTTCATTTGATGGATATCCACTTTCGCTGGGATGGCCCAAATTCAGAGACCGATCTGCATTGGGCCACCCGATGAAATTGGTTTTCGCCGGGGGTTTGAGATTTGAGGTTACAGGGAGGGAAATACCACTTTTTTTCTACTGGTAACGCGAAATAGTGCATTTTTCACAACGAGAGAGGAAAGTGGAACTTCACCGGACTCGTTTCCACTTTCCTTTCTCGTTATGAAATGTGCTATTGTACTGGTAACAAAATCCCCGAAATTGGTTGTTCAGTGAGCTAAATTCGAGAAATGTATTTTACAGTGAGCCAGATTCGGGGAAATGTTTTTTGCCCGCGATAAAAATCCGCCAACTTTGGTTTCTTAGAGAGTAAAATTTGATAAATTGATTCTACTTAGTCAAACCTGTAACAATGGTTTTGCAGTGCGGAAGAATCAGCAAATTCGGTCTCTGAATTAAAACTGCCCCGCGAAATTTGTTAGCGGCAGCTAATAAGTAATATTTATTTTTGAGTGAACTCAACACGAAAAAATATCCACAAGATAGGCTTTTAGAGAGCGAAATATGTTGAATTTGTTTTATTAGTGAGCCAGATCCGGGGAAATGTGTTTCGGGGAAAAAAAATCCGGAAAATTGATGTTTTAGGGAGTGAACCCCGAGAAATTGGTCTTTTAGGGCCTTTTCACACTTCGAATCGAGGTGTACCAAAAATACAGTACGGCAAACGCTCTCATTCACTCTTAAGATTCCGGTAACGGATATTAAAAGTATGCGATTCCGGAATCTAAGTGTAAAGGAGTGACTCGATGCGGGAATCGGATACCGGAATCTCAAGTGTGAAAACGGCCTTACCCATCTAATACACATGAAACTGTAGTGCGTAAAATCTTTGAAAACGGTCCCTAAATTTGGGCACTTGGGCGCACTGTTAAATTTGTTTCATAGCAACAAAAATCCGTAAACTGTTTTTTTGTGAGTTCGTCACATAAATAGAGAGGTGCCATAAACGCTAAAGTTAATTTTTGTGTATGCGCTGCTAGGGTAGTAAACATTTCGTAAGTTGAAATGTGAATAGCGTTAACGTTAGCGTTAGCGAAGCTGTTTGTAAAATCTCTTTCTTTGTTGCTGAGAAAAATCCGCAAAATTGGTTTTTCGATAGTGAAATCCGAGAAATTCGGGTTCCAGTGAGCCAGATCACGGAAAAAGGTTCTTTCTTCGACAAGAAAAATCAGGAAAACTGGTGTCTTATGGCGTTTTCCATTCACTGCAATACACTCGTGCTGTGTAAGTTTTTCCACCCGTCCTCTCTTAGCTGAAACATAATAATTATGTTACGGAGAGGATGCTGAGAAGCGGAGAGGATGCGGTTGAATGGAAATCACTATTAGTGATCAAAATGTGAGAAAATGTTTTTTTTTTTTTTTTTTATTTATTTATTTATTTATTTTTTTTTAATTAACTTGCTCACCAAAATACAAATTCCAAAACACAGGATAGAAAAACAACATTTTGTGCCAGCTCCCCTAAGTACGAAAGTACTTGTGGCGGGAGCTGGAGTTCATCACTTTAAGCTATAAGCTTTGCCACTATATGCATAATAAGTAGTTAATTTCTGTGAGTAACCAAATAGAACCATACAATAAATAAATAAATCAGTACGTGCAGAAATAGATCAAATGAGCAAAAATAATTTAATTATTCATACAGGGTGCGGCAGATAATGTGGACCACCCATTTTTCTCCGCTATTATTGATGATATTGGAATGGTGCTCGGAGTTATGTCCCATTGATCTTAGGTGAGGATTTCATATCTGTAGCCCAAAAATTTTTATTGAGCCCCGGTAGGGCCCAAATTTGACCTAACTTTCTTATTTCAAATTAGACCCTATACTTATTATGGACTTAAAAAAAACTAGATTTTTTTTCAATAACATTTTGTACCAGACAAAAATTCTCTTGAATGGGAAAATTTTCGAGATTTTCCCAACTTTTATCCGGAGAATATTGAAAACAGCCGATTTTTTCAAAACAACTGAAACACGCAACTGATTGAATAACTGATTTGAAATAATTGAAATAATTATTGAGGGTTGTTCGGACTTGTGGACGAATTTAATTATGAATTCTCTTAAGCTTCCTTCCTACTCTTTTCAGTCTGAAGAATCTCGATTTGCTGTTCTTCGTCAATAACGCTTCATACCAGACAGTTTAACTTGACAGTTTAACTTGAAATTCGGCTCAGCGGAAGTTGAATTGGAGTGGCGTTGCTGAATAAGAGCCTCGAAGCAAACGCATGAGGCACATGTTTGGAAATGCCAAAATAAAAAAAAATATTCTCCGGATAAAAGTTGGGAAAATCTCGAAAATTTTCCCATTCAAGAGAATTTTTGTCTGGTACAAAATGTTATTGAAAAAAAATCTAGTTTTTTTTAAGCCCATAATAAGTATAGGGTCTAATTTGAAATAAGAAAGTTAGGTCAAATTTGGGCCCTACCGGGGCTCAATAAAAATTTTTGGGCTACAGATATGAAATCCTCACCTAAGATCAAGGGGACATAACTCCGAGCACCATTCCAATATCATCAATAATAGCGGAGAAAAATGGGTGGTCCACATTATCTGCCGCACCCTGTATATGTATAAAAAGATATATATTATATACAAAATTAAATATATTAAATTAAATAACAAATTAATAAATACGAACTGTCATAAAACTCAACATACAATCAACCCTGCACTACAACTTTTAAGTTAACCAAATATGTAAACCGGAGAAATCATTTATTTATCACAGGGATAGCTCACTTTTAACGTGCAGGCCACATAAAAATTTCTTTAATTTATGACTAGATGGAAAATCACTATAGTTAAATTTATATTTTAACGCCATTCTAAGGGCAACTACATATGCGTGCTTAAAAAATAATTATGTTCTTAAGGCCCGTTCACAAGCTCTATGTTTGTGTTGTGTGGTGTCTATGCAACCTATAAAAATGCTTCATTTTTCGAGGGAATAAATTTGTTTGGCTGCATAGACTCCACAAAACGTAAACATAGAGCTTGTGAACGGGCCTTTACAACTGGTAACTTTATGCTTGTTAAACCGGCCAACCTAGTCCCATAATTATCTGTATGGAAGTTACTTTCATGTCTATACTTATAGAACAGCAGACACACATTATAAAGAAACAGTTCAGATATTTTCATTATTTTACTTTCTTCAAACAAAAGATTGGTTGGGTAATCACCACTCTTAAAAAACATAATTTTCAGGATTCTCTTCTGGACGACAAACAGTTTATTTAGAATACTTTTATGAGTGTTACCCCAAATAACGATACCGTAACTAAGCAAGGACTGACATAGCGCATAATATATAATTTTTATCGTATCAATTTGCATAAACGAACGTAACACCTTAAATACATAAAATAATTTTCTAATCCTAGATACAAGTAATTGCACGTGCGAACTAAAATTCAATCTATAGTCCAGAAGTACGCCTAAGTATTTAACTTGTTTGACAATTTTCAATGAGAAACACTCAGAAGTATTCAAACAAGCGGCACTACACAAACTTGAGTGATGATCAATAGGTACATTAAAATCAAAATGATCACTCCTATTCCATTCGAAAATGGAACAAGAGACGTTTTAGATATATTTACGGATAAATGATTACAGTCCAACCAATCTTTAATAAGCTTAAAATCATTTATTATTACACTTCTTAAGTTATCCAAATCATTCTCAGCAAGTACAAAGACCGTGTCATCCGCATAACAGAAAGCTTTTCCGGACAGATCTAACGAGAGAAGGTTATTTATGTATAGGAGAAATAGCAATGGTCCCAGAACAGTCCCCTGTGGAATACCACACTCAAAAAGACGTTCAGAACTAAAGACTCCATTTATTCGAACCACCTGAGATCTATTTGAAACATATGATTCAATAAGTCTTCTATCAGGTCCCCTGATTCCATCCAACATGACGTAATTTTTCCATGAGAAATCTATGATCCACAGTATCAAAAGCCTTTTGAATGTCAATGAGTAAACCAAGCACATGTTTTTTTGCATCTAATTGCTCAGCAATGCAATATATTTAGTCACGTCAAACAGCATTGTTTGTCGAAATTCCTTCCTGAAAACACCAGTTTCGAAAGCTAGGTTAAAAATGTAGACAAGTGGGGGCACCAAAAAACTCCTAACCTTATATAATAATCCATTTGTAATATCACCAAAATGAAAACTTGAATCCTTAGACAACCGGACTTCGAGTTCTTTGAGAATCTCCTCCTCACTTACAGGAGAGAGAAATAAAGATTTAAAAATTCGTTTACTCCCCTTGGTAACCAGATCCGGATGATCCACAAACCCATGTTTACTCCTAATCACATCAACATTAGTTTTACCAACTCCAGTGAAAAAATGGTTAAACTCGTTTGCAACAGCGAGATCATCCGAGACGATCTGGCCCATATGATTTGAAATTTCAAAACCAGTTCTACTAGAACTAGGAAGACGATTTGTGCTCTCGTTTACTACCCTCCACAATTTACTAGGGTTGCCTTTAGCGGCAATCAACTCACCTCTATAGTGTAAATCTTTAGCCTTAACAATACATTTTCTCAAAATTGTTCGGTATTTTTTATACTTTACATCTAATACCACACTATGCTTCCTAGACAGCTTTTTTCTCATTAAGTCACGCTTTCTTATCGAAATAATAATGCCCGTTGTAATCCATCTCTTTATCTGTGTAAATACTCTTCTTTTTGATTTGAACAGTAGTAGTAGCTTTGCCAATGCACGAATCTATTACATCTACGAAATAATTAACTGCTTCATCAACATCCCCAGAACCATACACCCCTTCAAACGTTTCCTTAGCAATTAGGTTCTCAAAAGCCAAAAGATCAATATTTTTCTAATCTCCATACCTCCCTCAGGGTTCTTCTCAATTAAATCTGGTGCAGTAACAGCGCACACAATAATGGAATGGTCAGTAATATCACAATTACATATGAATCCCTGCATATCAAGGCTACGATATTTAACGAAAATATGGTCAATGCATGACCCACTTCTTTCTCGGGTCACATAATTAATAAGTGATACAAAATCATGCTCAGACATCAACGACAAATATTCATCAGAAAATCTATTTGAGTGCAATATATTAATATTAAAATCATCACATATTACGTGGTTAATTTGCCGTAGACTACTCAAGTAGTTAAGATAGTCCTTAAGACCAAATAAAAAGTCCTCAACATTCCTATCAAACGATCTATAAAGGGCATGAATCATAAATAATGCAGAATTCGAGTTCCATTTAAATTTAATTGCCACAGAGTTACAACAATTTAGACAATCTTCACTGACACTTAGAATGCTCAAATCATGCCTACAATATGTATATAGAAACCCCTTCAGACTTATTTACTGAAGACTTCGATTTATATTCATAATAAATATGACGGAAGAGGGAAACTAAGAGAACCAAGAGTTCCACGTTTCCGTTAACACAATAATATGAAACTTTAGAGAACACAATTCCAACATGGCACTAAATTCATCAAAGTTGCGTTTAAGGCTCCTTATGTTCAAACAAATTACATTTAGTAGAGACTGCGAGAGATCATATATTGAATTAATTTTAATGCTATTACCCTGCTGTAAGCTATCAAGAAAATCACCTATACTATTATCATCCAACATTGCACACGAAAAAGAAAAACGATTTAATCTATAAGTAACTATTTAACTAGATTGAATCAGAGGCCTAACACCTCTGACATCTTACGGTCGACATCAATTTTTATAAGTGCACCTACATTATTAATCCTAATAGGCTTACTCGTTCATTTTTAGGAAAATAACTCCTTGCTTAACCCAACAAAACTTGTAATGATACAATTGTGCTGTTTTCCTCGCCTGCCAATATAGATGTCGAGTGAAGAAAGTCAATCTTTCATTCACGTAAAGTTTGAAATTCGACTCCTCAGTAATACTAGAGAGATTAATACTTCTTTTCTTTTAAATGTATTGAAAAATTTTTCCTTCAAGTTCGAATCTTTCATTTTAACAATAACAATAGCACGCTTATCTTTATTTTTACTGTGAACTTTGGAAGCATGTACTATGTCCCCTTCATTTAATTCAATTCCAATTTGGCTGGAGATTTCTTTAACTGTATTCACAATATTTTCATCCATCCCTTCCGGTATCCCATGAATTTCAAAATCATTAATTAGTGTTTGTTGCTGCAAATAATTAACTCTATAATTTAGCTCATCCATTCCCTTAACTAAATTCGA
This sequence comes from Corythucha ciliata, assembly GCA_038030265.1. Taxonomy (NCBI): domain Eukaryota; kingdom Metazoa; phylum Arthropoda; class Insecta; order Hemiptera; family Tingidae; genus Corythucha; species Corythucha ciliata. The sequence goes on along the minus strand of CM075942.1, from coordinate 4,080,637 downwards.
ATTAATAGATCTTAACTCGCTATTTTCTTTCTTACAAGCAGTAATCTCAGACTCCAATACCTTAATCTTAGCGGAAAAATCACCTACTTTCTTACTACAAAAATCAATAGTTTCCTCAAACTCGTTCAATTTACTTGAACATTTAGCGATTTTCTTTAATAATTTTTTCAATTCCTGCTGCACAATTGTATAATCAGAAGCTATAGATTCTGAAGGCGGGTCCCGTTTGTTTTGACCTTCACCGTACTCACTATCTGAGCCTGCGGAGGGGGGCCCTCCGCCCTCCGCGTTCTTTCCTCCTTTACAACTGCTACAATTCCACGACGCTTTTCTTTTCCCCATTTTCTCATAATTCTCATTCGTCATTTCAGTACATTTTGGGTGGAAATTACTACTGCACTTGACACAACGTAGAATTCTTTTAGGAGAAACTTGTTCACCACAGGTAACACAGTCCATCGCGATAGATGTTTCTTATACAATGGACAAAACAGAACTTTTTAGTCATGCAGAGCCGCGAAAGGGGGTTTTTTTATAGTGTACGAAAACCACGAAAGTGGCTTTTGAATTAAGCCACTCCGCGTTTGGTTTTCAGCACAAAAAACACGAAATTTGCATTTTATTTGGCGAATAATCCGAAAATTGGTTTGCGAACATTATTTTCACTGTACAAAATTTGGCGATCCTGACGGATTTTAACTTTATTGCTGGTATCAGGGAGTGGTCAGCTGCCCCACTAAGTCTGCACTTTAAACACTACAGAGCAACTGACTACGCCTGCCAACCACAGCGAAGCTCTAACCACAGAAATCTCAAACCACTGTGAGCCTCCAACCTATATGCAACATTTTGGGGTTTCTCACACGGGGAATCCGAAACTTTTAAACCAATTTTAGATAATAAGATTCAATGAAAGGGCTCTCACTGTGATGCCACCGTTTTTGACCACTTATCGCACGAACTCTCCCGCGGACAGCCCTGAAGACCAAGGAAAAGTCCCGCGATTGCACACTGACCTCGCTGGGCGGCGCGCCGCCCAGGGGCCGTGTCTCGGACCGCAGTCGTACCTTTGACAAAATTTGACTCGATGGGATTTTGGAGGAAGTTTTGATGATTTTTTTGTACAAGTGACCTCGACTCCAAGGAGTATCCGCGACTGGGCTTCACCCACCAATATGACCGCCCCGCCCACCAATATGTCCGAAGTGCTTGGGACAAATTGGTGGGTGAGGGATTTTTTTCCGTCCACCAATATGGCCGCCCACCAATTTGTCCGATACACAACGGACATATTGGTGATGGGTGCGGGAATTCCTTCCATTACCGCACACCCACCAATTTGTCCGCCCACCAATATGACAGCGACTCATCTGGGGCCTATTTTTTGAAAGTATTTTTCAACTCTTCTCTTTTCACTTTGCACTTTTACTAACTCTTTCCATGTGACAAATTTGAAGAGTGCAAAGTGTAGAGTTGAAAAGTACTTTCAAAAAATAGGCCCCTGGTGTCGCGTGACTCCTTGAAAAACATAAACATTCTAAACAAAAACAGAGAAAACGTTTTCTGCAAACGTTTTCTCCCATGCAAAGGATCGCATACCTTCAAAGGAGATACCACTCGAAAGTCATTGACACGGTCTGCAGCCTAATTCTGCATAGCACCAAATTTTACTTGTAGGCTATCAGTGAACAGTGAATTGAAAGACAAAAAAAAAAAAGCACGTCTCACAGTGTCGTGAGGGTTGCTGCCTACTCTCTCAACTAACAAAACGTTGACTGGGTCTTGAGGGACTGGTATAACTTTTTTTGGAGAACTGTAGCAAATATGATGCTATCGGACACCGTAAGCACAATTGAAAGTTTTTTTTTTTAACTCAAAAAAAAAAAAAATGAATCGTCTCCCACACCACACTTACAGATGTGAACAGTGAAGTGAAAACTCGTTCCACATTCGTTTCATAAAACGATTGAATAATTTGATAGTAATTAAATATTTCCAAGAAACCTTGCACAATGGATCATTCTTGGCAACTTGACATAACACTCTCATGAAAACCACCGCCAACAGTCGTGAAGATCGTACGAGAACGCTGGTAATAAGTGACAATCGCTCGGGAAGACTCTTCAGGCGTCTTTGTAAGAAGCGCGCCTTTTGTAATCATATAACTCGACCTGGTTTTTTCCCTGTAGATGTTCTTTTAAAAATGAGCGTGGCTAATACGTCTTAATGACAATAACCTTGGTGAAAAGTTGAATTTGTTTACTTTTTCTCCGTCGAAAGATTATATGAAACTTTTAACGCAGGTAAAAGGGGGGGAGGGGGGCGCTCAAAAGAAGTGGCATTTCTAAACGTGTAATTAGCTCATCCCTCCACGCGCCAAGACAGTTTTCCTGTCCCTGCTCCTAATGCTTCTGCCTGCGTATGTTGATTTTTTTTTTTTCCGGCATCATACTTTATTTTCTGGCAATCTCCTCCACCACTTGCCTATACACGTGCGAAAAAAACAGTGACGTAAGATGAGCAACCTGGTTAATGTTAGAATAGTACGACAAAGATAGCACGAGTGAGAGTAAAAAAGACGCTGCCGAGGCCTCTCCCCCTCCCTATCATCATCACCCATCCATTCCACGCTCCTGAGGAGTGAGGATATGAAGAAGTGGCCCTCTTACTCACTCTTTCTCTCTCTTTTTTTTTCTTTTTTCTTCTTCTTCGAATCCTTGAGAAGGGAACTCATCCTTAAACCCTTCTTTTTCTCATCTTCAAGTCTTCAGAAGTAGAAGATCGTTCAGTGCAAGTGCAACATAGTAGCGGTTCGGGTCACTCCAAAAAAATAAAAAATAGAATAAGATTGGCAGATCAATTTCGAAAATTTTCAATTCTAAAAAGATCTGTTTAGTGAAGGAGACACTGCCTGTATTTTTCAAACAAGTGCGGACTACCAGAAAAAGTAAGTTTTCTATTTTTTTTTTATATATCTAACGATTATTTATTTAAGTACTTTCAAATTCTACTGGAGACTTTTGCTGGAAAGCAACTCTTCTCGTGCATTAAATTAAACTTTCAATATCCGGAGGCTCTCGCGTAGCGTGGTAGCGAAAGGTGGTTAAATGAGCCGGCTCATTTAAATTTAAACTACCTCACGATGTTCATGACTGCGTTTTTTTTAAATATTTCTTTCTAATTTAAAAATCGTGTTTTAATAAATTTGTCGGTCTTGCACACACTTGAACGTTTAGCCGTAATTATTCTTACAGCAACGACGCCAACGACGTCGTTTTCATCAGTAAAACTTTATAGATGATGGAAGGAAACATGCAACTCCGCGAGGTTCACTTGCTTGAGGGACGTAACAAAAACTTCACTTTGTACACGCGTGATTGAAGTTTGAAAGTTTTGTTTCGTGTCAGGTGTCAGTGAGCTGCTTCTTCATGACGGGTGTGTGTTGTGCAGTTAGCGTACCGGAGGTTAGTGGCACGCCAACGTTAATTCAAGGCCATCAAAGTGGATAAAAAAACGCGCTTAAACTTGAGAAAAAAAAAAAACGCTAATTTGGGGCTAAAATTGTGACAAATAGTAAATTGACCGCTGCTGACGCGACCAAAACTTTGGACAGATGCGCTAATATGCGTGGCCATAACTGCGAAAAAGCACCGAATCGTAGAAATAATCTCTGATTCGCGATGTATGAGAAAAATCGCTTATTCGCGGATACAGTTGAGGTAGCAAATCAATTCGCGGATAAACAAAATTAAATCACTAATTCGCAGATAAAATTGTAAAAACGCAAAAGCTTTGAGGCTCAAACTGGCGCTAATCCATATAGCAGAAATAAGAAAAAAAAAGTTTTTGCGGGGCTAAAATCTAGACAACAATGCGACTAAAATCACTAATAAGTAGCGCGCCTAAAACTAAAGAAAAAGCTCATTATCAGCTCAAGTAGAAAAAAAGTGCTAATTCGCTGCTAAAAATGGCTACTCTGCTCTTAAAATTAACGAAAATCGCTAATGGAAAGGAAAAAAGGAACGCTACTGCGCGTCTAAAATTGAAAAAAGCGCTAACCCGAAGTTAAAATTGAGAAAAATCACTGTAAATCTCGGCTAAAATTGGAAACCCTTCCGTTCGAGGCTAACACTAAAAAAAAAAAAAAAAAAAAAAAAAAAAAAAAAAAAAAGCTAGTCCAAAGCAAAAATTGAAGAAAATAAAAGTCAACGCGGGACTATAAAATGTAAACAAAACGCGGCTAATATTGGGAAAATCAGTAATTAGCGTGGTGGAAATATAAAAAAAACACAAAATTTTGAGCTCAAATAGGAAAAAACTGCTAATTCCCAGCTAAAAATATAAAAAATTGCTAATTTGCAGTTAAAAATGAGAAAAATAGCTAATTCGCGGAAAAAGTGTTTTAAAATTTCCATTTTCGCACCTTCTGAAAGCAACTTTGTGGTTAATATTGAGAAAAACGGCAAATTCATTGCTATAAGTAAAGGGGAACTGAGCTAGAACTGAGAAAAAGCGCTAATATAGTTAAAAGCATAAAAAAACTGCTAATGCGATACTAAAATGAAAAAATGAAAAAAAAAAAATGCTAATTCGCTGCTAAAAATGGCTACTCTGCTCTTCAAACTGACGAAAATCGCTAATGGAAAAGAAAAAAGAAACGCTACTGCGCGGCTAAAATTGAAACAAGCGCTAACCCGCGGCTAAAAATGAGGAAAATGACTATAAATCTCGGCTAAAATTGAAAAACCTTCCGTTCGAGGCTAAAATTAAAAAAACGTTAATCCTTAGCAAAAATTGAAAAAAAAAAGTCAACACGGGACTAAAAAAATGTAAAAAAACGCGGCAAATATGAAAAAAATCAGTAGTTAGCGTGGAATAATTTTAAAAAACGCTAATTTTGAGCTCAAATTGGAAAAAACTGCTAATTCCCAGCTAAAAATATAAATAATTGCTAATTTGCAGTTAAAAATGAGAAAAATGGCTAATTCGCGGAAAAAGTGTTTTAAAATTTCCATTTTCGCGCCTTCTGAAAGCAACTTTGTGGCTAAAATTGAGAAAAACGGCAAATTCATGGCTATAAGTAGAGGAGAACTGAGCTAGAACTGAGAAAAAGCGCTAATCTTTAGTTAAAAGCATAAAAAAACTGCTAATGCGATACTAAAATGAAAAAAAAATAGAGAAAAAGTGCTAATTTGCTGCTAAAAATGGCTACTCTGCTCTTCAAATTGACGAAAATCGCTAATGGAAAAGAAAAAAGAAACGCTACTGCGCGGCTAAAATTGAAACAAGCGCTAACCCGCGGCTAAAAATGAGGAAAATGACTATAAATCTCGGCTAAAATTGAAAAACCTTCCGTTCGAGGCTAAAATTAAAAAAACGTTAATCCGTAGCAAAAATTGAAAAAAAAAAAAAAAAAAAAAAAAGTCAACTCGGGACTAAAAAAATGTAAAAAAACGCGGCAAATACGAAAAAAAATCAGTAGTTCGCGTGGAATAATTTAAAAAAACGCTAATTTTGAGCTCAAATTGGAAAAAAACTGCTAATTCCCAGCTAAAAATATAAAAAATTGCTAATTTGCAGGTAAAAATGAGAAAAAGAGCTAAAAAAAAAAAAAAAAAAATTGATTTGCCCTTAAATGAAGGAAAAGTGTTAATTCGTGGCTAAAATTCATTAATTCACTGTTAAAGAAGTGACAAATTTCAATTTGGGATAAAAATGAATTAAATTTCAATTCGCGGCTTTGTGAATGAAGACAACTTTAAGGCTCAAATTGAGAAGAAGCGCCAATTTAGGGCTATAGGTGGAAACTCCGTTAGCGCGCGGCTAATTATAGCGTATGGTGAACAAAAAATATGCCAATTTCCTCAAAAAAATTAGAAAAAATCGCCATTTTGCTGCTAATATTAAAAAAACAAAACAAAAAAACTTGGGAAAAACGAGAATTTTCAGATCAAACTGAGAAAAGTGCTAATTTCCTGCTAAAACAGTCTTGCTAATTTGCAGCTAAAATTGAGGAAAATACCAACTAGTGGAAGATGTATAAAAATCGCTAATTCGCGGGATAAAAACGTGCTACTTTGCTGCTAAAGTTGAGAAAAATCGCAAATTCATGGCTGTTGGTGCAAAACCGCTAATCCGTGGCTAAAGTTGAATAAAAAAAACAAAAGTTACACGCGGTCAAAATTGTGAAAAGCGCTAATGTGCGGGGGGTAAAGTTGTGTCAAAAAGTCACTCATCGCGGCTAAAATTGAGAAATTCGCGGCTTAAACTGGGCATTAGCGGTAATTGGCGGATGAGGTATGAGGAAATAGAGCGTGAATTGTGGCTAAAATAAGGAAAAGGTTTAACGCTACGTAAAAATTTTATGTTATGCGTGTACAGAGGACTCTAAGGAGATTTTCGGCCCGGGCCTCGATAGGTGTAGGTCCGCCAAGTGGTGTTGAGTTGGGCTTAAGGGCGATGCTTCAAACATTAATAATAAAATATTTCCAAGAACTTCCTCCAGGAGTAAAAAATTTGCTAGGAATATAACACTTCTGACACCAATCTAATGATCTTCGGCGGTATTGAAAATAATTTGTGTTTTTCGCCATGCCGTTTCGATTGCATCCGAATTTTTGTACGCGCAAGGTACGATGCCGTCTATATAACTGCATACAATATAGCTGTTGAGTTATTTAGGTACTCATAATATCCCCAATTTACATTTTTAAAAACACTCTTAGAACTAGGAGACATCTTCAACTCAAAAAATCATCGTTGAACCCCCGCCCCGGTCCCCCACACCATTAGGCCTGTGAAGTCGTGAGCCTTAACGCTTTCAGCTTGTTTAGTTTCAATCAAGAATCCACGACCCAGGACTAATTTAACGGGCTATAACTCTAGAAGAACTGTAAAATACGTCTTAAAATCAATCTCTTCAATTTTAATGGATTTTTAAGAGTTGCGAGTCGTTTGTTCGACGACTTTCTTTTGCGCTCGAAGCTAAAATCAATTTCATTCGCGACGTGATCTTCTCGCTATAAGCGGGCGAACACATTTTGCCCCTCTCGTTTTATACGTTTCTTTCCCCGGAAAAATCGCAGCGGGTGAAAGCGTCACGACATTTTACTTCCCCCCCTCCCTCCCTGTCCCTCATTACCAAGAAGAGGCGATAAAGCTCATTTTCGTGCAAAGTTTATTCTTCCTGTGTAAGAGAGCCCTGCGACAAGGTCAACTTTTAAGCTTTTAGAACTATTATATATAAAGATGTGGGAGGAGTAAGGAAAAAGCAAGTACAAAAGCTCGTCATTTTTGAAGGCGCTGAACGAAAATTGGTGTGTAGGTGAAATAAGATGGAAATGTGATGCAGTGGTGATGAGGGGTAGGGGGGGTAAACGGGTGTAACAAAAGAATTACACTGCAAAGCAATTTTTTCATGTTTGTAATGACTCCCTTGTTATCCGCTAAGCACCTTCTTTGATTCTTCAATTGCGCGGTTTAAAAAAGAAGGAAATAGGTAGTGAGAGGAGAGGGGGCGGAATTGGTTGGCGACTGTGTGGTGGGGCTAATATACTTGATTTTTTTTTTTTTTTTTTTCACGTATTCACTCGAATTCCCCACCACTTATGACCCAACTGATGCTGGAACTTGAGTCACGAAAATCGATATAAACAGCGTGGGAAAAAAAAGGATTATAAAAGGCGGCCCGGCCATTTATAGGTTTTGACAAAAAATGGTTACACCTTGACCTGCGAAGTCATCACATCACACTCATCCCCCCCCCCCCAAAAAATCGACGAGGAATGAGAAATTCAAGTAGCATTTAAGGGAAGAGGGTGGCCGGGTCGTCATTTGATGGTGGTGGTGGAGGGGGGATTTTTTCACAAAGTAACGACCCTGACATTTTTTTTTTTTTTTTCGGATCCGGTAAGGTTCTACCTTGACGAAAAAGAAATATATTCGCGTGACACGATTGGTTTTATAATGCGTGACGAAGTACCAATATACTCTTCTCGGAGGACTCAAAATTGTTGATAGAACTCGAGATGGCACCACCACGGTTAATTTATTGAATTCATGGCTATAATCTTCGATCCAATGAATTATTTTGAGATGTTGTTAACCAGAACAAAGGAACTTGGCCGACAAACAAATAAAATCCTCGCATAACGTGAAGTAATGAGAGAGAAGCAGTTATCTTGATTGAAGACGACATTCACTCGTCCTTAACGTGGAAAGTGAAACTTTTCTCACAATCATTCATTAGTCTGTAATACAGGCTATAATACAGGCAGGTTTTATGAGTTCTCAGCAGTCGAAACATAGTCCGGCCTTCCATTTTGGAAAACGAGTGGTTTTCTTCACTTCTCTATAGGTCGACTTTGATTAGCGTCGTCTTGCCATATACGGGAGACTTAACCCGCCGGTGTCCCCGCGTTAGCGCTTTCCCAATTTTAGCCGGTAACAAGCTGTTTTTATGCCTCTTAGGTGCTGATCAGCCCTTTGTCTCCATTTATGCCATGGACAAGCGTTTTTTATCACTCTTAGCCGCAAATAAGCGTTTTTTTCTCAATCTCATCCTTAAATTGGGGGTTTTGCTAAATTTTAGCGACAAATTAGCGTTTTATCTCAATACTATAGAATGTAAAATTTTTCTTCGCGTGAATGAGCGCTTTGTATTAATTCTACGTGCTATAGCCGCGAATCGCCGTTTCCTCAATTTCAGTCGTGATTCAACGATTTTTCTCATTAATCAGTGTTTTTCTTCATTTATAAGCCGGAAATCAGCACTTTTCCCCAAGTTTTTTTTTTAAGGATGAGCGATTTTTCTAAATTTTCCAGGAATTTTACTTCAGAAACTACTTCAGATTAGCGTTTCCCCAATTTTAGCAACGATAGTGAGCGCTTTTCTCACTTTTAGCCGTGAATCGGAGCTTTTTGTCCATTTTTGCCGTGAATTAGCGGTTTATCTTGATATCAACAGTGAGTCCGCGTTTTTCTTCATTTTAGCTGGAAATCCGCACTTTTCCCCCCAATTCATTTCCTGGATGAGCGGTTTTTCTCAATTTTTTCACTCCAGAAACCGCCAATTAGCATTTCTTTCTAACTGTAACCGCGAATGAGCGCCTTCTTCACAATTCTAGTCGTCAATAAGCGCTTTTTCCAATTTCGCCGTTAACTTAGGTCTTTTGCTCAGTTTTAGCCGCGAATTACGCTAGCCGAAAATGTACAAATTTTCTCTACAGTATCTTTTAATGAGCGATTTTTCTCAATTTCAGCCGCAAATTGCCGATCCCTGAATTTAAGCCTTAAATCAACGATTTCCGTGATTTTAGTCGGATATCAGCGATTTTCCACAAAGTTTAATCCAGCAACCCCGAATTAGCGTTTTCCTAAATTTTAGCGGCGACATTTTTTTAGCCGTGAATTCAAGCTTTTCCTCCCTTTTCGCCTCGAATTAGCATCTCCTCTCAATTTTATCCTCAAATTAGGGCTTTTGATCAATCAATTAGTTCGAAAAATACCGGTTTTTTTCTCAATTTTAGCCACGAATGAGCGCTTTTCTCAATTTCAGCCGAGTAATTGCCAATTTTTCCAATCAATTTTCTCATTCTTGACTCAGGACTTTTTTCTCAAATTTTGTCCATGAATTAGCGTTTTTTTCTCAATTTTAGACTGAGAGAACTAATATGCTACTACGATGCTACCAGTGTTGCATCCTAAAACTACGAATTATTGTTTTCTCAATGTTAGCCGTGAACTAGCACTTATAGCCTCAGTTTTAGCCGCGAATTTCCGCTTTTCACCTATCTTAACCGCACATTTTATCCATGTTATTGGTGCTTTTTGTCAATTTTGGCCACGAATTTGTAATTATTTGTTTGTATTTTGACGGCTCAATTATAATTGGCCGTGAATTCGCCCAACCCCATCACCAGAGAGGGAAACTCCCTCTCGGAACTCAAACGCACCATATAGGGTCAGTGCACTTTTAATATTATTGTTCTTTTCTTTTTATATGTCCAGAAATTAATTAATCAAATTTTAGAGGACCCTTGTCTTAGGAATTTTTCAAGGGATTACTCGCCCCTCGCCTCACCACCCTAGTCACGCCTGTGAATTCGAGGGAGTAGGCTGAAAATAAAGAATTAAACTTTATTGAAGCTAAATACTTACTATTTTTACTTGTTTTGAGTTCCCAGAAAAAATTGCAAGTTGGATTCGCTCTTAGCGTGAGCCTCTCAGGCTAGCTCAGCGGTAGAGCGCCTGGCGCGAAACTAGGAGGTCGTGGGGTTCGAATCCCACCTTGGGAGCAATTTTTTCTCGGAACTCAAAACAAGTAAAAAATGGTAAGGTTTTGTTGGATCACTCCCCCAGTAGCCAATGATTCCCTCATGTATAATTCAATTATCCTTTCCATCAGTCTTAAAAGTACACTGCTTACACTAATAGGCCTAAAATCCTCCGCTTTGGCATGCTTCCCGCCACCTTTATGAATAAAAACAACTCTCCCCCGTTTCCAGGCCGTGGGTACTTTCCTGGCTGCCAGGCACCTGACAAAGAGTCGTCTTATTCTCTCCTGAAGCCTCCCCCCGGCATGCTGGATGGCACACGGGTGTATTCCGTCCAATCCTGCTGCCTTGTAGGGTCCCATGGAGCTGAGTGCCCAGTTGAATCGCTCCTTCGAGATCACCACGTCGCATCTATTGCACGAGGCAAATAGAGAAGAAGTGTAGGGGCGCCCTGGTCAACACGGGTCTGGTACACGACAGTAAGATCTTTGTACTCACATGTGAAACGGCGAGGAGGCGGGTAGGATCGTGGAGCTATTACAGGAGGAGGGGAAAACCCGAAATTTGGTGATTTGTAGGCTACCGGACCTACCGATTCCTAGCCGAATAAGGGCGATGGTATCGGGCTTAGTGATGTCCAAGGAGACCGTGATCCCCCATATGGAGCTCACCAACTGGAAGAGGGGATTTTCGTTCGAGGAGTGGAAGATGGTGGATTTTGAGCAAGACCCCACGGGCGAGAGGGTGCAAATCAC